>JAEAOA010000450.1:0-373723 GCA_016746295.1 Potamilus streckersoni
CTTATTTGGAGGGGTAAAACGTATAAAGTGTGAGGGCATAAGGGCTTCTTCATTATCTGAAAGACGAATCTGCTTTATGAAACACAGAGAAAATTTACAACTGCAGTAAATATTTTGTCATTAAATTTCAAGAAGACGCATTCTAGATGCACTTGTACCATTTTATTCCAATATTTTATCATCATAAAGATTCAACTCTCCAAAGAACATCTTTGCAAACATTGTTGGCTTTTCAGTTGCCATTAAGTCAGATATAGTACATAATGATTAAAATAAGTCAGATATAGTACATAATGATTAAAAATGTTTCTGTGTGATTTTGAATATTTTGGCAGACGATGATAGCTGTATACCATACTACCAGACATAATAGAAAAAACCAGAAATGCGTACAGACACCAGTTAGCATTACAAAGGATTAGCGTCTACGATGGTTACGTTTTAAATAAATGTAGCGTATGTAATTTAGTTTCATTTGCTTCTATTGATTTGTATGATTTAAAACAATGACGTCGTTTGGTCATTTCGTGAAAACTTTATGCACCTTGGAATAAACGACAAGAGACTGCTCTATCGTCTGGAGGCTCCATTTCTTGTTGATATGATGGTTAATATGGTGTAGAGTTACAGGCGAAATGAGGCTTAAAATCATGATTTGACTCACCTAAGTTAGCGCAGGAAAAATAGTTCCCTGTCTAATGGGCTAAAGATGTAGAGATACTGGCGCTATGTTACGGAAATGGAATGCGGAGAAACCATGCAGTTGTGATGTTGACAGGAAGTTGTAACTTAAATGTGAGATTTGTGGTCATGTAATATTTAAAGCATAATTATTTATAGTCTGGACGTGTTGGAATTTTAAGTTTACAACAGTATTTATATGGAAGTCCTTGAAACATTCAAGAGGAATCGAATCCTCTTTGATTGATTACAATATAGTCAGAAATTTCTCATGCTATTTCTTTATAAAAAAAATAGTCTAAAATTCAAAAATCTCAAATTTAAATGAGATAAATATAGCTGCGTTTAAAATAATAAAATATATGATCAAAACTTGTGAAAGACCGCAGTAAATGATAAGTAGATGCCGTCTCTGTTCAAACATATATTGTTGCTATAAATGCTGATAAATGGGTTTGGGATACAAAGTTCTACAAATTAGAAAAAGACAAAAGGCAAAATATATGGGGAAAAAGATCCTTGTTTTTAATGAGATTTGAAATACAAATGACAAAACCTTATGGGTGGAGGGAATGCAATAAAGCTTACAGTTTCAAGTCAAATAGGTTACTGAACGTGTGTTGAAAAAATCCCAATGGTAATGCAATAAAACAATTTCTACTATTCCAAACCAAGTATTCAATCTGTGTTTCTGAAACAAACTAATAAACTTAAATCAATGTACTAGAAATTAACATTAGTGAGTACTAAAATTTACATGAGAGAGAGAGAGAGAGAGAGAGAGAGAGAGAGAGAGAGAGAGAGAGAGAGAGAGAGAGAGAGAGAGAGAGAAAATATATACAGGTATACATTATTGGTCTTGACAGATATTAGACAAGAGTACATTCTACCTAAAGAATACAGAAATATATGCTTGCTGAGAATGAAAGATGCAATATTTTTGTTGAATATAACAACCGATTATCCGTTTACAGTGTTTCGTGTCACAAATATATCAGAACCCCCATGCTAGATTGAGATGATTTAGACTTTTTTGAACCAGTTTCTTTACTTCAATATAATAGTTAAAATAAATATCTCATCATTTGTATTTGCTGTACCTTTTGTCCCAGTGGATTATCTCTTAAATGGGATAAAATGTAATCTGCCGTATTTACACAATCTTGGAGCCCATTAGATAAGTTCTGAGGCCACCCATCAATACAATATCTTTTACAACCACAATGCCGACAATACGTGCTTTATTTATATGCTAATCCATTTGAATAACACAAAATATTGACAGATATTGCACTGAAAACATAAGGAGCCATGTATCAGTGGATAATGAGATCTCCTAAATATATTTTATACTGGTAGAAAGAATTTATCCAACGGTTATTGTTTATACACCTGGGTTTATAGTAACCGTAAGAAGTGTGCCTGAAAATCATGCCCTTCCTTCCAAACTTGAATGAATTGCAAACTTTGTGGAGAAGGGCGGTGTTATGACTTTAGTACGCTACCACTTAACTTATGTGTCTTGCCTTTGTGTATTAAATGATTAAATATTTTAGAGACATTTCAAAAGACCATATACATGCCATCCTCCTGATCAAGCGCTGTACACATACCATAATAAATATACACAAGATGAAACACTATAAAATCATTGCGAAGAAAACCGGAGTTCTACTTGACATTAAAATCAACTACCTATGTATGATTCCATACATCTTGATTAATTACTTTTTCCCTACCATTATCGAACATATATAAACAGGTACGAGATTCGAAACCGCCTGCCTTCACTGCAATTGAAATACTTTTCGAGATTTCCGTAGGGACGAAAACACATTATAAACAAGATATACGTTGAGTAGAATGCAGAGTTGTTTAACTGGATCAGATTGGCATTGGCAAAATCAGTTGTCCGGCCATACTCGGTATGGGTCCGTTTGGGCACCAAGCGACCTTAATGTTAAAAAGTTTCATGGGATTACCAAAGGCATGGGAGTTTAATAGCACAACTGAATGTTTCTTTAATGAGTTAATGTAGAACATTCGCCAAAATCACACAAACAGATAACACTGAGAAATAATAAGAACTAAAGTGAAATGAAAATGATGTACAGACATATTACAAATAGCATCATTTTTACGACCCATTTGTTTAATTACATGTGTGTTTGTTTGAAGCTTTCTATTTTATTTCTATTTTCAATTTTATTTTATTTTTATATCATTAAATGTAATTATTATTGTAATAATGATTATATTTCCATGGGTCTGATACATTGTTAGGAACATCGTGTTTACTTAAAACGTTAATGTGACTCGTGTAAGCACAATTTTCCTCATGAATGTTTTGTTATTGCAAGTATACAGTCAGTAAAGGCTTTTTAAGTGATTGGCTGTGACCAAGGTTATTGACAAATTATACTTGTTTACATTTTGTAATACCTAGGTGTGATTTCAAAGTCACAAGTGTCCTTAGTGCATGTGTACATAAAATGATGTATTAGCTTGCTTTAAATACTCCGTTACGTGTCAGAAATAGTCAGCCGTAGTCGGTCATAGTCAAGAGTCACATCATAACTTCTTATAGAGTTTCTAATACCTTTAAAAAGGTATTCATGTGCTGGAAAGAGTTGTTTGTTCGTACGCATGAGGAACAACATGTGTTTTGTTAGTGAAGATAGCTATACTTCATCTATTTTCTAAAAAAAAATGATTATTTTTCATAAAGAACTACACAACTGGCTTTTGACAAAGACATTTGCTGAAATTATTTCTAATTGGAGCAGAACAATACAAAGTGTGTTTAAAAGTGAAAATATAAGACATTTTGTGTTAACCTTCGTCTGACGTCATCATCCGCCATCTTGGAACGGAACTGAAATTCAGACTATTTCAGTTTAGAACTCTTTATTCACAGGACTTATGTGTTTTCATAACCTTAGAACAAATTTTTGGATATCTTCGTAAGTCGTAAGTTTTGTTTCATATATTTACCTTTTCACCTTTTCACCGTATTTTCTAAGGAAATCAATTATTGTTTTAAAATTTACAACGATTGTCGTAGTTACTCTTTTCTTTGTGTTACATTAAACGAGCTGATATTATCATTCATTATAGTTTACAATGCAAATTTCTAACGTTTCTTTCCTATGTTCAAGATCGTATAACAAACTTTAAAATTGACCTGTTCTTTGTAGGTCATAAAAAGAAATATTAAAAGGCACGAGAGATGTACATTAAAGAGTAATTGCGCTGTCGTTATTATTCGTCATACAGTAACTACAGTTTAAGATTAACTTGGATTTCTATAAAAATACAAGGTTATGAGGCAACGGTAGCCCTTACATGAATTTACAAATGAAGTTGATGTTCCATACCGTAATGTTGACGAATAAAGAATTTTCGGTTTAACATTAGTGAGAGAGTTATGTGCCACAAGATCTCCAACCGAAATCTAACGAAAAACGAACCAGAATATAAACACAATAAGAAAACAAGCCACGTTTGGAATCCTACATAGCTTTTAATTTTCAGGAAAAGGAATGTCAGAAATTCTAAACAAAAAAAAAACGGAATATACAGATACCGCTCTCTAAACCAGGTGAGAAATCCATACTTCAAAATATTGATACACTAAACTGGAGATATCTATTACAAAGTTATTAAATTTAAAGTGGATATATCTCTTGCTTGAAACAAAGTGGGAACAACCATTATTAAATATTAAAAAGGGAGGTATTTATGACATACATTTGAAACAAAGAAACCGGATATAATTCTTAAACAAATATCAAAATATGAAAAATCCATACAAAAGGAAAGTCATATTAAAATATTAAATGTAGAAGAAATATCTTACAAAACGTTAAGTGGAAATATCTGTGAAAAACCTACAAGAATGAAAACTCTTATACTAACACCATATATGAAAGATCAATAAATCCTTCTGGTATATTGGAGAGAATACTTATCTAAGACATCTTTTACCAAGGCCAATAAATGTTAAAAAAGAAAACAAAATCAATATGAGAAAATGAATGTAGCTAACTCGTATTCAAGAAGAGTGCCGGAATAATCAAGCATACAAGATTAAAAATGAAGGGGAGATAGCTGTAAATGAAAGAAAAGATTACACTTTCAGATATTAAACAGAAGAGGTAAACGTTAGCTAAAATGTAAGAAAATTAGGGGAGATAACTCTTACTAATATATATATATATATATATATATATATATATATATATATATATATATATATATATATATATATATATATATATATATATATATATATATACACATATATATATATATATATATATATATATATATATATATATATATATATATATATATATATATATATATATATATATATATATATATATGTGTGTGTGTGTGTGTGTGTGTGTGTGTATAATTAAAACAATTATCATAAAGGCTAAATAAATAATAATATTATACAGACAACAAATACCACACACACACACACACGCCCACGTGAATTTCCATCGTGACAGGCAAAACCTGATATTCATGCCTGAAGAGACTGAAAATGTTAAGATGATAAAGTGCCCAAGATTTTATAGAAGATGTTATTAAAGACGAAGTCAAAAAGGAGCAATACTGGACTGAGAAGTGGAGACTTCAGAAATGTGTAGACTTCAGGAACAGCATAGAGAACAGGAACAGCAGCATAAACAGCAGGAGCCATACAAAGGTTTTGTAGACTGCCGTGTGAGCAGAAAATAGTTTATCATTCTATTTCCGCAGTAGAAGACCCTATCCTTTGGGAAAGCTTGCAGAGAGATGGGTACACAGTCTTATATGATACGTGATTACCATAACCCCACAAAAATAGCCCTTTTAAGGGCCTCACAAGCACTCTAGAAAAGAGATACTAGTCAAATTGCCAAATTATTTGTTTGTCTTTGTGTGTTGGTCGGTTAAATGATAGAAGTGTGCCTATAAACACTTCGTTTCTCTGACTTGTAAGATAGTCTATGTGTTTTCATATATGTAGGAGGGATACTAAAGCGTGTATTTGTAGATAAAAAAAATGAACGTGAGCATTTCTTTTACGTCTGCGTGTTTTGTTATTGATGGTGCAGTGGATAGATTCTTAGTTACTCGTACAATCTAAATTGGACTACGTGGGTCAAATATAAGCTGCAGTCAACGAGACGCTACTCAAAAAACTAGATGCGCTACAATATAGAATACTCGAACTATGCACAGGACCACTACCAAACACATCTTTACAAGAACTACATGTCCTAAGAGAAGAACTTCCATTACAACTAAGACGGGAAGAACATATCCTGCGACTATTAATAAGAAAATCTACACATGAGGACAGAAACTCAACAAAACAAACAATTCAACAATGCAGACAACCATTTAGCCGTGTCCGGAACCCCTCGCGGCCAGCAGATTTCACCCACTCTGTGAAGAAATAGAATTTTCAAGCAGAACAGTGTGTAATCAGGGATCACACACCGTGGAGGAATAACGCCCCCAAAATCAACCTAATTTCACAAACATTAGGAAACAAATCACAAACTCCAAGGAAAATAATAATGGAAATCCAAACACTACCCAGGGAAATGTATGCAGATTATACCAAAATATTTACAGATGGATCCAATACCATGGAACTTAATAGAACATCAGCAACGGTGATACCCGAACAATAAACCCAAATAGGTGAAGACGCCAAGATGACTGTTCCATCTCAGCTGAATTCTGGGTAATATACCAATCATTGAAGTGGATTCAAACCCAAACGCAACTCAGACATGTTAAAATCACATATTCATTAATCGTCCTGAAATCTATTGAAATGGGATCACCCAAAAGCAGAGAAATCATGCTAGAAGAAACATTGCATCTGCTAGATCTAGAGGATAAACATCAGTCCTTTTAATTTGTATGGGTCCAATCGCTTATCAACCCGATCGGAAACGAAATAGCAGAACTAGATGCGAAAAGAAACCTCCTCACCAGCGACACATCCACTCCCCTACAGCCTTTAGGAACGATACAGTCAAGTAAATCAACGCATTAATCAGAAATGGCGACATAAATGGAACACCTCCAATAAAGGAAGACACCTATTCCAACTGCAAAAAGAAATCAGGAAAATCAATGTCATAAAGGATATGGAAGTAGTAGACGTAAGGTCCATGACAGGGAAAACCTTTCTAAAAGACAGCTTCGAAAAATACATCAAGGACCACTGCAACCACAACAACTGCCGGTATTGCCCAGTCCCGGAAAACAGAATGTCAACCTAGAAGCATAATATAATATCAAAGACAGATTAACACGTACTGGAAAATATAAGCAAAGCAGCGCGGAAATACAACGTACGAGAAGAAATCAAGATTTCACATCAAATATACAAACCGCCCATCACCACAATGCTAACATACAGCATTAACATTAACCGGACTTACAACTAACAATTAAACATTCACAAGTATCCCCCAGGCGAGTTAGGCTTAACCACACCAAAGTTTATGGAATAAGGTTAAGTAACACCAGATGAGAATAAGGATTAAGACATCAAAAATCACAAAAAATACAAATCGTCAGAACATCAATGGAACCAGGTGTCAGAATGATGTGACTGGGTGTGACATCATGTTACATGTTTGCGGCATGATGCCCCATTGCTAGACATCACTATAAACTGCCACACTACAGACGTCGTAATGATATGACTGATTTTTTTTTAAAAAGCTACGTTAAAAATCCTAATCATATCACATCACATCACAAGGGAACCAAACCTATCAGATAATAAACCCAAACTCAGTCCCTGCCCTAGGGCAAGCACTCGCCCGCACAAGAGCAAATTCTGGCTCATTCTCACCTACCCGTGCAAGCTCTGGCACAAAACTGGGAAGCACAGGCTCAAGCACTGGGCAAGCACTAGCTCACCTCTCCATGTAAGCATACTGGCACACATCTTGGCAAGCACTGGTCCACAGGATAAGCAAACAAGGCAAAAGGTGACAAATTCACCTCGTAAAAATGTTTTTATCGTATACTCCAAGCTACAAGGCTTACAACTACTATCATACCCCTCTCTTCACCCTCCACTTTCCACTAACAAAAGGACCCAAAACATGTGCTATGGAAAAACACACTAGCAGACACTAGGGTGTAATCCTGAAAGGAACAAGTCCGTGCTGCAAAAGACTTTCCACTATAAGCCCTAAACCAAACTCCCTTCTAACCACCCTCTTCTAACATACCAACTAACAAAAGAGCTCAAGACAGAAACTAGGAAAAGCAAACTAGCAACACCTGGATGGAGTCCTGCATACAACATGCCTGTGTGATACAAAGATTTTCTATCATAAGCCCTTCTCCATCTCCCTTCTATTACAGCCTCGACACCTACCAACACATGGGGATTAAAACATGTGCTAGAGAAACAGACTAGCAAACATGTGTTGACAGATTTTCCATCAAAAATTCCCTTCCCCCACCCTCCTTTCCCTTCTTTACCCATAGAACGTTATTAATACGAGAAGCACTTCTATTGGCAATCGAAACCTCGTTCAAATACACATAACTACCTTTATTCTTTGGACTCTCCGCCATCAAAAACAATAACTAAGACTAACGAAGCGTGACTCCAACCAAAATCACAGGGTTGCTGACACCCAGCTGATTGGTATAAGTTTGACAATGGAAGTAAGCTTAGTACTCAAAATTCCAACGACACAAAAATAAGACTAAGCAATCTTCAACTCAGATCTTATGTCAATTGCACAGGTGGCTTACACAATACTAGGGATAGGGAACGTCCACTAAAACAACTGGACATAAATTTATCTTCTGTGACAAGGACCAAACCAAACGAAAGGACACATCACCATTTGAGAGAAGTGTCGCTTTAACAATTTTTTAGTTATATCGCTATGATGTCTGCACTGTGGTAGTTTATAGCGATGCCTAGCACTTGGGCATCAAGCCGCAAACATGTAGCATGATGTCCCACCCAGTCACACTAGCCAAATACCAGACCGACCAGTCCTTACACAAACCTCTTAATGTTAAGCGTCAAGCAAGGCAGCTTTTTGTACCATTTTTGTAAGTCTTTTTTATGGCTTGACTGGGATCGAACCGACGACCTTCCTCTTCCGAGGCGGACGCTCTAACCACTAAGCCACCATAGATAGATAGATAGATAGATAGATAGATAGATAGATAGATAGATAGATAGATAGATAGATACATACATACATACATACATACATACATACATACATACATACATACATACATACATACATACATACATAGAATATTTTGTCGAAAATTGAAATCTTTTCAAGGCATTAGAATTGGCCCTGAAAAGGAGCATTTTTTGTTATGTTAACATCAGTTTGTTAACATACTGGACATCTCACTGATCGTCTTCTCTTTCTCAAACTACGTCTCACTTCTGGACAGTAGATGAGGACTCTCTTTAGGAACCCTTGTCTCTCCACACAGATTTCTCGTATCCAAAAGGCTGTATCAGTGACCTGGATAATGGCCCATGATGATCTGACATACATGGGATAATCCGGGTTTAACATCATTGACACAAGAGTGTAGACGATTCTACGTTGGTCCACATGTTGTGACGAGAACAGGTGAAAGGAATGAAGTGAACCGCGTTTATTTATAGGGGAAGACGGGATCTAAACGGGTTGAAATTGTTCACCAATCCCAATACGAGTTACAAAATTCAACCTCTCATCCTTCTAGGAGAGCTACACGTGACGTCACAATCCATATATACGTGCAGTAGCGTTTGTTCGCAGTGAAATTATGTGACGTTGTTTTGTGCAAAGTTCATAGGCGCTATTTTGACTTTCATTCAAACCCCATTACACATTTGGTAATAATAATAACATTTATTTTCACTTGATTTGAAACATTATTTGAATTGAGATTGATAGGCAGAGAAAACTTATGAACATAGTGAGACCTTGACTCCGTGCGAGGACGAACAATTTGATGGAAATGCATGCACTCTCGAAGCATTGCATATAATTGTTAGGTGCGTGACTAACAGAAGAATCGAAACACTGATCCGATTCTAGAAACATACAAAAGTTTAGTTTCGCTGCTGTGTATTGTTACAGATTTGATTGGAACGCCATCTAGTATGCAAACATGAAAATTTGATATCAGGCACATTTGCCTATCAGGCAGAAGCGGCGATATAAATTTGTATAGGTGTGTAATATTCGTTTCCCCGTGATTATTAATTTTTTTGGGAGGTGGTATAGGACAAATCGTCGAACGGGTTGAGGTACAAAGCCGTACAGTAATATCAAATAAATCAGTACCCAATGGTGTGTAAATATAGTTTTATTCTAGGAAATTAATTATGTCAAGACTAGAGTCTATTTCTTATGTACTTATGGATAAATTGTATGGTTTGACCGTATTCAATGTTAGATAAGAACAGTTGTTTAGAAGTTGTTTGCTGCTTGAATGCAGAGTTTAGTAAATTTGATCGATTTGTTTGGTTTGTATGTGACATAAGCAGACCTAAATTGAGAAGGGGAAGTGTTGGTGTTCTGTGTGATTGTTTGGATATTAGTGTACTTTCTATTTTATCCCAGTAGAGTTAAACTTGTGGTGAAAAGTTGAGTGAGGTAGTGTCAAGTATAGCATTGACATTTGTATTGTCTAGCAGTGTCAAGTCTAGCATGGACATTTATATTGTCGCGCCATTTAGGCGTTAAAGTCATGGTTGACTTGTTTTGGAGGTTCGTGAAAGACGTGTTTTCTCTCTGAAGAACGCATTCCCTAACCTGAGTGTATACAGGAAGGTTCCTGTGTTGTATTGTCGTTGACCTGCTAACAACTTGCCAGTTGGAAATTGCTGAAGGACAATTCATAGCACATGTCAATTAATTAGCAGCATGAAGTAATGGTATTGTACACCTCAGCATAGGTGAATCATTTATATGATGATGTTCCAAGCGTTTGCATTGGGAGTAGATTCTCTTATGTCTGTGTTCAGTGGCTGTATTATGAGTCCATTAGTATTTAGTTAGTTGTAAGAACCGAGACTGAGTCGACAAATATATTGTGCGCGGAGCATTAATATTGATTTGGAGATGTGGTATTCCTAATGGAAACGCAAACTCCAAACCAGAGTTTTTCGGGTATAGAGTTTTTAAACATGTTTGCAGTTACATATATTAAGCTATCATGATTGCCTTTTCAAAGTATACCAACTGTAATTTATTTTCCTTGACAAGTTAGAAATGCATCAAATAAGTATAGCATAATTTTATGTGTGTCCCATTTACAAAACCAACAAAAATGAAAGATTTTCAGGGTTGGATCCAGAAGTACCTTTTCTTGAGGGTGGGAGAAATACTTAGGCTACGGTCGTTGAGACGTAATCCCCGGTGGAGACCACAGGGGCGAAACTCGTACATTTCAAGTCTCCCGGGTACACAACTAGCTACACCGTAATATTAAGTAAAGATACAACTATTTGTATGACCATGTGTTTTATTGTATACTTTGCTTAATTGTATATTGATAAATGTTCCTAATGATATAATATGGAGTATACAATTTCTTTTCTCATTTTTACTTGGTAAGTTGTTTGGTATGTAGTTTATTGTTAATGTTGCAAGTATCGGCAATATTTGTCAAGTCTTCTGTTTGTCAAGATAATGAATCGGCTAATTAGTCTCTCGTAGTAATGTCGCATGAGTAAATTTGTCATTCGACAAGACTTTGCGTTGGCTAACTGTCCTCTCCGTGAAATGTCAGTTAGCAGATGTTTGACAACCCAACACTCTAGATTGAGGGATAGAGAAAGTAGAAAGGACAGATAAAAAACTTGTCTTCGTGACTATGTGAGTTAAGAAACTTGAAAACCAAATATGAATAATTTCGTTAGATCACTGACATTTTATTGCTGTAAAAACATCATTCTTGATGGAAAGAAAGCTGTGATGAAAATATCAAATATTGACAAAGATATTGATCAATAAATATTCCATGGATATAGTAAAATTTAAACGTACAGACTTTTGAAGAAAAAAAATGTTTCAGAAAAGCGAACAAGATACGCACCAGTCTAATATATTGTAATCAACATTGGAAAATTGTGGTAATTTTGTATTTTACTCTTCAACTTTACTTACTGCCAGGTTGTCAACATGAAAAATCGTACATACTTTAGCCTTGAAAAAGTAAATAATCATCCATCAATAAAATCACAGAAGTCGATTTAAAATCATATATTATAGAGATAACACAGACAGAATGCGATCAAAAACATGCGTTTGTGCCAAACTTACAATTAAAAATAAGCAATCGCTATCATAATCAGGCTTTCGTTTTTATTCATTTTGAGATTCAAATTTAGTTTGGGTTTATATTGGTTCAGTTGAATTCACATATTAAATGAATTTAAAAAAAAAATAGCATATAATGGAAAAAATATATGACGTCGTATTTTTGAATATGTCTTCTTAATCCATAATACAAAAATGTAGATCTGCTTGGCAGTCTGAATTATAGTCACGTGATCACAGTGAGCATCCGGCCATAGTACACAATTAATTTCACTATATTTTCTCTACATTTGTTTCTCAGTACTGAACTTTCCACTGTGTGACAATCAATACAAATCATATGTTAATCTAAAATACCTTCAAACATGACTTTACGGTTTAGTTCTTGTCAAGGGTTGACCTGCATTTTTTTTGAGAGACTGAATTGTAAACAAAACACCAGGCAACGGAACACAGATTTCACTTCCGGATCATCACCATGACCTTATTACTCAATGTGCACTGTCGTCGAAATTCACACAGACAACCACACCATAAGCTCACATTTTAAAGAATAAACAATTGCCTTTAAATCCTTACCAAGAATGCCAAAATCTGACTCTAGTATCACCACCAAACTTTGACAGGAAAATGTGATCTAAAAATAGACTGGGACTACATTCGTGGGTACTGAACCGGATATTATTAATTGTGTACTGATTCATGAAAGGGTCAATGTTTTTGTCAAACTTTTTTTTGCATGCCACTACTATTTCAACTTCATACATAAAGTCTTTTGAAATTTCATTGCAAGCAAAACACGTGACAGCTATCAGAAAGTGTGTAGTGCTGGTGTTCTATAGGGATCCAATTGTTCTTAAGAAACCAAAACTAAATTTGCTATATCTTCCTTAATTATAGGAATTTTTCAATGCAGTAAAAACCTAATTGTAATACTTGATAAGGCCTGTCTGAAAATATTCTTAAAATTACAAAATATTGATATATTAAATTTTAATGAAAATTTAAATAAATATATAAATTTTAAAAACTATTTATTTTACAAAAATTAAATTTTCATACAAGTTATGACATTCAGTTTGACAAATTTAAGGCAGAAAAGTTGATTAATGAATGGTGTTTAAAACAAATGGTAGTTTAGGTCTGTACAACATAATATTAATCCCAGGGGTACTGAAGCATGATAGCTCACAATGATCTTGACCGCAAATTGCAACATGCCTATCCAGATGCATATAGGTGTACATACTAAAGAAACAATGACAGGTGCTATGTTCCACATTTATTGTTTTAGGTACTTGGGCAGTTGTTTGTATAACTAATAGCCCACTCAAATTTTAAAGTTTTGAAGGGACCACTACCATGTTTTATAGCAAATATGCATTCCATTTTAATGCCGATAACTACAAAAGTCAACAATGCAATATGAAAATACAGTTTCAGGGAAGTTCCACCTTACTGAAAAATTATGTGAATCTCTGTCATGAAGATCTAAGCCATGTCTTTGAGATGCTGTATATCAGTGTACTGATATGAGCTCATCTTGGTCACTTATAGCAGCAGACTGCACATGTCCTTATGAGACCTTGCTATCACCATTGGACTACTGGAGAGCTTCCAAAATGATACAACTCTAATACTTTGTTCCAGATACCAGGCTAGACCTGAAAAGATATAACATGTTTCACATAATTCTAAAAAAAACAGAAAGATGTAGGCAAATGAAGTTAAAATGTGTTAGAAATGGTGATTTCAAAATAACATTAAGGTTGCAAATAGGGTTAAAAAAGGTAAACTTGATAAAGTAACACTCAAAGATGTGAAGCAATGGGCATGTATTAAAGTGACAAATGCATCCTAAAAATAGATGAAGTTTCTACAAGCATATTTAGCCATTTACAGGTTAAATAACTAATCAGGTAGAGTATGTATCATAAAGTTTAAGGCAATGTTGGAACAGTGAGGTTTGATCATTGGTGCAAACATTGATACATACCAGTATAATGGAGAGTCAAATGATAATGTACCAAATTAAAATTTATTAAAATAAAAACAATCATATTCATGAAGGAAAAACAATTTTAGATATTGCAAGTGAATATAGCAAAATGTGGCCACACAGATCAACTATAGGTACCAATAGATCCTATATCATCAACTAAATGTGAAATTTTCATCCCGAAAACTTGTAAACAAGGATGGATATTTGCATGTGTGGGACATATGCAATGTACTTGGTAACATCACATGTGCAAACATGATTCAAATAATCTGTTTGTACATTTTTAGTCTATTTTTAAGAGTCTTGGCTACCAAGTTATTAAGTTCAATGATTCAATGATTCAATGGAATCAGATATCAGCTGATGCTGCAATACCGCCCTCTGTCAAAGTACTAAATTGAAATGTGTTACCATACAGAGGCATATTCATGATGAAAATAACATCTTGGGATATTTTAAGTGCACACAGTCAAAACTGAGCCTTACAGATTCACTATAGGTACTATGTCAGCCTAACAATGTCAACTTTTGATTCCAAACATTACAAAATATATGCATATTTGTTCATGTCAGCTATTTAACCATATTAGGATCAGTTGTAGAAAGTTAAATTCAAATAATCTGTTTGAATATTACTTATGTAATCTTTAAAGTGTCAGATACCAAATATTATTAGTCATTAATAATGCATAAAGCAAAATGGATCATGAGAATTCTCACAATATCATCTGGGCCACAATGCCACACTACATCAATCCACATCTTAAAGAAACTGAACAATAAAGTGGAATGCATTCTGTGTTCAACTTACATCATTTTGCTGTTTTCTTACATGCAATGGTAAATATACCTGGGTAAAGTATATTTTACCCCCTCTGACCTGTATTTCATTCTCTGACAGCTTAATATGATTTTGTGGAGAACCTAAACAGGTTCTAGTATAAAGTCTTCATCTCTGTCCTCTCACTAAATACCCTATAACTATGTTTATAAACAATTACTGATAGCTATACAAGCAGATATGTGTTACTCAGGAAGTCACCCCATCATAAACACATAAATTAACTGTTTGGACCCCAAATAAATAGTTTCAATGACCTAATGGTACAAAGCAAAGTAGAATTTTGTCTTCATGTATATTAAATGAGGGTCTAATTTTGACTAATAAAGATATTTTCTCTGATAAAATTTGACAAATATCCATCATTTGAGCTTGTTTATGGTGTAGGAGTATATATATGCTGATATTTTTTCATATCATTCTAAATAAATATTATATATGTGTATACTTGGTGGAAAAATTTTATTTTTTAATTGTTTTTTAAATTTCATTTAAATTTTTTAAATTAAAACTATTTTTATTTTTAATTTCATTTTTATATTTCTAAAGTCAATATACATAACCTATTAAAATTTCATGTGTATGTCATTAATAATAAAACTTTTATACCAGTTTCAAGTTTTTACTGACAGGCCATAGTACACAATTAATTTCACTATATTTTCTCTACATTTGTTTCTCAGTACTGAACTTTCCACTGTGTGACAATCAATACAAATCATATGTTAATCTAAAATACCTTCAAACATGACTTTACGGTTTAGTTCTTGTCAAGGGTTGACCTGCATTTTTTTCAGAGGCTGAATTGTAAACAAAACACCAGGCAACGGAACACAGATTTCACTTCCGGATCATCACCATGACCTTATTACTCAATGTGCACTGTCGCCGTAATACACGCAGACAACCACACCATAAGCTCACATTTTAAAGAATAAACAATTGCCTTTAAATCCTTACCAAGAATGCCAAAATCTGACTCTAGTATCACCACCAAACTTTGACAGGAAAAAGTGATCTAAAAATAGACTGGGACTACATTCATGGGTACTGAACCGGATATTAATTGTGTACTGATTCCATCCTAGCTTAACCAGAAGGTATCACGGTATCAATTGCTTTTCCATAGAGCGCAATGTTAATGTTTTGCGAAATAAATATACTTTCTATCCTACCTCAGCATGCATGTCACACTGTCACAGAGAACAATGTTAGGTTGTTAATTTGATAACATCGAAAATAGGTACTTCATTGCATTTAAGAGAGACAACTCTGCTGGAACTAGACAGAGGTAAGAGTTATCTAGTTACACCGGACACATTTTCAGTCATGTGTACCACATTTTAAAAAAAATCTTAAAAAATACAAAATGTAATCTAGATATGAATTAACATAATTTCACTTGTTGCCAAGAGGCTCAACTTTTTTTAAAGACTAACAGAAAGTACAACTTTTACATAATGCACCAATCACAGCTAGTTTTGTCGTTTATTTCTGAATGCAATGTTCCCTACACCTTAAGCTCCGCCCACCTGGGGTTGTACAATTGGTACCGTTATACCTATAGCCAAACTTAATTTTTTCAATAACCTTTGATATAGCTTGGGACTGTACAAGTAACAAATGTACTTAGTCTCGCTTGTCAGAAACAATTTTATGAGGTACCTTGGCTGTGTTTTATATTAATGCGTATGTAATTGTCTTTGAACTTTTTCAGCTGCTGTTTTCATATGTGTGCTTTACTAACAAATCATATTTTTGGAATAAAATGATTTGTTTTAAGAATGAGTTGTGTTTTATTCACATCAACACTTACTGAACTTCAGATGGGTGATATGGGATAAATCACATGATATCATATTATGTAATAATTGGGTCAAAGGTCAGTGTACTGAACAGTACATACCTCTTCTACTTCATTAAGTACAATTTACCTAAACTAAAAGGACTTTGTCTTTGTTTGGTAGATGCAGAACTTAACACCAGAAACAGGTGGACATGAACCAATCTTATTATAAAGTATAAGCATTCAACACTTTACACGGTCTGCAGATACATGAGGTAACTAACCTCCAGTCCTCATACAAAGGTCAACCTACCCATCCTCTTGGTAATACAAATAGAAACCTTCCCTCCTTAGTGTAGTGAATAAAATTAATGAAATAAGACAATCTATCACCAAATATGGTATATTGACAACTTTTAAATGGTTGTTATGCATTAGGGGTGAAATTTGGGGAATAAAATATAGAAAAATGCCAAAGATAAACAATAAGTAAAGTGAGTCAAATGGAGTTAAAAGAGGAGAAAAGTGTGTATCTAAAAGAGAGCTGTAACTTACGAAAAAGGAATTAAAGGAGACAAAAGCAGCAATGAGGAAAATGAGAAGCAAAAGTTTCATGACCTTACCTTGGACAAATATATGAAGGCAGTACCCCATTGGTCCAAAGACAGTCCGAAGGCACATGTGATACAATATCTATCACATGCATTGAAATTTCAAGTGAAGTGGTGTCCATTCCCATCTAATACATATGGGTGAATAATTTAAAAGATATAGATGCATATAATTTACATTTCTTATATATAAGAATTTAACAGAAACTGGATAAACTTATGCAGAAAAATACCTAAACCAAACAAAACATCACTTATCTGGTTTTAAAAGTGTAAAAGTTACTGTGAGAAATTATAAATTGCTACTACTTATAGTTTTATCAAGATTGAGGGCTAATATAGTATTTCACAAATCTTCTCTTTATTTTTTATAACCAATCACTGAAAATGTAAGTTTTTAATTTATTGAATTGTTATATCTGGTGTAAGGGAGATAACTGATTTATATACATATGGTGTGGTCATTTTATTTCCTCAAATATATTATCTATGTAATAGAGATGGCATTATTAGCACATGTATTAACAATGCAATTAAATTATCCCAAGAAATACACTATTGATATGTGGGAACCTAATAATCAGGCTTCTGTATGTAATGGAGTCCTCAAGAGTGATGTAATATTGTTCTCTAAGGTGTGGCAGCTTATTTGATTTTATGTTGTCTACAATGCCAACATGTGGAGTACAGCCTTCCATAGACATGCAGATATGATCCCATGCCAATTGGATTCTTGTGATGGGATGCAAAGTTTGAATAGCAGTGATTACTTGAATGGAAGGAATGGGCAAAATGTGACTAATATGGTTACCACTCAATAATGTTGGACCTGTTGTTTTAATTTGCATGATGTATAATATTTGACAGGTAAAATAGTCAATATTTGGCCAAAATCTACTATAATATGTTTACATAACTTACTTTGTTGCATCTTTGCCAATCTTGGAGCTAACAAAACAAAAATGAAACCATCACTATCAGGCAATATAAGTCTGTCTGTCACATCAAAAGCCCCATTCCTAAGTCAACTTGTGCTATTTTCTTAAGTTTTCATACATTTTATTCTTAAAGGATTGTCAATATTTGACCAGAAATGTTCACCATACATTAGTTTTCCTACAACAAACTAGTACAGTTCATAAATACCGCCAACATGTATGCGTTTCTATGGATACCTGGGAGGCTGTTCTTCCCTTTAGGTATCACGGTATCAATTGCTTTTCCATAGACCGCAATGCTAATGTTTTGCGAAATAAATATACTTTCTATCCTACCTCAGCATGCATGTCACACACTGTCACAGAGAACAATGTTAGATTGTTAATTTGATAACATCGAAAATAGGTACTTCATTGCATTTAAGAGATAACTCTGCTGGAACTAGACAGGGGTAAGAGTTATCTAGTTACACCGGACACATTTTCAGTCATGTGCACCACATTTTAAAAAAAGCTTAAAAAATACAAAATGTGATCTAGATATGAATTAACATAATTTCAAATGTTGCCAAGAGGCTCAACTTTTTTTAAAGCCTAACAGAAAGTACAACTCTTACATAATGCACCAATCACAGCTAGTTTTGTCGTTTATTTCTGAATGCAATGTTCCCTCACCTTAAGCTCCGCCCACCTGGGGTTGTACAATTGGTACCGTTATACCAGAAATGTTGTGTCTCTGACGCACATCAGTGCTGAAAATCAGATCACACCAGTAAAAGGCACGAGGTATAAAGAGTACTAAGCCCATATATTGTACAATCAATTAGTACTACGCTCCAAGTCGTAAAATTACAATAGTCATATTTTTCATGATATAGTCATTTGTATTCATTTTGTTTCAATGTTATGCAAATCAGTGTCAATGAAATATGCAGTAACTAATAAATATACAATACCATTCTATACTATTCTTTACTATTGCATGGATTACCGGATTTTCCAATAAAAAATCATGTTGATAATATAATAGAATGCATTGCAAGCTATTATCTCACAGCGGGGGATTATATACTGCTAACAATGTGACAAGGACGTTTTTATCCGCCATTTTTATATCTGCTTGGCCTAGTGGAAATATGACCTGGCATCATGCGGAAGTCGGTCATTATATCGTTTTGCGTCAATTGCTTTGTATAGGTCCTCTTCCGATGCCGTGGACCACAGCATACAATTTTGTATAGTGTTCCCCTCTCTTAAGAATCTTCTTGTCAGGGATAAATTTGGTCTGCACCGTTCCGTCTTGCCAGGTGAGTTCCATTAAAGTAAGCTACTGTTTTCTCTCCGGTGCAATTCCCAACACATAGCAAATTTATGTACATTTCTTCTTTTTGATAATTGTAGAGGTAAATTCATGTTGGCATTCGTCTTTTATTTATTGGTTGCTTTTACGTTCTTTAAATGTTTACTTCATATCTTTCTAATGCATTTGTTCTAAAAAAAAATATAGTTAGGAGTATTATATTCTAATCGAACAAGTCAAATATTTTATATTTACTTCATCATCTAACATTGAATTAGGAAGAAGAATTGTGTTATTACTAATATTTTATGTGCGAATATATACGTGACAAGAAAATTAGCTTGTTTCGTGTTAAACACGGATAATTTTTATTTCGTGGGGACAAACATCGCCACTCGTTTTTCACCCATTTAATGAAATATAATCAGTATGCACTGGTTGCCAGCAAACATATCCAGTGTACAATGAAAATATATGTCTTAATCATCTCTAACATGTGTCATCAATTCTTGTGAGGTCACAAAGCACCTTTGAGAGCGGACGTACATACACAAAAACGCGGACAATGTGAATATGGAAAGTTCATTAGACTCTCTAGTCGTCATACAATTCAACATACCCACACAAAACTGAGACAAATATTCTATTATACAAAGGGTTATTTTCTTCTTGTGCATTCCACATAATGTCCGTAGTTGATAATTTGTGAACACAACTTATGTGCATACATCTACCTGTTAACGTAATTTAGACACCTACTTGAAACTTACTTTACGGTCGATATGGTTTTGATTAAATTGAGCGCACATGAGTTGATATGAAGGGGTTTTCTTTGCAGGACATTTCATTCTAAAGCAGGATATTTGTTTCTTTCTACCAGAATATATATATATATATATATATATATATATATATATATATATATATATATATATATATATATATATATATATAGTTCTTATCAAGGACCAGAACGAATAACAAAAATGTATCTAAATATATTTTAGTCCAGCCACATCAGAAAATGAAATTAACGGTAGCTTATTGATCTTAATTCCTAGGCTGTACCGTCGATTTGTCATGCGTGTGCGCGAGTGTGCGTGTGTGTGTGTTGCATCAATTATTTTTATTCTGTTCATCAATCTGTAATTTCTTTATTCTGTTCATCAATCTGTAATTTCCTTCTAACTCTTCGTGGTCACATTATTAAAAGGTCTTATCCTTAGCACATATGTAACAATTCAAGTTGGTGCAAGTTTCTCCGTACAGATAGAAGCTTCTGGTATGATCCATGACAGCACACTCATTAGCAGCATTGTCGTCAAAGTCATCAAATACCTCAAAAAAAAGACCACCCAAAGTTGGGATCGATTTGCCGTTTAAATCTGACCAAACACCGATAGCCGCCTCTCTTGCTCCGATCCAGAAATCACAGGTTCCATCACCTGCAAGACGATAAAGTTTGTCTCAGCATGAATCTAATTCATTATATTGAACTATCTTCGACTCTTCAGTAAACTGAATCATGATACTGTATGAAAATAAAAATTTACAAATGAATGTCAATAACTAATGTGCAATGATGCAAAGTTGTAACTAAATTCATATATGAAATGTCTCAAAAATGTGCCTGGAAGAATATTAGATTAAGGGCTTAATTGCGTGTTAAAGAGATCTATAATGCGTTGCAAGGTAAGTTCGAGAGATATATCATGCTTTCTAATATAAGCTTGGAAGATATAGAATGCTTTGTATTGTAAGTGTGATCGATATATTATTCTTACTTATGTAAGTAAATTGCAGCCTTATGTGGACTGTCTTTTAACAGGCATCTATTTAGTTTATATACAGCGTGCATTTATCCTATTCGAAGCCTATAGATTTATTCTCTTTACAGCGTGAATTTTGCCTAGTCGCGTTCTAGACTAAGTCTATTGACAGCATGCATATTGCTTACACGTAGCTTAGATTGGGTCTACTGACAGTGTGCATTTTGCCTGCTCTTAGCGTAGATTTAGTCTATTGTCAGAATGCATTTTGCCGACTCGTGGCCTAGATTTAGTCTATTCACAGTGTTCAATATGCCTACTCGTAGCCAAATTTAATCTATTGGCATCGTGCATTTTGCGACTCGTGTCCTAGATTTAGTCTATTGACAGCGTACATTTTGCCTACTCGTAGTCTAGATTTTAGGCTACTCTCAGTATGCATTTTGCCCACTTAGTCTAAATTTAGTATATTGAAAGCGTTCCTTTTGCCTACTCGTAGCCTAGATTTAGCCTATTGACAGCATGCATTTTGCCGACTCGTAGCCTAGATTTAGTCCATTGACAGCGTATATTTTGCCTACTCGAAGGATAGATTTTAGTCTCTTGCCAGAATGCAGTTTAGCTACTCGAAGCGTAGATGTTAGCCTATTTACAGCGTTCAATTTGCCTACTCGTATCATAGATTTAGTTTATTTCATGTATGTTGCCTATTTGTAGCGTAGATTTTAGTCTATATACAGCATATATGTAATTTACTTGCAATTTCCAATTTGACTACTTAAATTAGCAAACATTTATTCTACTTTCAGCAGAAACAATTATTCTACTTAGATAACACACATTTAGTCTGCTGACACTCTCATTTTATTTCCATTCATTGTGGATCTAGTCATCCAAACCAAGTTAGTAAACTTGCAATATGCATTTGGTATACTTACAACATACATTTAACATACATGTAGTCTACTATAACACAGTTTTCTACTTATAGCACATATCTAACTTACTTACTCCAGTAGTATAGTGTTGTACTATAGCGACTATATCATTAAAAATCAGCCTGGGGTACTTTGACGACAAGATGTTTGGCGACAAATGGCACACCTTTGTCTTTATAGTGACAAGTAAAATTTTGTATTAGCAGACATTAGGCCTGTATAGCGACAAGAGGTATGGTAAAGGTAAGGTGACGTCATAGAACTGGACCTTTGCAACATTGTTACAATTGGCTGACCTAAATACACGCAGCTACCACTCTGCGTAAGGACAAATATAATAATAATATATATTTATCACATAGTCACAAAGTAGGTTTGGTTTTCTTATAGTATGTGCAGTTTCATATTTTTGGTATTATAACATGTTAAAATATCACTTTATGTGATTATGATTGGTCCAGATATGCCCATGAAATTATTGTGCGGTATTTCTTTACTGATTTGCTGGGATCAAGGGAAAACGTTTTTAGCCCCTTCTTCTAAAATGTTTAGATTTTAATAAACATTTTTTGACGGTCATTTTTAATTCGTCTCGCAAATGGAAATTGAGGAAATATTATATTGGCTGTCTCAGTATGGATTTGCTAACCCACAGGGGTTTATTATGTCATGTTTAACAATATCATCAAAAGAAAAATGGCATAAAGCTACAAGACAAGAACGAAAATAAGGCGTAAAACTAAGGGATAGAGGGCACCAGGAGTGTGGAGGGGTGTGTATATTAGAAACATAGATATAGAATCCACCGTATATACAAGAGTGGTTCAAATGTTATCTTAAGGAGGTAAATAAACTCGCCTCATTCGCAGAATAATCTGGACATGAATGGGTCTCGTAACTGACATCTTTATCCAACCACAGCATCTTTACGTAGCATATATGGGATGTAAATCAGACACAAAAATAAATTTGTTGACGTCTTCTGTACAGTCTTATTTTTTCAAAACTCAAAAACTACAAATATCAGGTCACAAATGCATTGCATTAAATGTGGGACTTTTTGCATTCGGTAATCCTATTTCACATGAAAATCGCAACAATGTTAACATTTGCCGTTTTTTTTTTCTTCTTAAACACACAGTTTAGAACACACTTATATTCTACTGTCGGCCTGCTGTACTGTGTACTGTATCAAACAATGTGGCGAATCACATTGCATTGACCATTCTGTTTTGAAAATGATTTTGTAGTTATAAACTTTTCTGTTTATAGGATGGATTTTATTTTCTAAGTACAATTTCCTTTTACCAATTCAGCTATATTGTATGCACGACAAATGAAAGTTATATAGTCTGTCAGAATTTACGAAATTATTCTTTCTTCTATCTAACTAATTTCCACTGAAACAAAAACTGTGCTGAAATTAATTTTTAATGGGCAACGTTTTAATATTAAATTTATGAAAATCACTGAAAAATGTCCAGCTTTTGCAAGCCTTCATAAATTCATATTAAATCATTACCCATTTGATATCCCATATATATTCACTGATCACTGACGCTAGCCTAGCTATATAGGGAATGTGACGTCACAGGTAGTTTTCTTCGGATTGGAAGACAGACTCCGCGAAGTGACTGAATTTTGTGACGCGTGTTGGGATTGGTGAACAATATCAATCCGTTTTGATCCAAATTAACAACTCTCAATACAAGAAGTGTTTAGCCCGTGCCATCGTGGTGGGACGAACATATATCTATAAGACCGACACGGGAGAATGGAGAAGAGACTGGAAACATTCAACCATCGGACCGAGCCAAACAGCAAAGATAAGCAGAACTCCTATTATACCAAGCGGGAAGAGCTAAAGACATGTCATGTGACGTTTCTAAAATGCGAAAGATGCAAGACCTTTTGGCTGCACTCCACACATTGAAAGTGCACTAGCAAGAAGTGCGCGCTCCTTTATTGTTTCGAGGCAACGATTTCAGAGACGAAAGTGCACTAGCAAGAAGTGCGCGCTCCTTTATTGTTTCGAGGCAAAGATTTCAGAGACGTAAAGTACATTCATGTCTATCATCACTATAAACATTTTGATGCCATTACCAGTTTCACTTCATTACTGTCACACAGTTATTACTGTGAGAAATGTGACTCTGGCTATAATAATCGAGTGCAACACAAGCATTGTGAATCAAAATGTGAGGAATGATCAGCCTGAAAACCATGTCTAAATGAAAGACAAAAAAACGAGTGAATTGCCCATCTTATCAGCGCACTTTTGTCACTCTACCATTTGAAGACGCTAGGTTCGCATTAGAAATGTGCTTGTCAACTCCTGAGATTGTGTCCTACTTGTAAACAAGGCATACTTATCAACAACGGCAAGGCGCACATCTGTTCAGGAAAGATTCAATATCACATTTGTCGCCAAACCGTTGATTTGGAACACCAATGCTCCATTCAGAGACATCATTCTGAATATATAGAGGAAGATGACGACCAAAAGGGGAAGAAAGGCAATTTCATCTTTTTAGATTTCGAATGCATGCAAGCGACTGCCATTCACATTCCTAATTTTTGTGTGACTCACCGAGCGTGTGAGAAGTGCATCCAAGAACCTGTCTTTACTCATTGCCCTCACTATGACAAGATGCCTGGAGGACGTGAAAAAATGTTTCGGGTATCGAACACAAATGGCCGATTTTGACAAATGGATCTTAAACCCTATCGACGAGCCGTAGAGCGAAGAAGAAATTGAACGGTACGGAGATTTTCATCGCTATTCCACAGTGATGACTCACATTTTCTGGGGATACGATAGACAGTTTCTTTTGAGATACTATACGGAACACAAACCGAACGTCTTAAAGTGACTATGAAAATGGAGCCAAACTCATTTCCATTCAAGTAGGCCAAGTGCAGTTTAAATATTCGATGAGTTACTTGGCCATGCCTTTGAGTCATGTGCCTAAAACATTTGGAATGACAGAAATGGCCAACGGCTATTTTCCACACTTTTAAATAAAGAAACCAATCGACATGCTGTTCTACCCCATTTGCCTGAGACTTACTACTACGACCCCTACAACATACGTACCAAACAACGAGAAGCTTTAAAAGCTTGGTACCAGACTCACACCTCAGACCACTTCGACTTTCAGGAAGAAATGTTACAATATTGTTATTCCGACGTAGATTTGTTACGGCGTTGCTGTAGAAACTTTTGAGAACAGTTCATGGAATACGGAGGGGTTGATCCTTTGAAAGAATCCTGAAACATTGCCAAAGCATATTCCTTAGTGTACCGTGAATAATTCATGCACGAATACACCCTAGCTGTCGTTAGCCCTCAATCAACCCATTTTTTCGAACGTCAATGCTCGGTCCAAAAGCCATATGCTGGTTATATTAATTGTGCGACAAGAAAGTAAAAAAAAAACATGTCCGCAATGGGAGAGGCGAAAAGATCATCGGATGGTTTTCGGCAGATGGCTGGTACTTAGTAAATCCTGAGATCTTGTACGAGTTTACGGTGCTTATTTCACGGAAGTCCCATCTGCTATCCTAAAAACAAGGTTGTATTACGGACCATGGAAGACTTATACTAGGCAACTTGTCAGCGGTGCTTGAAGTGAGAAGAGCAGGAATACCAAGTGGTGGAAATGTGGGAACACGAGTACGATCAGCAATTGAGAAAATATGCCGAGTTTAAACTCATCGTGGAAAGTTACAAGCTGGTGGACCCTTTGAGCCCAAGGGAGAGTTTATACGCAGGACGTACGAATGCCGCCTGTTAGCTGCATCAAGCCGACGAGGAAAAAGGAGAATAAGTCAGATACTTGGACGTGTATTCGCTTTATCCTTATGTATTTAAATATTGTCGCTTTCCCACTGGGAACCCGCAAAATTGCTGACGTAACACATCGACGTGGACAACATTCGAAATTACGAAGGACTGATTAAATGTAGCTTTGTGTTCCACGAACATGTACCATCCCGTTATACCACGCCATTTCCAGGGAAAACGTATGATTCCTTTGTGCCTGGCTTGTGCTGAAACGTGCAACCAAGACCACCCTTGTCAGCGTACTCAAAAAGAATGCTCCTTGACGGGAACTTGGGTCAGCGTGGAATTGTTTAAAGCTCTGGACATATGATACAAAGACAGACAAGACTCAGAAAAGCATTTTTGCGGACTACATAAATACCTGTTTAAAACTGAAATAAGAAACCAGTGGCTATCATTCCTGGGCCATTCTCCTGGAGGCCAAATGAGATTCTAAGAAAAGTGCTGGGAGCAGGAAGGCATCACTTTAGATCTGGTTAACAAACAAAAACGAAGGAAGGCGATCGTTTACTAAACTGATATTGAATTGTTTGTGGGGTAAAATAGCACAACGACCTTGTTTACCCAAAATGGGGTATTTGTCAGAACTTCCCAACTACTTGCAGATGATTTACGACAAAATAAGATACATGAAACAAGTAAACGTCCTTCGTGAGGACATGCTCTTAGTTAGTTACGAAGAGGAACTGGACTTTGTAGAAACCGAAGTATTTGGAAACGTCATCATTGTAGCATACGTGACAGCCCATGTTCGCATAAAACTGTACGAAGCTTTAGAAATGTTAAGAGATCATATACTGTATTTTGACACGGACATTTGCATCTACATCGATCGTCTGGGTCATCAATACTCATATATCAAATCTTTAGTCGACTCTTGGGAAGAGTCTATCATTTCGTGTAGCAGAAGCGAGTGTGGCTTCCCAATAACTTCACTGTACTGTACTGACACGCTGATATTAGTCAGCATGTAAAATGGGACAGCGTCCAAGACCAATAGTTCATTGTCACTACAAGTGCCAAGAGAGAAAGATGAATCCTTTCACACAGCAAGTTTCAAACAAGAGCAAACTCGATTGCGATGCTGTGCCTTGCGATTGCAGAGATACCGTACGCTGTGACCTCAGTGATTCAGTACCACCTCATCATATAAACTTTGCGATAACAACTCCTACCATGAAAAGTGATGATGATGGTGTAAGTGTTAAACCTGACTGATGCGAAAAAAGATGCCACTCGTTTTCATACACTTTTTACTTTACTTGATTATGGTGGATGTCCATCTCCACGGGAAACCATACAGCTACCACCGTACAGATGTCTTGCAAACTTGAGCAAGGTTCTAGGTTTTAAGGATATTACCGTATCCTTATCGAAATGAGCATGTGAAAGACGAATATTCTTTCCCTCTGTGTTCGCCTGAATATTTTGACTATGAAAGTCGATTTCAAACCTTTCGAAAAAATGGCCAAACTATCTTTGAGGACCTTTACCTGGAAGAATTAGCTAGAGCTTGTTTTATGTACTTGGGCAAAGGGGATAAAATCAAGTGGTTCATTTGCGGTGTGTCACATCACGAGTGGGAACAGGAAGATTCCGCTTACCTGGAACATAATCGATGGTCTCCAGATTTTAAATAATTATCTTTAGTCGGACCCAAGTAATTTTTGGATAGATACTTCACAAGTGAACATTGGTGGTTTACCTGTGGAGTTGAGAGAACGCTTTTACCGAGAGTTCGTCAGAATACAAGTAATCTTAACATTGTTGCATTAGAAATGTCCCGTTCCCTCCCGCCAAGATGTTACTCCCGACAACGAAGTCCGATAACGATGTGATCGCCTTCGAGTGCCTGTTTGGTACGTCCTAGACGGTAACTGTCTCCAAGAAAGTTGGAGTGATGGCAACAGGAGATTGTGTACGCACTGGCAAAAACCAAACGCTCTTTCGACAAAGGCTACTTACCCAACTTGACCACTGAATTGTTTCCTGTCACTGAACGAGTGCGTAGTCGTTATCCTCCCGTCTATAAATTGGAAGACATGCACGGAGAAGTATTAGAAGGAACGATTTGCTTACCTCAGTTACAAGGTATGACCAAAACCTAAGACGACGTGTACGAGATAGAAAGTATTCTCCATAGAAGAACACAAAATGTAGAAAAACATCTTGTCAAAGGAGTCTAAGTACATTTGAAAGGATAACCATCAAGCTTTGACTCTTGGATCGAAACTTCTCAAATCATCGACTACAAAACATAATGCGTTTCAGCACAGCCTAAGCTACTACAGTGACGACTACTTCCCACAGCTATCATCTGCTAATTATGAGTCTGGTGTGCAGAACGTGTGCCTAAAACGCAAATCGTATTTTTATGTCAAATCTTTGTGGTGAATTGTGTCATCGGTGCTGCCATTGCCAAATTGAGTTTGCAACAAGGGAGCAAACAATTGTGGACCATTTTACTCAGCCGTTGCACTGGCTACCTTCTTTCCAATCCATCTCTGAAATATTCCTATAACGGAAACAGCAACAACAACGGGAGTCTTGTGTCCAACGTTAGTTCCAACACTCGTCCAAACAAACCTCTTTTAGACACTCCTCTGTTTTCCATTGACACCTCGCACGCTAGAACTATAGAATTATGAGCAACCACTTTTACTTAACATAACCCAGTGACAGTTCCATGGAGGTGTTTCCCAATAACAGTTTGTGTACACGACAAGTAATTTCAGCCTGCACACTTAACTGCGACTCAAAACGGGTACCGCACCTAACCGCTGCCGCCAAATGCCATGCACTATGCTCAGTGCTTTACTTACCGACGCTACAAAAACAGACCCCATAATAATTATTGACAAAATCTAATGGAAGAGTTATCATCCAAACATCAACTGGGCAGTACGATATATGGGCAGAAAACAAGACAACCATGGAAACTATTAGAGGGAATTCTAATAACAATAGCAGAACAATACCCTGAACATACGCATATCTATACAGACGGGTCCAAGTCGAACAACAGATGTGCAAAGGCAGTTGTTATCCCGTTTCAGAACGTCACATCCAACATCGACTATCTGACGGGTGCTCTATATATACTGCAGAATTTTGGGCAATACATCAGGCATTTTAAATGGATCACCAAGAAAAATCACACGAATTACCTGATCCTGTCAAACTCCCTTAGTGTCCTCTCATCCGTTGAAAACAACTCTACCCGTACACGGCCCAGGATGCTACAGGCCACACTCCTATCTTTATGCAAATTGGAAACAGAACAAAAACGATAAACTTCATGTGGGTCCCCTCACCACACATATACCTTCAAGAAAATGATAGAGCGGATGTGGAAGCCAAAATTAGCCTGACTCCCAAACCATCCAAGATCCTGACTATAGTATCAAGAAAATTTACAATATGATCTTCACCGTAGTAAACAAGAAGTGGCAATAAGAATGGGAGACCTCAACTAAGGGCAGAACACTCTACGCAATTCAAAGGAAATTACGAAGAAACAACTCTGACCCAACCCGATTTACACTACGAGAATTACAGAATATCAACCCACTCAAAACCCAGAAAGACCCTCATCAGAACCATCTGCACAGGGAATAACAACACCACCAATTGCCCCACCTGCCAAATACCTGAGACCTTAAGCCATATCCTCAAAGACTGCCCGTACTACTCCATCGATAGGGACGAATCTCCGTAATAACCAAACAAACATGTGCTCACTAACAACGTACACAGCATACATGCCAAGGATAACATCAACGTGACTCAATCATACTATAATATCCTCACCTACCTCAAAGAAATAGGCAAATTTCAGTATATATAAAATATTCATCCTCTTGGAAGGTAATACCAACACTACAACAACACAGGTAAGTCAGTTACTAAATGTGGATAATACCTATATTCTTTCAGCACCAAAGGACGAACAAAATATTACCAAGTTGTACCAACCCATACTGACCAACGACAAAGGACAGGACCTGACCACGACAACGAACATTTAACCTGCTACTAACTCGACAACCAGGGTCAAACCGAAGGTTCACCAAGACTTCGATTACACAGTGAATGCGGTACAAACAAGAATCTCAACAATCGCACAGACTCACCAGGAAGGCAAATTACCACCCGCCCAGGCACGATAACATTAGCAAACCATTAACCATCAACATAAGAGCAAGAGAGTCCAAGGAAAATACGAGGACACCAGCAGTGGGGATTGAAATGCAATCCCACCGATCCAGAAGGCAGAAGAGAACTGACACCAACTACATCAAAAGAGGTACAACAGAAAAGATTATAACTAAAATATTTAATTGTACTGTGCTCATCCAGGCACATTAGAAGAGAATACTAACAATCCACGCCATTAACCAACTCAAGGGGTCGCCCAGGCAGCACTACCTGGTACCCAACAAAAACTACAACCACTGCACACACCCACCAACACGACTAACATCGAATAAAAGTAACATTATAACACACAGGGAAAGCAAAACAAGGGACTGAGAAGGACAAACCGTCACCTGCAGTCCTACAAACCCCCTCACACACACACACACACACACACACAGACACACACACACACACACACAAGACAAACGCAAAGGAAGGAGCAGTCCAAATGACCTGGACCTGCTGCTCCATAAACCCACTTTCCGCATACATCAACAATTACTCGCACAGAACAACAAAAAATATAAAAGTAAAGGAGGCGATCCCAGCCTCATCTCAAACAGACAATAATAACTCCGTCTTCAGTTTCGCATTTGATGACATACTCACCTTCCAAGATCCTTTGGCAGGCAGTCTAAATTCCAACCAGGTCAACACGGCGGTGTTAACAAATGGAGGATGGCTCACATCCAGCTGATTGGAACTACTTTTGGACCATATAAGTACGCTCAGTATGCAAAATTCCAACAAAAATTCATTCTAAATTTACAACTATAAACATTGGGAAAATTGCTTAGGTGGCTAACACAACATTGGTATATCGACACACGTAGGTACAACTGGTGAAAATTTGAACACTCGGCCTGCCCTGCTAAAATAAAGCAGGGTAGACTTACTTTGGTAACGATGCAGAGGGCCGCAAAGAGGCGGTGGTCTGTGGTGTGTCTGCCGTTGGTGAGCGATGTACGCCTAGAAAGGCAAAAAGGCCAAGCTCTGGTCCAGCGCCCTCTTAAAGGGACTGCCGACCAACAGAGCCGCAAACATTCGCACAATGCCAAGGAGTGCAGTACGCGACTATAATACCTAGTCAGTTAGTCTGTCCATCCATTGTTGAATCGTCAAACTATGAACATGCCTTCCAGACTATCTAAACTGAACGAAGCTTACGTCCATTTGCATCCTAACAGGCTGAACCTGATACCTAAAGCTGAAGAGATAGAGAATGTTAGGATGCTCTCTATAGCCCAAGACCTCATAGAAGAGTGTTTAAAGAGGAAATTAAGAAAGAACAATATGAATGGACTGAAAAATACACACTTGAGAAGCAGAGAGAACAGCAGCAAAAATCAGACACGTTTTATGGACTGTCTAATAGACACCAAAGAATTATTTTTCTCCTTTTGCAGAAGCAGACCGTATCGTATAGAAAAACATGCTGCCTTGGAGACGCAATCTTAGTCAAAATATTGCCATTACTCCCGTTTACAAAAAAAAAATTGCCCTTTCCATGACTACCCAAATACTCTCGAAAAGACATACTCATTCAATGTACCAAATGTTTTAAAATTTCAAAAAAAAAAAAATAGAAGTTTATCTATAAGCACTTCTTTTCTTTTGTCAGTAAAAAGATCCACCCTTTTTTTCTCTGTGTTTACCAGTGTCTATGTCTCTCTATTATATTTGTCCATACCTAAAGTAGTAGCTACGCGCATTTAGGTCAGCCACTTGTAACAATGGTGCAAGTGTCCATTACCATGACTTCACCTTACCTGTACCATTCCTCTCGTCGTTATACAGTCCCGATGTGTTCTAATACAAATTTCCCCTTGTCGCTATAAAGGCAAGGGTGTGCAATTTGTCGCCAAAATTCTTATCCCCAAAGAACACCAGGCCGATTTTTCATTATAACAACAATTGTCGAAATACTACCCTACTGTACTACTTACCGCACACAGTTAGTCTACTTAGAGGAGATACTTATATCTCCTTTAAATCTATCTACTACACGAATGAAGTCTACTAACGTCACATTTGTTTGGTCTGCTTACAGTACATAATATTTAGTCTATTTAGATCATACGTTTAGCTTACCGGTAGCACACACTGAGTTTTGTTATAGGGCACAAAATAAGTCACCTATCTCATTCAATAAGATTTATTAGACCTTGGAAAGATGGAAACTTTAGGTACATGCATGCAGGAAAAACGGCTCTATTTGTTGGTAATTCTATAATTGTGCATGAGGAAATGGTAAATTACCAAAATCTTATTTTTGATCAAAATGTCATTTTCCCGTTAATTCTCTATCTACAGCATTGCGTAAATCACACGAATGTCCCATGATTTGGGTATTTGCATCATTACGTACATCTTATGAATGTCACATGACTTGTGTATTTACAAAATGACCCAATCATATAAAAAATTCATGACTCATATATTTACAAAATGTCCAATGACATCAGTGGGCATGGAATCATATTTTTAATAATACTATATTATATTTATTCTTTTCACACACGCTTACAAAACACTTAAGAAAAAAATAGGTTTCAAAGTTTCATATTTTGCATATACCCCTGATAGAATTAAAGACGATATATATTTAGGGTATCAGTCCGACATCTTAGCATGGCAACAATGTTCACTGGGCTATTCCGTATCCGTAAAGAAAGGACCACTAACGTTCAATAATTTGAAACGTCATTGTTCAGCAAATTAAAACAATTTCAATTAATTAGGTATGTGAGTTAAAATGCTATTCTTCAAAAAAGATAATATTGATAAATTCTAAATATGCCATTCCAGTTGTAAAATTATTTTGCTCCAATTTGACATAGATAGATAGATAGATAGATAGATAGATAGATAGATAGATAGATAGATAGATAGATAGATAGATAGATAGATAGATAGATAGATAGATAGATAGATAGATAGATAGATAGATAGATAGATAGATAGATAGATAGATAGAAAGTAAAACCTTTATTTGCGTCGGCATGTGCTCGAATTAGGTCAAAATCTACTACATCAGGTTTCAGTAGGTCCCCGCCATCGTTCTGACATGTCGTTCTTGCATCTGAGAACGTTTTTGTAGTCGTAAAGAATCGGATGCACGTATTTGAGGTTGGCGAAACGGGTATGTAGTTGTCAGGACACTCTATGAGGAAAATAGGTTGCATATACAACTATAATAAATTCAATATATTGTTTTGTAAAATAACAATTATCCTGATTGATCACGACATTGATTTCCTCGGAATATTCTTTTAAAAGAATGCCCCTGCTTCTTTGCTATCAGTTTTATCACCCATACCGCCTAATGGGGCGGTGAGCATTGCATGTGCAAATGTGTGGGATGGAGAGTGGCCTTGGCCTCTATTGTAGGTATTATTTGTGTCAACAATGATGCCCAGTTAGTTTAAGACATTATTTTAAGTTCTATTACCTTGTATAATATGATACTGTGACCTTAACCGTTGTCTTTCCTGTGCTAGACAAGGCTTTTCAAGTATCATCTACATAAGTTTTCATACATGTATGTTTAAAAATGCTCAAGTGATTGCCTAAAACCAAGTTTGTTTACCCGCGTCACAAGAAACATCTTTACTTCCTCTAAATATCAATTGACTCCGTTCAAAATTATAGGCAATCCTTGCAAATTGTTTTGAATATCGAGCAGATTTTAACTAAGCACTATGTACATAAAACTAAGAAAAGGACTTAAAGACTAATAATATAATACACTCCGTCATATCTTTGGGCGTATAGGAATGTAAAATGCAAAATAAATAACTTGAAAAAGCTTTGTCTAAAGCCACGGGTTGGGAATTCTAATCAAAGTAAAAATGGCATCTTATGATAAGTCACGATAGCTTATAGATATTCAGTTAGAGATATACTATAGTTGTATTTGATTGGATTCGATATTCCTCTAAATGAAATAAAATTTTAAATACTATCAGCAAATGTTATGCCGAGATGTATATTGTTTTATTCGCATCAACACGTCCAAAATCACAAAATATTATATTCCTTTTTTGCCAGAAGTAGTACATTAAACAACCAAACTCATTTTGTCATTTCGATACGCAATCAATGATTTCTGTATCTTTTGAGTGGTCTTTTCTTTACTGTATCATCCCCATATAGTGAGTTTAATATAATTAGATAATGCGTGCAATATGTCATGATGTCAGGTAAAGAAAATCTGAAATAACAGAGGTATTTGAATCTATTTTAAGTCATTTGTTTTAGATGACCCGATGTTTGATAAAATAAAATCAATAATTTTCGCCAATATCAATCTTTTCTCGCCATGACTTCTTTCATAAACTGAATTTAAAATTAGCAATCATTTAGGATTTTCCGTATAAAACCTAACAGTGATTTGATCTTTCTTGTAAACGCGACTCACATACGGAATAGAGACAGGAAGACAGTAAAAAGAGAGAATTGAAAAAGGTATCGATGAATTACAAAAAGGAAATCGTAAAAAAACAAGTACAAAAGAAAAAAAAGGAACACTTACTAGGTTTCCTGGAGAGAGCAGCCAAGAAAATGAGAAGGATGAAGAGACCTGAAATTAAAGTATGACAATTATAAATGTATGTATAATCTCAATATTCCATCAGCCAAGCCAATTCAAGACGTGCAAAGTGTGACAAAGCATATATATATATATATATATATATATATATATATATATATATATATATATATATATATATATATATATATATATATATATATATATATATATATATATTCTTAATGTTATTATTATTATTATTATTATTATTATTATTATTATTATTATTATTATTATTATTATTATCTGCGGTAGGTACGAACATTAATAAGCTTCTATGTGGATTGATAGCTAGATAAAGTTGAAACAAAGATGTGAGTAAATAGGTAATTAATTTTGGAAATATGTAAACCCATACTAGCACGGATCTAGTACAGTCATTGATGAGGTCAGACACTTTTTTTATAATAACACTTGATTTTTAACAGTCCTTGTAAGTTTCATTTATTCAGACAGACAGAGAGAAGACACGCATAAATACATACATACATGCATGCATGCATCCATTCATCCATCCATCCATCCATCCATCCATCCATCCATCCATCCATACATACATACATACATACATTCTCGGCAGCTGACCTAACCTGGTTCGATTATAGGATTCCAATTCGCCCCCCCCTTTCCTGAGAGAGAGAGAGAGAGGGTGGTGGTGGTGGTGTTCATATATATATATATATATATATATATATATATATATATATATATATATATATATATATATATATATATATATATATATATATATATATATATATATATATATATGAATAAGTTATTGGTTCTTAAATCGTAGAAAACATACCAAATATGCCACTAAATCCTCCAAAACCGAAACCGCTTTGTGGTGAGACTAATCCGTCTGCCAGAGCAGACAGACTCAGGCATAGAAACGCAACTTGGACTAGTTTCATTATTAACCTAGCAGAAAAAAGAAACAAAAGAAGTTGGAAACACATATTAGACTAACTGTACTAATCATATTAAAATTCAAAACCAGTGTAGATATTTGAGAAAGTGAAATAGTGGATTATAGGGTGTAAAAAATCACGATTGACTGAAAAGATGTGACCATTGCATAAGAAATATTTTTAATAAGCTGTAACTATTTGTAATTAAAACGAGGTGGTGAAATTTTCTGCTCAAGCAATGTCAGCTTTTAAATAACCTTTTTAAAGAACTTTTATAATAACACCAGGGATTCATTCGATAATGGTGATGCAAGTTTAAAACACATGTAGCTTTTAAAAATTGGAGATGCACACATTAGTTCCTAAGCATATTAGTATCCATCGAGGATGGTTTTATGCTGTGAGACATAGATCTTATATACATCGATGATGGTTTTATGGTGTGAGACATAGATCTTATATACACCAAGGATGGTTCTATGCTGTGAGACATAGATCTTATATACACCAAGGATGGTTCTATGCTGTAAGACATAGATCTTATATACAACGAGGATGGTTCTATGCTGTGATAGGTCTAATATACACCGACGATGGTTCTATGCTGTGAGACATAGATCTTATATACACCGAGGATGGTTCTATGCTGTGAGACATAGATATTATATACACCGAGTATGGTTCTATGCTGTAAGACATATATATTATATTCACCAAGGATGGTTCTATGCTGTGAGACATAGGTCTTATATACAACGAGGATGGTTCTATGCTGTGATAGGTCTAATATACACCGACGATGGTTCTATGCTGTGAGACATAGATCTTATATACACCAAGGATAGTTCTATTCTGTGAGACATAGGTCTAATATACACCGAGGATGGTTCTATGCTGTGAGACAAATTTGGTTTCCATCGAGGATGATTCTATTTTGTGAGACATAGATTTAGTACCCACCGAGGATGGTTGCATGTTCTGAGATATAGATTTGGTTTGTTTATGTTAGAAATTGAAAAATAATGAATTTTCAAAAATTTCCCTCTTTTCATGGGTCTTTTGCAGGAAACGAATTAGTACCATGAATACGTTAGAAAACTCTTTGCTAGTTATGCAAGTTTGTTAAATACCAGTCTTAAATAGAAACATACAGTTTGTGATACACAAGGTTGATAACCCATTACTAGTTGACAATTAGGAAACTAAATACCAGTAAAGTCATCCTAACAACGTGAATGCTATTTTAATTGAAATGAGAGAAGAAAATGCTCTAGTCATACACTGTCATGATAGTAATAACTTGGTTTATATACCACGATACTTAAAGTACATGTTTATTCTTTGCCTACGGAATAATAGATGTACGATTCAAGCACGTGGAGTTTACAATAATGCTTCAGCTCATAACTCTGCATTAAGGATTCCGTATGATGTCACAATTAAGACATCAAAGATCTTGACCTTTCTTTCGAATATAAATTAGCTTAGTTCATTATGAGCATTATGAAACGAAACGGCTATTTTAAACGTTTCCTTGCAGAAAGGGCAACGACTAGCTCTTTTATCCAACCGAAGCTAAAAGCCAATAGCACTTCTAATTATATTTGTACTGTTGTTAGTGTTTGTATTAATGTAGTGCATCCGACAATGTATTTTGGCATTTACAACATTACACCATTGTGGTTTTTTCTGTTTGTTATTGTTGATGTTTCCTCTTTAAGTTTTTCTTGTTGTTTTTCTTTTTTTGAAGGCGGTCTAATATGCTTTTATTATTTGTATTTCCTTGGCATGAATATTTGATGCCAGTTGTAAATAAGGTTATTTTCTTTCTCAAACGCTTCAGTATAATGTGCTAGTAACCTGGTAAGTCATTGTAATTTCAGTTTATCTTCATTCTACTTGTTCGCATTAGACTCAAGCGTTTCGTTTTATGCTTCTTTGCCTGCTATAGTATTCATGCAAACAAAGAACGCGTCCACAATATACAAAATGCACAAAACTTAGTTATTACATTAAAAAATGTTTAATTTCTAATTTTATTGTTTCCATGTGCTACCACAGAACATTTATTTGCTTTGGCAATTGCTGTTTCATTTGTATTATATATTTGTTATGCCAAATACTTTCACATTCGTGTCATATAATGTCATATCTATCCTGTACCAAATGTTTTATCATTCTGTTATATCTTTACTGTGCCAAATGCTTTGTCTTTCTTGTCATTTCATGTCATATCTTTACTTTGCTAAATTATGTCTCGTTCTCTTCGTATCTTTTTTATGCCAAAAACTTTATCATTGTTGTCATATGTTTACTATGCTAAATACTGTCTAATTCTTATCATATGTTTATAGTGCCAAATACTTTACCAAATTTGTTTGCATAAGTTTATTATGCTAAATGCTGTCAAATTCTTGTCATATATTTACTGTGCCAAATAATTTATCATTGTTGTCATATGTTTACTATGCTAAATACTGTAGAATTATTGTCATATATTTACAATTCCAAATACTTTATCATTGATGTCATATGTTTACTATGCCAAATACTTTATCATTGATGTCATATGTTTACTATGCTAAATACTGTCTAATTCTTGTCATATGTTTACTATGCCAAATACTTTATCATTGTTGCCATAATTTTATTATGCTAAATTCTGTAGAATTCTTGTCGTATATTTACTGTGCCAAATAATGTATCATTGTTGTCATATGTTTACTATGCTAAATACTGTAGAATTCTTGTCGTATATTTACTGTGCCAAATACGTTATCATTGTTGTCATATGTTTACTATGCTAAATACTGTAGAATTATTGTCATATATTTACAATTCCAAATACTTTATCATTTTTTCTTATGTTTACTATGCTAAATGCTATCAAGAATTTGTCATAAATTCATAATGCCAAATACTTTATCATTATTGCCCTTAAACAAACTAAACTTAGTATACAAATTATTTTGTACTCCGTACAAGGCTTTGTAATATTTTGGTGTTTTCTTGTTTTATTGTGGCGAATGGCTATTGGGAATATATTTCTTAAACTGAGTATTTTGCCAGTTATTGGAAGCAAAAGTCTCAAAACACAGTATCATCGGGAGATTATGGTAGCATAGATTAGTTTCGTAAAATGGCCTGACTTTACAATATAACGAATTGTGTGATATTCCCTCTCATACGTGTTCGTAATTTTCAGCAGGAGCATGGGATTTTAGAGGCAGTATTACAATCTTACAATTATTGAAATTATTTTTATATTAGTAAAAGGTATATTATTTTTTATATCCTATGGTCATAATATAACATTTCAGTATGTAATACATTATCGTAATAAATAATACAATATTATAACAATTAATATCATATTGCAATACTTAATATAGTATCATAGATAGTTGTACCATTGTTTATTAATACACTACTATTTTGAAATAGTTCTCTAATATAGGATGTGGTAAAACATACGTAACAAGAGTTCCATATCATTGCACTGCAAATGACACTTTGTTTCATTTTCGTTTTGGTGGTGGTTGGAGAAAGGGTTCTCACATTTTTAAACAATCAAAAAAGTATTTCCTCATACACATAAATTTTTCTTGCCTTGTCCAGTCAAATATAGCCATGCATTCATTCAGCCTAATATTTAATTATTTACATTCTCGCTGGTTTTCTTAAAACTTCAAACATCTAGTATCTTACGGTGCATGCAATAACTTTCGGCATGATTGTTCTTTGCCTATGCTGACACGTTGTAATAACTCAAATTTGCCGGAGTCTTTAGACAACATTTCTGATTGCCACCAAAAAATTCATCTGAAACAGCTTTCGTAAATTTACTTGAATTCTATTTGACTTTCCATGCATCCATGGTTTGAACTGTATAAATGAAAATCAATGATAACACAATTTTAAAGCAAATAATAAAATGAAAATGCAATTCTAACAGTAAACAATTTCAAATCAGTCTTTAATGTAATTAAAATTATTTGTTAGCTCTTTTTTGGGGTCAAACTTTAATCAAAGAACTATATCCTTCATAATGTGTTGCATTAAAGTATGTTTGTTTTTCTTGGTTTTTTTTTTTAGATTTAATGATCTCAGAGTAGTAAATGGGAATTTTAATCCATTTTCTTATTATTAGCCTTTGTATTTTTCATTTTGTCTCATTTTTGTTTGCCAGAGTTTACCAATAAATTCGTGCATACATTTTTCTTAGCATTAAGGCGTAATATAAATTCGAGCCTGCATTTGTTTTAGCTATAAGTCAATAAAATTCTTGCATACATTATTTTTATTATTACATCAATTTAAATTTCTAGCATGCATTTTTATTATTAAGGCATAATATGAATTCCAGCATACATGTTTTATTATTAAAGCAAAATATAAATTCTAGCATATATTTTGAACATTTCAAAAACTCATAACAAGCTGTGAGAATCTGCGTTATTTGTATGGTTTACTTTAGTCAATGTCATCGTAAACGTACTCCATTAAAAATGTGTTAATTAATATAGTTTGTATGTTTGTTACAAGATGATTAATTTATAACTAATTATTTGTTTTATTTTATATTCATATTGCTTTTCGAAAATTTAAAAGCAGGAAAAAATTTACTTACTAATTTTTCCCACAATTAGTATGAGCTCTTTCACCAAATCGAAGTGCTGTATCCCTTTCGAACGTCTTCCTTATATAGGCATCACAATCCACGTGGCTCCATGACACCTATTCAATTGGCCTATAATTTAATTTTCACGTTGACCACAGCAGGATTGAGAATCTGTCGCAGAAAGCCCATAAGTAGTTCTAAAAAGTAGATCTAAAATAATACCATGATCTTTCTTTTCTAGGACACCATTAATGTGAAATATTAAAGCCTACTTGAGTGTTGTTTTTGTGTTTTGTGTTTTCAAACAGTGAATTAAGGTAAGAAATTGAAGCACGCATTCATGAATGCATACAACGGAAGGTCAGAAGGAAGGAATATTTCAGTTTCTGTAAACAGGAAATGTCAATAGTTTAGTACTAAGCCATCGCCATTTTAAACAACAAAGTTCAATAAATTCATCACTTTGACATTTAATAGCTTGAAATAAACATTCTCGTGGAGCGATAAATAGGTTATAAATGCAACACTCCTTGCAAAACGGACTTGCTTACCAATGATGACTTTTCTTTGCGACATTAGAAAAGTTAGATTTTATGCGCGCAAATATGCTATAGATTCAAAGGTACAAAGATTATATCTCGTCACTCAGGGATATAAAATCTATCTCCTCCCTCGGGTACAAAGATTCTATCTCGTCTCTCATGGACAAAATCTATATATCGTCCCTCAGGGACAAAAACTCTTATTTCGCTTGAATACAAGGACAGACAAATAGCCCATTTTGGTAATTGCAAGTTTACTTCCTTTCGTATAAATATGTTGCAAACATTAAAGCGGAGTGTAAATTGATAAATGTCCATTTAAATCTAATTTTGGGGGATTTTGTTTGACGTCTTATGTGACCTGATGACCAGAGTATTAATGAATCAATTAAACATAAAGACCATTCCATCCTCAGTATTGTCTTATATAAGCAGACACCAACTCCCATCCTGTGAACAGTCATATCTATATACACATTCACTAAATTTAATTAGTACAGTCTGGATAGGCCATAAATACACGTTTTTTCTATATATTCCCTGCACATTTTTGTTTATCATGACATTACCTAATAAAATCTGTCATATATTAAAGTAATTCTCTCCGATCATTGTAACAGCAACAGTTGAAACCAATCCAGTTAACATGACACTAAGCTGTGTTGAAGACAGAAAATGCATCCATTAATATATTCCTAGTATATTACCTTCCTTTATTTCTCACGAATTTTGGTGATTTAGGCTAAAATATATATTTTATTGGGGCTCTTAATGTTAGTAAGACAATGTTTGTTTGTTGCCAGGGAAACAGTTTAGTGTAATATAATGTAAAGACAGTCAGTTTTAGACTAACATGAAGTTCAGGATTTGATTCAGTCACCTGAGGAAACAAAATGTAATTTCCTAAAAGGTCAAAATGTAAACTGCCACAATTATTGTTGCGGTTCATTCGTATGATATCTTGGCATTATCATTCCTTATTCCTTCATCACTCTAGCAATTATCTTGAAATTTTTAATAATAATTAGTCATGCAAATCTCTTCACCAGTTGACTATCATAAAATAGTTCTGTCTGTCTGTTTGTCATAGTTTCATCAGTTTGTTTTTGTTTTGATATATATATATATATATATATATATATATATATATATATATATATATATATATATATATATATCATGATTATCAAAGAAAAAGAATTGAACTAAAGTGAACGAGGAAGGCTGATGTGTTAAAACCTAACATTTATCTACCATATATGTAAAGTTTTATTACCATGAATACATTAAAAGAAAAAATGAAAACAATAATACTATGCAGTATGTATGTGTATGTATGTATATATATATATATATATATATATATATATATATATATATATATATATATATATATATATATATATATATATATATATAATCTATTTAGACTATTGCATTTCTATTAATGTACAATATATTATTCATGAAATAACTTGAGTTATATCTAGGAAGGATATATTTTTTTCAAAATGCACAAATGTCATCCACGGTTGAAGAGACAGGCGCACGTAAGAGTCTTCTTGATGATTATTTTAATTTTATTTCCTTGTAAGGTTGGAATTTTTAAAGTATACAATTTGGAGAAATATTGATATTATATACACTATATATGTATATGACATTTGTGGCATTCACCTCTCTGCTTGTCTATCTATACGTCTGTCTGTCTGTCTCATTTCATCTGGTGCATGGATATGTATATGTACGTATAAACTTAAATAAATGTGTTCGCATACGTTTATTACATAAACATACTTCTAGTTAAAAACGAGCATATAATGGTGCTAAGATAGAAAGAGTGACTGATAGATAAAGCCAACAATATGTTTGACTATCCATTTATCATTGACTTGAAGAGCATGTTCTTACAAACAGTCTCTTTTAAATCATCTTGTCTTCAATTTTACATCCGGTCACGTGGATCAAAATTGATTTAAAATGCGAACCAAAGTAATAGGACGGAATCTGTGAAATAATTGGATCTTTTAAACTTACATATTTTATGCATGCAACGTCAAATAGAATTAAAGTAAATTTACGGAAGCTGTTTCAGATGAATTTGTTGGTGGTAATCAGAAATGTTGTCTAAAGACTTCAGTAAATTTGAGTTATTACAACGTGTCAGCATAGGCAAAGAACAATCATGTCGAAAGTTATTGCATGCACCATCAGATTCTTGATGTTTCAAGTTCTGAGAAAACCAGCGAGAAATGTAAATAATTAAATAATAGGCTGAATGAATGCATGGCTATATATGACTGGACAAGGCAAGAAAAAAAATATGTGTATGAGGAAATACTTGTTTGATTGTTTAAAAATGTGAGAACCCTTTCTCCTACCACCACTAAAACGAAAATAAAACAACAAAATAAAAAGCTAAATCTGTTTAATTTCATCAACCTTCACATTTTATGCCTGGAATTTTCCATCAAGATGTGAATGAATTACACATTCAGCAGTTCAAGACTTCTGCCTATCAGCCTGCAAGCCAATTATCTTTGGAAAGATTTCATCAAAATTTGAAAATATTATTCAGTCATATTGTTTTGATACGGATAAAGATTGTGATGAAGGTGTTCATTTATTGGTGTTTTATGTAAAGTAATCAGTTCAGAAATCTATAGAATTGGGTCCATTTGGACTAGTTATTGGACAACTGCCATTTGGACTAGTTATTGGACAACTGCCAGTGGACAGTTGAAGTGTAAAAAGAGAAACTTCTTTCAAGTGAAGATATAGAAATTAATCGTTTCTATTATGTTTCCAATTCCGAGTACGAATGGTTCAAAGGCTTGTGAAGTTGCAAGAACTAATCAGCGCTCTGCCCATTCAAAACTAAAATTAAGGTATGATACAAATACAGAGTAAAGGATTTGCCAGCCTGGTGATATAGTTCTGTGTTTCTTGCCTGTGCCACAAACTCTTCTTCAGGCTAAGTAATATAGTCCTTAGACAGTAGAGAAGAAAATAATTAGCTTATATTATATCCTCAATACTTACGGGAGGCAAGAAAATAACTTTGTCACTGTTAAATGAGTATGACCGACTGGCAATTCATTTAATCAATGTATTAATTAATACAATAATTATTAATTAATACAATAGTTATTAATCAACCTGTCCCTGACAAAGAGGATATAAGTAATGTAATGCGATCGGAATATAATGTCTGGAATAACCAATCTTCGGAACTCTGAAATCATGAATATACTTGATCAAAAACTTTCACATTTTCAGAAACAAAACAAAAAGAATGAAATTTACCAGTTTTCACTTGAATATGAGAACTTGTTTCCAGATGTTTCTACACCGAACAAATAAAATCTACCATGACGCTGATATTATGAATTCCACACCTCCACTAACTATTGAAAGGTGACCAGTGTGACCAAAACAGATTTATTTTATTGCCAAGAAACGATGACTGCATTAATAAAATTAGAAATACAAAAGATGTCAACTAATATGAGCTTTTGAAAGGATTGTATTGACGGAAGGAGCAAAGTGATTTTCGGCATTCGTGACACCAGATGAACTTTATCAGTATATAGTGATGTTTGGTATGAAAGGTGCTCCTTATAAATGTTAACATTTAATGAAATTTAGTGGTCAAGATAATTGTGATGATTACTCCGATCATCTACAATTAAAGATCATTTACAGACAATTAAGAAATTCTTTGACAGACTCACTGATGGAAATTTGACAATTAATTTATCCAAAAGTGAGGTTTGCCTTGATTGACTTAGATTTCCAAGATATAGCATGAGACAATTCCCTGTACCTATCAAGAAAAAGCAAATGATAAAAGCTAGATAACGTTTTCGTGACTGCTGATCCTATGACAAATTTGTAGAGCAAGAAAACCAAGTTTTTTTCGTCTAAAAACATAAGAAGGTTGTTAATAAGTTATAGGACATATTTGTAAGTGCACTAGTTCTTTCGAGTTATTCAAAATATTTTTCTCAATCTAAATCTAGAACATTGACAATACCCTATGAATTGTTGGGTCTACCTGTTGTTTACTACACATTTTGTGTAACACTAGAACATTAATAATCCCCTATGAATTGTCGAGACTACCTGTTGTTTACTACACATTTTGTGTAAAACTAGGACATTGACAAACCCCTATGCATTGTCGGGTCTACCTGTTGTTTACTACACATTTTGTGTAACACTAGAACATTGACAATCCCCTATGAATTGTCGGGACTGCCTGTTGTTTAATACACATTTTGTATAATACATTTAGCAATAAATTTCTAACTATAACTAAGATTTCATTTTGTAAACACTAGAAGTTTCTAGAAGGTTATTTTCCGTTCAGTGATATATTTTAGGGTCTGGAACGTATTTCTTCAAATTATTCAAATGCGTTATCTCTGGAAGTACCAAGTGACCATAAAAATTAATATTACTGGACAAAGACATATACTGGGATTTATAGTGAATTCAAACCTGAATTATATTATTGCAATCAAACAAAAGACTGTTGGCACATCAACACTTTACGTGCTACCATAACCACAGATGCATTAATGCTTTAAGTGTTGCTATAAATTTGAATTTCCACTAAAAATTATTGAGAACTTCAATTATTTGGACTAGTGTCTGCAACTGGTTGATTATTTAAGATTTTTCTCAGTCCCTATTTTAAATTTCACTTTATGATCTAGAGAAATGCATGTATGTGCATACCTGCCGAAATACACATACGTGAAAGACCGAGAGAAAGGAGTTATATTATCAGTTTCAACTCTTCTTTCAGCAGTCACATTATTCCATTTCATGGCTGCTACTCTATTTCCTAATAAAATATATTTTCACATCATTAAATTTGGTTAAAAACCTTTTGTAATTTTGGATCTTCTAGATCTGACGTATTAGCTTCAAATTTAAAATGAAATATCAAATCAAAGTAGAGCTCATGTATATTTGGTTTTCTGTTTCGAAATTTCGATGTACATAAAATGTTTCCTAGTAATAATACTAGATTAATTTAATTTGATTCACAAAAGTAACTTAAATCCCCAAATAAGATTTTCAGAAATAACTCCAGTCTGTAAAGTAGGTCTTTTAGGTTAAGTAATTATAATGCTTATAGTGGACCTTCAAAAAACTCGAAATAATAGCAGTGCTTTTAATGTGAGCAATAGCTGCATAATCAAATTGATAGATCAGGTGGACGACGACTACGATGCTATATGTATAAATATTTGTCCAAAAGGGATTTGATAATTCAATGCGTATCTCTTTGCGAGAAAATAATTTGAATGCAATATATCAAGACCCCGATGGAGCATAACTCCGATGGAAATAAAAGAGCTGTCAGCATAACCCCTCCATAACAACATGTTCCCTAGAACATGAAGAAAAAAAGCTTGGAAGTTAAAGGCTTGTTCAAACATGTGTTAAACACCTTATTCATTTCTATTCCTGCCATAAAATCAATAAGGAAATATCAAGCAAAATATACTTGACATTAGGAACTATTTTCAACCTACCAATGAGAGAATAAACAGATTTGTAGATCTGGAGATGGTGATATGTAGAAAATAACACATTTCTAGTAAAGTATAGTAATCTGCAATTTGAAAATCTACAGATGCCAGACCAATGCAAGACCAATAGATTAAAACACTCAAAGAGATTTTTATTTTGATTTTCATTTTTTATGCTGTTTCGTATATTTAATTGCATTGTTTGTTAGATATGTTTTATTTCATTATATACTATTGATAATGTAGCAATGCATGTTGGACTTGACCTTGTCCAAAATCTACATGAACTGAACTGATAAAGAAATATCATATAAAGTTAATTTATTGGATTATGATCCATCAAAGGACTGTTGGCACACAACCACTACATGGGCCACCACAGACACATCAACAATTCCAAGGCTGGATTTAATTTGGAATACCACTGTAACTTATTCAGAATTTTAATCATTAGGAATTGTGTCTGTAATTCCAGGATCATTTTGGATTTATTTCGCAATACTGTAAATTCCTTCTTTTTACAATTTCAGTTGGTATTATTTGGAAATAAATTATTTGTTGACTTCTAAAAATCCATTTGTTTCTCGCTCTTTTCAATTACTTACGTTAGGATTACACAGTCGTAATAATGCAAATTTTTGGCATGAGCTACAAGATCACGGAAAATACTGATATAATAAAACGTCGAATACCTTAGCCGAAGGATGAGACACTTGTATAAAGAGGTGGAATAGAAATGGGTGGAGTGGAACGCATTTGTATTGATTAGGTGATATGGGCAAGGCGCATTTGTATGGATTAGGTTATATGAGCAGGGCGCATTTGTATTGATTAGGTAATATGAGCAGGGTCCATTTGTATTGATAAGGTGATATGGGCAGGGCGCATTTGTATTGATTAGGTAATATGCGCAGGGTGCATTTGTATGGATTAAGTGGTATGGGCAGGGCGCATTTGTATGGATTAGGTAATATGGGCAGGGTGCATTTGAATGGATTAAGTGATATGGGCAGGGCGCATTTGTATGGATTAGGTAATATGGGCAGGATGCATTTGTATGGATTAAGTGATATGGGCAGGGCGCATTTGTATGGATTAAGTGATATGGGCAGGGCGCATTTGTATTGATTAGGTAATATGGTCATGGTGCATTTGTATGGATTAGGTAATATGGGCAGTGTGCATTTGTATTGATTAGGTAATATGGGCAGGGTTCATTTGTATGGATTAGGTAATATGGGCAATGTGCTTTTGTATGGATTAGGTGATATGGTCAGGGCGCATTGGTATTGATTAGGTAATATGGGCAGGGTGCATTTGTATTAAAATGATGAAATAGGAAAGGGTGGAGGGCAAACATTTTATTAAAGAGGTGAAACAAAAAGGTGATGGAGGGTGACTAAGTTCAGAAATTTTGAATATTATTTTATCTTGAATGGATATGAAATATGATTTTTATTGCATGCGTACATGTATCGTCGGGGCACGTACGTGCTGCCTTAGGCTCCAAGTGACATTTAAAATGATAGATATTATAGGTAACCAGCACTCCTTAGCGTTTGATTCACCAAGTTCTTGTCGAGGTTAAACTCAGTGACCGACTCTGGTAGATTATATATTTATAGATTTTAATTTACATATAATTAATTATCATTCTTTTCTCATATTTCAGATTTTTTTCTTACTTTATAGAATAATTAATAAATATGATTGTTTCAGTACTGACGTCCGTTACATGTTTTAACTGAAACTATTTCATTAAAGAAAGACTAAATTTAGCAAAGAAGTGTAACGAGACATCTTTGGGTCTTGACAACATATATACTAAGTTTTACAGCAATTCAAAACTAAAACGAAATTTTATGACGTTATTCACAAGTTTGTGTACGGAGTCCTGTATAACCTCACCTCTGTACAAGTTGATATAAAATGAAAAGCCAAGGTAGGTGTGAGATTGACTGGACAAGGCAAGAAAAAAATATGTGTATGAGGAAATACTTTTTTGGTTGTTTAAGAATGTGAGAACCCTTTCTCCCACCACCAACAAAACGAAAATGAAACAAAAAAAATGTCATTGGGCATGTTAACAAATCTGAATATTGTACGATATTTACACCCAAATATGAATAAATATTCAATCTGCATTAATTACATTCCTTTATAAAAAATAATAGCTAATGTAATTATTGCTTTGTTAGGCTCCTCTGAATACACTAATATACTGTGTTCCATTTAAAAAAAAAACAGAAACATTTCTGGTCTAAAATATTCAGCATTACAGATCAGCTGACGGATCGAACTCGTGTTATAATTTTCTTATCGAACTCGTGTTATAGCTTTCTTAGCTAGTGTCATAATCGAACTATTAGCCTTGATAAAATAACTGAGAAATAAGGACATGTCAACGTATAAAAAATGCAAATTATGGAGATGATTTTCGTTAAAGTTATGCAGCCAAAAATGTGCAAGAAACTGAAATTATGGATTATGAATATATATTATCTGTTATAATATAAATATGGAGAGTATATTTAATTCAATTCTTTGATATCAGTTAAGTATGGACAAAAAAATGGAGACCAACTGAAGTTCTTGCTGGTGAATAGCGGTCAGTGAACAATGAAATTGTAATTTTAAATTCGTATAAACGTGGACGTTTTAGTCTAATCCATAAAGTTCCTTTGGCTGGTCAACAAGGCTTTTCTAGTCAATGAAATTCCTTTGGCTGGGCAACAGGGCTTGTCTCGTCAATGAAATTAATTTTGCTGGGCAATAAGGCTTGACACAACATCTTCAACCAACTTTAAAATTGATGTTTGTAAATGCTGCAGATCTTGTTACCTGTATGAAATGGTAGGAAAACCCAATCAGACGATATTCACGTGTCACTTGCAACATATACCTACATCTGAAAAACAATGTAGCAGAATAATCGTAGATTGTATCGGTCCTTTACATAAGACCAAATCCGGCAATCAATGTTTGTTGACAATAATATGTGTGTTTACAAGATTACAAGAGGCCATCCCTTTATTTCTTTAAATTACAACAATAGGGAAAGTTTTGATAAAGTATTATACTCAGTTTGGCACAGCCAAATCTGTTCAATTTCATCAACCTTCACATTTTATGCCTGGAATTTTCCATCAAGATGTGAATGAATTAGATATTCAGCAATTTATGTCTTCTGTCTATTAGCCTGAAATCCAATTATCTTTGGAAAGATTTCATCAAAGTTTGAAAATATGATTCGGTCATATTGTTTTGATACTGATAAAGATTGGGATAAAGGTGTTCATTTATTGTTGTTTTCTGTTAGGTAATCAGTTCAGAAATCTATAGGATTGGGTCCATTTGGTTATTGGACAACTGCCAGTGGACAGTTGAAGTGTAAAAAAAGAAACTTCTTTCAAGTCAAGATATAGCAATTAATCTTTTCTTCTATTATGTTTCCAATTCTGAGTACGAATGGTTCAAAGGCTTGTGAAGTTGCAAGAACTAATCAGCGCTCTGCCCATTCAAAACCGAAATTAAGGTATGATACAAATACAGAGAAAAGGATTTGCCAGCCTGGTGATAGAGTTGTGTTTCTTGCCTGTACCACAAACTCTTCTTCAGGCTAAGTAATATAGCCCTTAGACAGTTGACAAGAAAGTAATTGACTTATATTATATCCTCAATACTTATGGGAAGCAAGAAAATAACTTTGTCACTGTTTAATGAGTATATTAATAATGACAGACTGGATATTCATTTAATCAATGTATTTGTACCTGTCCCACACAGTGAGGATCTAATCAACGTAATGCAATCGGAATATAATCACTTTTGAATAACCAATCTTCGGAACTCAGAAATCATGAATAAACTTGACCAGAAACTTTCACATTTTAAGAAACAAAAAAGAATGAAATTTACCAGTTTTCACTTGAATATGAGCACTTGTTTCCAGATGTTACTACACAAACAAATAAAATCTACCATGACACTGATATTATTGATTCCACACCTCCACTAACTATTGAAAGGTGACCAGTGTGACCAAAACAGATTTATTTTATTGCCAAGAAACGATGACTGCATTAATAAAATTAGAAATACAAAAGATGTCAACTAATATGAGCTTTTGAAAGGATTGTATTGACGGAAGGAGCAAAGTGATTTTCGGCATTCGTGACACCAGATGAACTTTATCAATATATAGTGATGTTTGGTATGAAAGGTGCTCCTTGTAAATTTTAACATTTAATGAAATTTAATGGTCGAGATAATTGTGATGATTACTCCGATCATCTACAATTAAAGATCATTTACAGACAATTAAGAAATTCTTTGACAGACTCACTGATGGAAATTTGACAATTAATTTATCCAAAAGTGAGGTTTGCCTTGACTGACTTAGATTTCCAAGATATAGCATGAGACAATTCCCTGTACCTATCAAGAAAAAGCAACTGATAAAAGCTAGATAACGTTTTCGTGACTGCTGATCCCATGACAAATTTGTAGAGCAAGAAAACCAAGTTTTGTTCGTCTAAAAACATAAGAAGGTTGTTGATAAGTTATAGGCCATATTTGTGAGTGCACTAGTTCTTTCGAGTTATTCAAAATACTTTTGTCAATCTAAATCTAGAACATTGACAATACCCTATGAATTGTCGGGACTACCTGTTGTTTACTACACATTTTGTGTAACACTAGAACATTAATAATCCCCTATGAATTGTCGAGACTACCTGTTGTTTACTACACATTTTGTGTAAAACTAGAACATTGACAAACCCCTATGCATTGTCGGGTCTACCTGTTGTTTACTACACATTTTGTGTAACACTAGAACATTGACAATCCCCTATGAATTGTCGGGACTGCCTGTTGTTTAATACACATTTTGTATAATACATTTAGCAATAAATTTCTAACTATAACTAAGATTTCATTTTGTAAACACTAGAAGTTTCTAGAAGGTTATTTTCCGTTCAGTGATATATTTTTGGGTCTGGAACGTATTTCTTCAAATTATTCAAATGCGTTATCTCTGGAAGTACCAAGTGACCATAAAAATTAATATTACTGGACAAAGACATATACTGGGATTTATAGTGAATTCAAATCTGAATTATATTATTGCAATCAAACAAAAGACTGTTGGCACATCAACACTTTACGTGCTACCATAACCACAGATGCATTAATACTTTACGTGTCGCTATAAATTTGAATTTCCACTAAAGATTATTGAGAACTTCAATTATTTGGACTAGTGTCTGCAACTGGTTGATTATTTAAGATTTTTCTCAGTCCCTATTTTAAATTTCACTTTATGATCTAGAGAAATGCATGTATGTGCATACCTGCCGAAATACACATACGTGAAAGACAAAGAGAAAGGAGTTATATTATCAGTTTCAACTCTTCTTTCACTGATCACATTATTCCATTTCATGGCTGCTACTCTATTTCCTAATAAAATATATTTTCACATCATTAAATTTGGTTAAAAACCTTTTGTAATTTTGGATCTTCTAGATCTGACGTATTAGCTTCAAATTTAAAATGAAATATCAAATCAAAAAAGAGCTCTTGTAGCTTTGGTTTTCTGTTTCGAAATTTCGATGTACATAAAATGTTTCCTAGTAATAATACTAGATTAATTAAATTTGATTCACAAAAGTAAATTAAATCCCCAAATAAGATTTTCAGAAATAACTCCAGTCCGTAAAGTAGGTCTTTTAGGTTAAGTAATTATAATGCTTATAGTGGACCTTCAAAAAACTCGAAATAATAGCAGTGCTTTTAATGTGTGCAATAGCTGTATAATCAAATTGATAGATCAGGTGGACGACGACTACGATGCTATATGTATAAATATTTGTCCAAAAGGGATTTGATAATTCAATGCGTATCTCTTTGCGAGAAAATAATTTGAATGCAATATATCAAGACCCCGATGGAGCATAACTCCGATGGAAAAAAAAGAGCTGTCAGCATAACCCCTCCATAACAACATGTTCCCTAGAACATGAAGAAAAAAAGCTTGGAAGTTCAAGGCTTGTTCAAACATGTGTTAAACACCTTATTCATTTCTATTCCTGCCATAAAATCAATAAGGAAATATCAAGCAAAATATACTTGACATTAGGAACTATTTTCAACCTACCAATGAGAGAATAAACAGATTTGTAGATCTGGAGATGGTGATATGTAGAAAATAACACATTTCTAGTAAAGTATAGTAATCTGCAATTTGAAAATCTACAGATGCCAGACCAATGCAAGACCAATAGATTAAAACACTCAAAGAGATTTTTATTTTGATTTTCATTTTTTATGCTGTTTCGTATATTTAATTGCATTGTTTGTTAGATCTGTTTTATTTCATTATATACTATTGATAATGTAGCAATGCATGTTGGACTTGACCTTGTCCAAAATCTACATGAACTGAACTGATAAAGAAATATCATATAAAGTTAATTTATTGGATTATGATCCATCAAAGGACTGTTGGCACACAACCACTACATGGGCCACCACAGACACATCAACAATTCCAAGGCTGGATTTAATTTGGAATACCACTGTAACTTATTCAGAATTTTAATCATTAGGAATTGTGTCTGTAATTCCAGGATCATTTTGGATTTATTTCGCAATACTGTAAATTCCTTCTTTTTACAATTTCAGTTGGTATTATTTGGAAATAAATTATTTGTTGACTTCTAAAAATCCATTTGTTTCTCGCTCTTTTCAATTACTTACGTTAGGATTACACAGTCGTAATAATGCAAATTTTTGGCATGAGCTACAAGATCACGGAAAATACTGATATAATAAAACGTCGAATACCTTAGCCGAAGGATGAGACACTTGTATAAAGAGGTGGAATAGAAATGGGTGGAGTGGAACGCATTTGTATTGATTAGGTGATATGGGCAAGGCGCATTTGTATGGATTAGGTGATATGAGAAGGGCGCATTTGTATTGATTAGGTAATATGAGCAGGGTCCATTTGTATTGATAAGGTGATATGGGCAGGGCGCATTTGTATTGATTAGGTAATATGCGCAGGGTGCATTTGTATGGATTAAGTGGTATGGGCAGGGCGTATTTGTATGGATTAGGTAATATGGGCAGGGTGCATTTGAATGGATTAAGTGATATGGGCAGGGCGCATTCGTATGGATTAGGTGATATGGGCAGGATGCATTTGTATGGATTAAGTGATATGGGCAGGGCGCATTTGTATTGATTAGGTAATATGGTCATGGTGCATTTGTATGGATTAGGTAATATGGGCAGTGTGCATTTGTATTGATTAGGTAATATGGGCAGGGTGCATTTGTATGGATTAGGTAATATGGGCAATGTGCATTTGTATGGATTAGGTGATATGGTCAGGGCGCATTGGTATTGATTAGGTAATATGGGCAGGGTGCATTTGTATTAAAATGATGAAATAGGAAAGGGTGGAGGGCAAACATTTTATTAAAGAGGTGAAACAAAAAGGTGATGGAGGGTGACTAAGTTCAGAAATTTTGAATATTATTTTATCTTGAATGGATATGAAATATGATTTTTATTGCATGCGTACATGTATCGTCGGGGCACGTACGTGCTGCCTTAGGCTCCAAGTGACATTTAAAATGATAGATATTATAGGTAACCAGCACTCCTTAGCGTTTGATTCACCAAGTTCTTGTCGAGGTTAAACTCAGTGACCGACTCTGGTAGATTATATCTTTATAGATTTTAATTTACATATAATTAATTATCATTCTTTTCTCATATTTCTGATTTTTTTCTTACTTTATAGAATAATTAATAAATGTGATTGTTTCAGTACTGACGTCCGTTACATGTTTTAACTGAAACTATTTCATTAAAGAAAGACTAAATTTAGCAAAGAAGTGTAACGAGACATCTTTGGGTCTTGACAACATATATACTAAGTTTTACAGCAATTCAAAACTAAAACGAAATTTTATGACGTTATTCACAAGTTTGTGTACGGAGTCCTGTATAACCTCACCTCTGTACAAGTTGATATAAAATGAAAAGCCAAGGTAGGTGTGAGATTGACTGGACAAGGCAAGAAAAAAATATGTGTATGAGGAAATACTTTTTTGGTTGTTTAAAAATGTGAGAACCCTTTCCCCCACCACCAACAAAAAGAAAATGAAACAAAAAAAATGTCATTGGGCATGTTAACAAATCTGAATATTGTACGATATTTACACCCAAATATGAATAAATATTCAATCTGCATTAATTACATTCCTTTATAAAAAATAATAGCTAATGTAATTATTGCTTTGTTAGGCTCCTCTGAATACACTAATATACTGTGTTCCATTTAAAAAAAAACAGAAGCATTTCTGGTCTAAAATATTCAGCATTACAGATCAGCTGACGGATCGAACACGTGTTATAATTTTATTATCGAACTCGTGTTATAGCTTTCTTAGCTAGTGTCATAATCGAACTATTAGCCTTGATAAAATAACTGAGAAATAAGGACATATCAACGTATAAAAAATGCAAATTATGGAGATGATTTTCGTTAAAGTTATGCAGCCAAAAATGTGCAAGAAACTGAAATTATGGATTATGAATATATATTATCTGTTATAATATAAATATGGAGAGTATATTTAATTCAATTCTTTGATATCAGTTAAGTATGGACAAAAAAAATGGAGACCAACTGAAGTTCTTGCTGGTGAATAGCGGTCAGTGAACAATGAAATTGTAATTTTAAATTCGTATAAACGTGGACGTTTTAGTCTAGTCCATAAAGTTCCTTTGGCTGGTCAACAAGGCTTTTCTAGTCAATGAAATTCCTTTGGCTGGGCAACAGGGCTTGTTTAGTCAATGAAATTAATTTTGCTGGGCAATAAGGATTGACACAACATCTTCAACCAACTTTAAAATTGATGTTTGTAAATGCTGCAGATCTTGTTACCTGTATGAAATGGTAGGAAAACCCAATCAGACGATATTCACGTGTCACCTGCAACATATACCTACATCTGAAAAACAATGTAGCAGAATAATCGTAGATTGTATCGGTCCCTTACATAAGACCAAATCAGGCAATCAATGTTTGTTGACAATAATATGTGTGTTTACAAGATTACAAGAGGCCATCCCTTTATTTCTTTAAATTACAACAATAGGGAAAGTTTTGATAAAGTTTTATACTCAGTTTGGCACAGCGAAATCTGTTCAATTTCATCAACCTTCACATTTTATGCCTGGAATTTTCCATCAAGATGTGAATGAATTAGATATTCAGCAATTTATGTCTTCTGTCTATTAGCCTGAAATCCAATTATCTTTGGAAAGATTTCATCAAAGTTTGAAAATATGATTCGGTCATATTGTTTTGATACTGATAAAGATTGGGATAAAGGTGTTCATTTATTGTTGTTTTCTGTTAGGTAATCAGTTCAGAAATCTATAGGATTGGGTCCATTTGGTTATTGGACAACTGCCAGTGGACAGTTGAAGTGTAAAAAAAGAAACTTCTTTCAAGTCAAGATATAGCAATTAATCTTTTCTTCTATTATGTTTCCAATTCTGAGTACGAATGGTTCAAAGGCTTGTGAAGTTGCAAGAACTAATCAGCGCTCTGCCCATTCAAAACCGAAATTAAGGTATGATACAAATACAGAGAAAAGGATTTGCCAGCCTGGTGATAGAGTTGTGTTTCTTGCCTGTACCACAAACTCTTCTTCAGGCTAAGTAATATAGCCCTTAGACAGTTGACAAGAAAGTAATTGACTTATATTATATCCTCAATACTTATGGGAAGCAAGAAAATAACTTTGTCACTGTTTAATGAGTATATTAATAATGACAGACTGGATATTCATTTAATCAATGTATTTGTACCTGTCCCACACAGTGAGGATCTAATCAACGTAATGCAATCGGAATATAATCACTTTTGAATAACCAATCTTCGGAACTCAGAAATCATGAATAAACTTGACCAGAAACTTTCACATTTTAAGAAACAAAAAAGAATGAAATTTACCAGTTTTCACTTGAATATGAGCACTTGTTTCCAGATGTTACTACACAAACAAATAAAATCTACCATGACACTGATATTATTGATTCCACACCTCCACTAACTATTGAAAGGTGACCAGTGTGACCAAAACAGATTTATTTTATTGCCAAGAAACGATGACTGCATTAATAAAATTAGAAATACAAAAGATGTCAACTAATATGAGCTTTTGAAAGGATTGTATTGACGGAAGGAGCAAAGTGATTTTCGGCATTCGTGACACCAGATGAACTTTATCAATATATAGTGATGTTTGGTATGAAAGGTGCTCCTTGTAAATTTTAACATTTAATGAAATTTAATGGTCGAGATAATTGTGATGATTACTCCGATCATCTACAATTAAAGATCATTTACAGACAATTAAGAAATTCTTTGACAGACTCACTGATGGAAATTTGACAATTAATGTATCCAAAAGTGAGTTTTGTCGTGCTTGACGTAGATTTCCAAGATATAGCATGAGACAATTCCCTGTACCTATCAAGAAAAAGCAACTGATGTGATTTTAGGTATGGCTAGATAACGTTATCGTGACTGCTTTTCCCATGACAAATTTGTAGAGCAATAAAACCAAGTTTTGTTCGTCTAAAAAACATTAGGAGGCTGTTGATAAGTTAAAAGCCATATTTGTGAGTGCACTAGTTCTTTCGGGTTATTGAAAAAAAATGTTTATCTCAATCTAAATCTAGAACATTGACAATCCCCTATGAATTGTCGGGACAACCTTTTTGTTTACTATACATTTTGAGTAACACTAGAACATTGACAATCCCCTATGAATTGTCAGGACTACCTGTTGTTTACTACACATTATGTGTAACACTAGAACATTGACCATCTCCTATGAATTGTCGGGACTATCTGTTGTTTACTATACATTTTGTGTAACTCTAGAACATTGACAATCCACTATGAATTGTCGGGTGTACCTGTTGTTTACTACACATTTTGTGTAACTCTAGAACATTGACAATCCACTATGAATTGTCGGGTGTACCTGTTGTTTGCTACACATTTTGTGTAACTCTAGAACATTGACAATCCACTATGAATTGTCGGTTGTACCTGTTGTTTACTACACATATTGTGTAACTCTAGAACATTGACAATCCACTATGAATTGTCGGGACTACCTGTTTGTTTACTACAAATTTTGTATAACACTGTAATATTGACAATCCCCTATGAATTGTCGGGTGTACCTGTTGTTTGCTACACATTTTGTGTAACTCTAGAACATTGACAATCCACTATGAATTGTCAGGTCTACCTGTTGTTTACTACACATTTAGTGTAACACTAGAACATTGACAATCCCCTATGGATTGTCGGGACTGCCTGTTGTTTACATTTTGTGTAACACGTTTAGCAATAAATTTATAATTATAACTAAGATTTCATTTCGTAAAAACTAGAAGTTTCTAGAAAGTTTTTTTTTCGTTCAGTAATTTACTTAAGGGTCTGAAACGTATTTCTTCAAATTATTCAAATGCGTAATGTTTGGAAGTATCGAGTGCCCATAAAAATTAATATTACTGGACAGAGACATATACTGGGATTTATAGTTATTTCAAATCTGGAATTATATTACTACAAGACTGTTTTCACATCAACACTTTACGTGCTACCATAACCACAGACGCATTAATACTTTTAGCGTCGCTCTAAATCGGATTTCCACTAAAGATTATTGAGAACTTGAATTATTAGGACTAGTGCAGGCAATTGATTGATTATTAAAGATTTTTTTCAGTCCCTGTTTTAAATTTAACTTTATGATCTAGATAAATGCATGTACGTGCATACCTGCCGAAATACACATACGTGAAAGACAGAGAGAAAGTGGTTATATTCTCAGAGTCGACTCTTCTTTCACTGATCACATTATTCCATTGTATGGCTCCTACTCTGTTTCCTAATAAAATATTTTTTCACATGATTAAATGTGGTTAAAAAAAAGCTTTTGTAATTTTGGATTTTCCAGGTCTGACTTATTAGCTTCAAATTTCAAATGAAATATCAAATCAAAAAAGAGCTCTTGTAGCTTTGGTTTTCCGTTTCGAAATTTCGATGTACATATAATATTTTCTAGTAATAATACTATATTAATTAAATTTGATTCACAAAAGTAATTTAAATCCACAAATAAGATTTTCAGAAATAACTCCAGTCCGTAAAGTAGGTCTTTTAGGTTAAGTAATTATAATGCTTATAGTGGACCTTCAAAAAATGAGTGAAATGAAGAAGATATTACACAAACGAGAAAGAATAGCAGAGCTTTTAATGTGAGCAATAACTGTATAATCAAATTTACCGATCAGGTCGACGACGAAGACGATGCTATATGTATACATATTTGTCTCAAAGGGATTTGATAATTCAATGCGTACCTCTTTGCGAGAAAATAATTTGAATGCAATATATCAAGACCCTGATGGAGCAGAACTCCGATGGAAATAAAAGAGCTGTCAACATAACCCATCCATAACAACATGTTCCCGAGAACATGAAGACAAAACAGCTTGGAAGTTCAAGGCTTGTTCAATAGGTGTTAAACACCTTATTCAATGCTATTTATGCCATAAAATCAATAAGGAAATATCAAGCAAAATAAACTTGACATTAGGAACTATTTTCAACCTACCAATGAGAGAATAAACAGATTTGTAGATGTGGAGAAAGTGATATGTAGAAAATTAAAACATTTTTAGTAAAGTATAGTAAACTGCAATTTGAAAATCTACAGATACCAGAACAATGCAGGACGAACAGATTAAAACACGCAAAGATTTTTTTTATTTTCATTTTTTATGATGTTTCATATTTTTAATTGCCTTGTTTGTTAGATCTTTTTTATTTCATTATATGCTTCGATAATGTAGCATTTCATGTTAGACTTGGCCTTGTCCAAGATCTACATGAACTGAACTGATAAATAAATGTCATATAAAGCTAAATTCTAGGATTGAATTATTATGATCCATCAAAGGACTGTTGGCACACAACCACTACATGAGCCACCACAAACACAACAACAGTTCCAAGGCTGGATTTAATTTGTAATTTCACTGTAACTTATTCAGAATTTTAATCATTAGGAATTGTGTCTGTAATTCCAAGATCATTTCGGATTTATTTCGCAATACTGTAAATTATTTCTTTTTACAATTTCAGTTTCTATTTTTTGGAAATAAATTGTTTGTTTAACTTATGAAAAGCCCGTTGTTTCTCACTCTTTTCAATTACTTACGTTAGGATTACACAGTCGTAATAATACAAATATTTGGCATGAGCTACAAGATCACGGAAAATATTGATATAATAAAACGTCGAATACCATAGCGGATGGATGAGACCTTTGTATAAAGAGGTGGAATAGAAATGGGTGGAGTGGAACGTATTTGTATAGATTAGGTAATATGGGCAAGGTGCATTTGTATTAAAACGATGAAACAGGAAAGGGTTGAGGGCAAAAACTTTTATTAAAGAGGTGGAACAGAAAGGAGAGGGTGCCTATGTTCAGAAATTTTGAATATTTTTTTATCTTGAATGGATAATGAACTATGATTTTTATAGCATGCGTACTTGTATCGTCGGGGCACGTACGTGCTGCCTTAGGCTCCAAATGACATTTAAAATGATAAATATTATAGGTAACCAGCACTCCTTAGCGTTTGATTCACCAAGTTCTTGTCGAGGTCAAATTCAGTGATTGACTCTGGTAGATTATATCTTTATAGATTTTAATTTACATATAATTAATTATCGTTCTTTTCTCACATTAACGATTCTCTTTCTTACTTATAGAATAATTAATAAATGTGATTGTTTCAGTACTGACGTCCGTTACTTGGTTTAACTGAAACTATTTCTTTAAAGAAAGACGAAATTTAGCAAAGAAGTGTAACGAGACATCTTTGGGTCTTGACAACATATATGCAAAGTTTTGCAGCAATTCAAAACTAAAATGAAATTTTATGATGTAATTCACAAGTTTGTGTACGGAGTCCTGTATAACCTCATCTCTGTACAAGGTGATATAAAATGAATAAGAGCCAATGTAGACGTGAGATTGTTATTCTAGCCATTGAAATCTGTAATAGATTCCAGGGCAGTATTAAGGCCAGGCTGCACGCATGCGCCATTTCATTTAGATGACTTAGATTCATGACCTAAAAGTGGTTCGTACTTATACCATAATATAATATCAGTAATTTCTAATATCAGTAAACGGCAAACAGTAAATTTGCGTGGTGTTGTTATAATCTTCTTGAACTAAAGGTACGATCAGTGTGTGATCCGAAATCAAATTTCCTGCAAGATACATTGTATTTTACATTATTTTATTTATATATTTCTTTTCTAGTCACCAAATTGAATCTCAGTACAAAACATTGGTAAGATGATCGTTTTTACAGGCCATAAGGAACAATCCGCTGCGCTCCTTTGTCACAAAATGTGGATGTTTTTGCCAAGATTATCGTAAATGCGCCCAAACAAAACCATGTCATCAACAAAATAATGTAACAATTCCCTACAAATCAAACTCGTGTTGAATAAATCGAACAGTAACTGTGGTATATAAACTTCGATTAGTTTATTTAAATAGCAATTAAGATCATTCTGGGTCACAGTGGACAGAAACATTTAATCATCTTTGCAGTAATTGGTTAAGCAGGATTGTATATATTCGTTAGAGATGATAACATCTTAACAAAACTAGCCAGTGGTGATAACGAAGCATGACGCTTTGTCGCACGAAGTTGACGACTATGCCTAATGCCGTTGAAAAAGTACTATTTGTATGGCGTAGTATACATGTAACAAACTAGTTCTTTACTCTTCCACTTGTTAGGCTTTGTTCAAAGTGAATGTTATCAGTTCTAAGCTGTGAGTAAATTGGTTAAATTGTCTTTCTCGGTAGCTAAATCTTCTGAATCTGTTATAAAACATTGTCAACTGGAGTGAATTGAACATTCCACGACATTATACGCTAGAAAATGCAGGTATATGAAACTGTCGTTTCTAAATATAATCCATCACAGTGACAAAAGCCAAGCATACTGTATCACAATACCTTAGATCTGTGTTTATATATGACAACGAAAACGTAACTTGCAACCCAGTCTGAGCATGCGTGCGACATATCATAGAGACCAATTTTCGACTAAGGGCATAATCATGAACTCTACATCACTTAAGAGATATAACTGTCAGAATGAATCAGTTAAAAGCTAAAGAGCTATCCAGATTTTAGAAAAAGATTTTCACTGGAAATATATTTTTCAAGCAAAAATCCCCAACTCCACCCAACATAAAAAAGTAAAACATGGTCTAATTATATATTAACGTACTTTCACAAGCGCGCCCTCACCTGCACATATACACAGGCCCTTAGTGCATTTGATACCGTAATATCTGCAGCAAACTTTAATTTGTTTAATAATCCTTAATATATGTTCAGACTGTAACGTAACGAAAGTAATAGTCTCCATATTTAGAAACAATTATCTATGGATTTATCTTTTATCAATGTTGTTATCTGCTTCATACAAAAAAGCCTGTTTTTAATTAAAGCGAAGTGTTTTATATATGTTTTGTGTTTATTCAAATCAGAATGTAACAAACATGACTGCGAATATGGGATAGAGTATATTAAATCGTGGGATCCCGGTTGGTTAAGCGGACAAAAGCGCTCGTCTTTACCGATGACTGCCATATCATCGCTATCAGCGTAGGTTCGAATCTCGGGCTCGAACAATGTGGGTATGTGTTAAAAGCTGCCAGTAACTTCCCGTGATTCAGCGGTTCTTACCGGGTTCTCCTATACACAGGTAAGCATACATAACCAATCATTCGCTGAGAAATGGCGTTATACTTAAAAAAAACCCAACAGAAACAACAATATCATATCATAGTACACGGTCATACGTCAGCGTGCTAATCGGCATCGAACACTCCTATTTCGAACAAGATATTTTCGTCTTAAATATCGGTCTTGATATTTGTTAACACAAACCAACACCAGGAATAGATGGACAGAACCCAATCACATTTTAATGTACATGATCTGAACAGGTTTCGCTGACCACAGCTGCATGAGATCACTAATCTCAGTTCTCGATGAACCTGTCAATCCCATCTGCACTATTATTAAAATAATCCTAACCTCTGTGGATAGTTAATGTAAATTAAGCAAAAAGCCACTTTATAATCAGAATTCCTAAGTCGCAGATTTTACGCACTTTTGAGATTTTTTTGTAAACAGTTTGGGGAATGAGAAACTTAAGATATCAATGTCAAGTAACAATCCTAAGAGATTTATAAGACATTAACAAAGGTGTGTATATAACTATGTCTTGCAATGAACAACAAAATAGTCAAGAGAGAGAGAGAGAGAGAAAGAGAGAGAGAGTTTGTGTGTGTGTGTGTGTGTGTGTGTGTGTGTGTGTGTGTGTGTGTGTGTGTGTGTGTGTCAATGATTGCATTCTCTTTGCAAATGTGTGAGGGCGGGACACCACAGATAAGGCTACAACGTCTACACGTGTAAACGGCGTATTTTAGCTTACAGCATGCAAACATTTACTAAAATTATAAACATGTAAGCGGACATGTACGTGACACTCAGTGACACAGGAACTGCATGTTCCATATTAAATATATGTTTCAATACGTCTACTTAAGATTACTGGCTGTAAGATATTTCTGATAATTCTTCTGTTAAATTATTCATGACTTTTTCATCATTTGCTGCGGTAATGCGTGTAGGAATAGCAACCTAACCCTGTATTCATAAACATATACGTAAAGACACCATCTATAAACGTTAATATATGATATATCTTAGTGAAACATTTCATTTAGAAATTTATAAAGGAAAATAAAAATAAAGTCTTATATATATATATATATATATATATATATATATATATATATATATATATATATATATATATAGATATATATTTATATTTATATATTTATATATATGTATATATATATATATGTATATGTATATATGTATGTATATATATATATATATATATATATATGTATATATATATGTATATGTATATATGTCTGTATATATATATATATATATATTGTTCTTCTTTTCTTTACACTCTTTTACTTTCTGTTTTCATTAATAAAATGTTCATCATTATATTTGACCCGCTGAATAGTACTAGCGACGCGATATACATTTAAAATCTAGATGTCACCATTCAGAATTTGAAATTTACTCGGGTTTCACATTCTTATATCTTTTTATGGTATCCATATGCGGCAATATTTTGTGCTTAGTCTGTATTCCTTATAGCGGCAATACCTTCTGGTGTAAATTTATCTTTTGCAAACGTTTAAATTTTTGGCGGCGGCTGAATTTCAGATTGAGGTTGAGGAGGTTGTGAGGGTTGTCGAGTTGTTTTGTCTGCTTCTTCTTTCTCAATACAAGGTGATAGGAGTGAAATTAATATGAAAGATAACATATCTCCAAGTAATAGATTTAGTTTAGCTTCATCGACATATTTCACAAAATTTACAAACTCATCCCTGGATCTATCAGTGATTCTACACATACTACGGTACTTTCGAAATACAAAAGGAACCCAATTTTTTGAAACACTGGCGGTGTATGAATCTAATAATTTATCACGATATGAATATTCTGTTGCGGCAACAGTTGCAGGTCTTTCTAGAAGCATTTTATAACCTTCTTTGGTAAATCGGGCTGATGGTGGGTCATGCTTTTGATGCAACAGCATATTTCACATCACCGATCTTCTCACCAATTTTGCTTATATCCTCAAGTACTTGTATTCCTTCTTGCAAATGTGGTATAATAATTTTTGTTTGTTTAGTTCTTTCCTATTTGCTTTAGCAGTTTGTTCTAACGTGGGAAGAAGAACACCTTTTGTAGCCTTTGTAACCGTTTTAAAATATTCCGCTTAATCCTCTGCAAATTCTACTCGATCTTCCTGACGCTGCTGTTGCTTGACAGAATCATAGACGGGAATATATTTGTTAATTTCCTCAAGTGGCTGTCCAGCTAGTTTAGCGGTCTGAAAAAACCCCGGGCCCCTTGCGGGGAATGGGCAATTTTTATTATTTAATGATTGAAATTAAAGCCACCCCCGCAAGGAGGAAAGCCCCAAAAAAATTTCCCGTGTCGGGGAAACGAAGGGAATAAAAGAAAATAAAAAGTGCCCCCGGAAAAAAAAAGCTGGCTTTGGGTTTTTCGTTTTATTTTTATTTTCTTTTTATTTTTTAAAACGGGCGCTTTAAAAAAGGCTTTCATCCTCCCTGTTCTGAAAGCCCTAAATGAGTCTGAAAACCCAAATTTTTTTCCCCTTTTGGCCCCCCAAACCCTAAAAATGCGATTTTGCGAAACGCATAAACTAATTCCAGAAAATTAAAACGACGGCTTACACCTGCAATGGGAAAAAGTAAAAAGGCCCAGTGTTCAAAAAAAATTTGTAAAAATAAAGTTTTATGATGAAAGATTTAAAAGAAATTAAAAATTTTCCAAAAGGGGGGCAAGAAACCCCTAAGCGACAAAAGCGATCCGTTCCAAACCCTGTTTTTAAAAATGCGTTGGCAAAAATTTTGGGGCTTGGTCCTTAAGATATAAAAATTTTCTATTTCAACACAAAATTTTTTTTCCCCTAACCCAAAAAGATCAAGAGGTTTAGGGAAAAACGGTGGTAAATAGGATGGGTGACAAAACCACAAACCAGAGAAAAAATAAAATTTGTTTTTAAATTTAAAAAATAATTTTTTTTACAATTTTTTAAACCCCCCAAAATGACCTTTTCCCCAAAAAAAAATATACCCACGATGTGAAGGGGGGTTCTTTTCAATGGTTTCTATTTCATTGGGTTTTTTAAATTTTTGTAAAATTTTTTTGTAAGAAAAAACTAACACCACACCACAATATCACGCACACACCCCCGCCCCACGCACAATTTAAATGTTTCTGCATTGAAATGGCGTAGATAGGAAAGGGCCCTTAATCTGGAGTGTTTTAAGAAAGGGGGAGCCGACTTAAAAAAGGAAAAAGAAAAAGAAAGAAAGAAAGAAAGAAAGAAAGAAAGAAAGAAAGAAAGAAAGAAAGAAAGAAAGAAAGAAAGAAAGAAAGAAAGAAAGAAAGAAAGAAAGAAACAAACAAACAAACAAACAAACAAATAAACAAAAAAGAAAGAAATATAGAAAGAAAGAAACAAACGAAAAAAGAAAGAAAGAAAGAAAGAAAGAAAGAAAGAAAGAAAGAAAAAAGAAAGAAAGAAAGAAAGAAAGATTGAAGTACTAAAACAGAAACAAAGCTCAGATACATGAATTGTACAAGCTCAAGTTAAGACTTAATTTCGTCAAAACTTTACTGATGGAAGAAAAACATCGTTCTGCAATGTTCTGTGTGCAGTAATTACTCAAAGATTTTATCCAGACCTATACGATACCTAGATCTTGGATCAAGTAAATTTATTGTTATAAATCAGAAAGGAAAAGCTTGTGCTTTTTGAAAAAAAAAGTTTTTAAACTTAATAATGTCCCTATTCCCTGAACACCAGGTGTAATAAAAATTTGTAAGGTATAATTATCTTATCCATTAAAAACAACTAGAATATTGCAGTTAACTCTGATCGATTTAGGTATTTCTTTATATCGCTCAGTAATATAAATCACATCAGTATTTTTATAAATATCCAAGCGGGATTTGATTGTTTGTCCAGTATCATATCATCATATACTACGAGGTTATTAATAAATCCATCTAGGTCATCTACATATATCGGTAATAAAATCAATAATATCGTTTTTGTATTTGTCCAATAATATCGTATTTTTATTAAAATTTTTAAGTACTTCATAACATCGTTGATCATCTACAGATTGGTGCTACTAAACATAATTTATTCCACTTGAGCCAAAGCATTATCAGACTAAGCAATAATTGTGTCTTACCAGATCCAGATCGGCCTATTATGATCATTCTAATAGAATCCTGTAGTGCTGTACGGTGCCTTAAAGGTTATTGTTGTCGTGTCACTGAGACGTCAATCATTCCCATGTAATAAATAATATGAGTTTATATTGTGTTAGCTGCAGAGCACCGACCCATACCAGTGGAATGAAAAAGATAATAACAAATAATAAATGACATGCAATTACAGAAAAATGTGTTAAATGTGACACACAAAATATAAATTTATTCCTCTTGACTTGTCAGTCAAAGGTGGAAATATCGCTGCTACATTAGGGAAATTACTAGGAGCTCCATGGGCTAAATGCCCTGGTGAGACACATTTTCCTGGATATTCTTTTTATGTTCCTGGAACTCAACATGATATCCGACTTGATATTCAAGATCAACCGCGACTTGGAGAGCATCAAATAAATAACATCAATCAAGTTTATCAAGTTCATGATGTTGCTTACAAAAGTAAAGATTTACAAGGCATCTCGCAGATGTTATATTGATTTACGCATTAAATTATATAACCCATAAAGCTCTCAGAGAAAACTTTCGCTAGTTTTCTAGTAAAAACTACTTTAAAAGGTAAAATAATGTTAGGGGCTGGTAACTAATTATATAACTATTATAATGGAATCTATTAATTATAGACCAAGATGATATTGGAGAGGCAGAGCAGAGCAGAGCAGCGAGTACTAAACTTGCTGAAGCAACAAAATTCTCACGTTCTGTTTCTGCAGACTGGTTAGCAAGACAGGCAATATGGCAAATTTATCTACCACCACTTTAAACAATATTTTGATGTCAGCATCCCTAATGATATTCATCAAGCAGATATTTTTTTACCACATGACGCCATTAAAATTAGTAGACGTCAATCAAGCATATATAAATACGCATTGACTGTCATCGACTTTGCAAGTAGATATAAAGAAGCAGAAACACTACCAACAAAACCAGCAACTGAAGTTGCATCTGCGTTTGAACGAATTTATCAACGAGGACTCTTGCGATGGTCCAAACTATTACAGGTTAAAACTGGCAAAGAATTTCTGGAAGCAGTATTATCGTCGATGGATAAACATAGCATTAAAATCAGACGAGGACAAACTGAAATTCATCGTGATCAAGCAATTATCAAACGATTTAATCGAAAACTTGCTGAGCGATTTTTTTTATATCGATGTGCGAAGTAAATATCCACTGACTTTTATCCCCGGGTTGCAATAGGTTACCAAGTGTAATAGCTGCGTTGAATGATGAAATTACTGGCCTCCCTTCTATGAAATTTGCTAATGCAATTACAAAGGAATATATACCAATGCAACGACGTGAATCTTCCTCTAAACTAGTATTATGTAATGTAACTGTACATTATTTATATGGACCGAACGTCCACGAAGATTTATTTTTGCTCAACGCGCTCTCAACATCAACAACAACCAAAACAATATAATTTTCATAAGGTTTTTGTATCTAACAACCAGGAATTTCAACTTCAATATTCTGTCGTCTGCTGGGCGAAAACATAATGGTACAGATAGGTTTGAAAATTTTTATTTATGTAACGTAAAAATTTCTATTGCAGTTCATCACGAACTATCTTTCTACTTGCGCCTATCAAAACGGCAGGTCTCTATAAATTGAAAAATAAAAATCATTGATAGTTTCTTGAATTACTCTATGCATTATCTAACAACATATTGTATCTATCTATAGTCTGATTAAATTTCTAAGTTCTTCAGCGCTTCACAATTGCTCTATGGTAATCAGTTATTTCTTCATAATAACCTAAATGTTATTCAGCCATTTATGTGGAGACTGTACATTAGAGGGTGGTGGTTGATCATGATCACGACACCTTATTGCAGCAGTATTCTTTCTTAATAACCAAACAAGAAATATTTTTAATATTTCTAAATATCTTTGTCTATCTCGTACCAAATAATATATTTAACTATATGTTTTCACCCATTTCCTAAGGATTCTGGGTCTCCACATCATCTGAACAAACTATGATAAATTTGAGAAGCAACTTCTCGTTCTTTTATTTTTCTGGCAAATTTATGTGTAGGTGTCAAACCAATTATATCTGAATGGTTGTTTAGGAATCATTTAATCGCACTAGCTGTTTTACCAGAATCTCCACGCTTATTAAGATAAAAAGTATTATGTCTAGCCAATCCGGTTAAGTCAGAATTTGGTAAGGGTACGTTTATCGCAGTTCTGGTCAACTCGTGTGATGGATGTCAAATCTCTTTTAGTATTCAGAAAGCTCCGTATCCAAGAAAACTTCCAGGATAACATGCTACCATATCAACTGAGATGACGTCGCTATAATCGTATTTAGTATTCCATAATCTATCGTGTCCATATTCAATAAAAAATTTCTGGACATCTTTAAAAATTCCGATCGTTTAGGTTTCCATAAATTTATCTACTGAGCAAACTGAGCCGCAACTGATGGAACGGTAAAGAAATCATTTAGTAATTGTCCAACCTTGACATCGTCAGACGTATATTTTAATTCAAGGTTTATCATTCCTTCATGAAGAGATTACGTACGATAAATATCACCAATAGGCCGCAAAAACTTATCATGATAATCAAATTCTAAACTTTGATATAACCAAACAGTCACAGGGTCACATTTACTGATATTCCTAATAAAATCAAAATTATGACCATTATAAAATTTAACTGTTCTGTCTCGTAGAAATAATGTTACTGCCAAAGTCCTTGCGTGTGTTTTATGATCAATAATATCTATCGAAGCTCTTCCGATTCATATTTCGATTTATAATAAATCTCTGCGGTTAACATCTTCACTGTTGTTGAAAATTTTAATATCTTTCCCAGCTCATAAAACACCGTTAATAGATGCCTCAGTATCTTTAACTGTTTCTGCCTATGTATATATTTTTAAGTCGTAAATCTGTTAAACCATTACCAGGCATAGCGTTTGTGAAATGTTATGTAATCCCTTTAGCTACACAATGTATTCTTGATTGAGTCACAGAATAAGTTCATTCATATTAGGTCTGTCTAAGCCAGTCAGTATTCCTGGTATGGATTTTTTATTTAAGAGAACAATATTATTTCCTGACCGCATGCGGACGGAATCATGCTTGTCACGAATAATCCGAGTATCATCGTCTGTCGTTACAATAATTTTTATTAAAATAAAATATCTTTGTCCATCAAGATAGTTAATCTCTCTTCCACATTTATCATTCATTATAGTATTGACAACATATCCAACTCTGAATGTTGACCATACATAAGCCGCACAATCGTCGAAAAATTCCTTCTTTGCTTCACGGAAACGTTTGGTTACATCCTGTTTAAGCTATATCTTTCATAGAAAAACTAAATTTATATTCTGGTAGTCTGTCAAGATCAAATCTAACTTCCGCTGAGACGGCGTAAGGTTCAATTGCGGATTGTAATTAATCATATTGATGGAAATCACAAAATAATAATTTGTCTAATCTGTATATTAGTACACTGCTATCTCTAACCCTAAACCTAATTCCAATAAAATATGATCAGCAGATAAAATTGGAAAATGACATGACTCTGTACTCTTATGGGTGAGTCAATGATGCTTTAGAAAACCCAGAATAAATATGTTTTACTGTATAATTCAAATCTGTCAATTTTGCAAAGGGTTTTATTAAGCGATCATCACAGTCAAGGGACCAGCTTCACTGTCGCTGCTCTCAGTGTCACTTATTTCACTTTTAACAGAATCAAATAACATAATCATTCTCAACTGTATTACACAATTGTTCACAATCTTTTTCTTTCGTACTCGTGAAACAATTCGGTTCTTATTTCTTCGATTGAACATGCAAAAGGTATAAATAATTTTACTTATGTATTGTCTAATATGCAGCATTATTACATAAAGCCATGACACCGTCATTAACAAAAGCAACTCCATCACCAAATTTGTAAATTCCGTATGCGTTATTATCTGCTCGTAAGAGTCTACTTTCCATTTCGATAAATGATTCAGCGGGCAAGAGATATATACTTGCATCCTGAACTTGTAAAATTCAATTATTCCTCTTGCATCAATTACACTTGCGTCATAAGAATAATAGCGATAATCATACACATATTCATCTTTGAGTACTGGTGCATCCATATCGAATGCAGGATCAGATCTGCGTTTAAATGTCTTTATTATAATGTTTATGGTCTTACACGAAGAACACTACGGGAATTGAGACCACTTCCTGCTATTAGCTAGCGGTTAATTTTGTTTTTACTTTTTCTGCTAGTTTTTATTAGCAGCTTGATTTATTAATTTACTAGTATTTGCAGGCATCACGTCAGTGTTGGGTAATTTTGCTGGCTGAGGTTTTCGTAGTATTAATCGTGCTAGTCTATCCTTGATTACTGAGAATGTTTTACTAGCAACATCACCAATACCTTTGTCATGAACAACGTCAATAGCTTTCATTCCTAGTTGCTTTGAAATCGGTTTTGCTTTTGGGGCTTACCTTCTAAATAAACCCTAAACAACATCAACTCCGTTTCTGTAGGTCGTTTTGTATACTGGTAGTCGGGAATTTATTACCCTGTACATAGTCGGTCCATGTCGAGCATTATGTATGATCATCTTATTATAGTCACTGTATCTAATTAAATACTTAATCACTGTGTTAATCATTGGCAATTTCATTAATAAGAGACTGATAATCATTAATATACCACCTGCAAATAATCTTTTACACAGAAGCAAATGTGTTTATTGGTCAATATTATTGGAAATTACCTGGCATACCTGACATAGTCCAGGTTCAATATTTTAATTTTAGTAAGAGGTCCGTATCAGATTGGCTATATCAAGTCCCTATCAGATTGGTTATATCAAGTCCCAATCAGATTGGCTATATCAAGTCCCTATCAGATTGGCTACATCAAGTCCTTATCAGATTGGCTATATCAAGTCCCTATCAGATTGGCTATATCAAGTCCCTATAAGATTGACTACATCAAGTCCCTATAAGATTGGTTATATCAAGTCCCTATCAAATTGGCTGCATCAAGTCCCTATAAGATTGACTACATCAAGTCCCTATCAGATTGGCTATATCAAGTCACTATCAGATTGACTATATCAAGTCTCTATCAGATTGGCTACATCAAGTTCCTATCAGATTGACTACATCAAGTCTCTTTAAGATTGAATATATCATGTCCCTATCAGATTGGTTCCATCAAGTCCCTATCTGATTGGCTATATCAAGTCCCTATAAGATTGATTATATCAAGTCCCTATCGGATTGGCTATATAAAGTCCCTATCAGATTGACTATATCAAATCTCTATAAGATTGACTATATCAAGTGCCTATTGGATTGGCTATATCAAGTCCCTATCAGATTGGCTATATAAAGTCCCTATCAGATTGACTATATCAAGTCTCTAAGATTGACTATATCAAGTCCCTATCAGATTGGCTACATGATTTCCCTATCAGATTGGCTATATGAAGTCCCTATCAGATTGGCTATATCAAGTCCCTATCAGATTGGCTATATCAAGTCCCTATCAGATTGGCTATATCAAGTCCCTAACAGACTGGCTGTATCAAGTCCCTATCAGATTGGCTATATCAAGTCCCTAACAGACTGGCTATATCAAGTCATCGGATTGGCTATATCAAGTCCCTATAAGATTGGCTATATCAAGTCCCTATCAGATTGGCTATATCAAGTCCCTATCAGATTGACTATATGTAGTCTCTAACAATGTTTATATCAAGCCTCTAACAGATTAGCTAAATCAAGTCCTAACAGATTAGCTAAATCAAATTCCTTACTTTAACTCAGTTCATATAATGATTGATTAGGTTGCTATCAACCATAAAGCACATTAAACATATGACATCAAAGCCAAATATCAAAATATATGCCAATATTGTGCACTCCTGTTATACAGAATAATAGGGTGAATCTCAAGTCCCCACAACTACTAACCCACCATGGCTTTTCAGAAAAAAGGACAACACAAATTATAAGGTTATTCATTTATTTAAGGAACAAAAAGACTGGCTTACTTACTAAGCATAGAAAAACTCACACAATCCTGTTTCAACACTTACAAGTCAAAAATACAACACTGTGTTATAATAATATGCAATAATTATTGGAAAGAACTTACTTCCAAACAAGTACTGCGTTTCATCACTTATGAATAAAATTCTTCCTTTAAACAAATGATAACTGAAATAAAGCTTGCATCAGCACAACACTGCACTTTTATCAGGATAAAAATTTATCTCAATAAAAATAAAAATTGTGTGGTTTAGCGTACATTATTGATATCCTAAAAGAATACAAGAGAGATTTGTTATTTAAATTACATTACTGTTTCCTAAAATTAATACATGACTTTACATGGTAGATTATTTTGCTTAAATTATCATATCTGCATCTTTAAAGAATACATGACATTACATGTCATCTTTGTTGCTTTACTTTATTTATCATGTGATGTGAATGGGCACTTCTAATAGACTGAGTGTTACATAGTCACATAACTAAACAAATGTTGTGCGATATGTCTTGTACATTGTGAGAACTACTTTACCAGTCTATCATGTCATGAAAGATAAGTTTAAACTAGTCATACAACATTTTGATTGGACAATGCTAAAACTGTAGTGTTATCATGTTACTTGGAAGTCAATGACATGATGAAATACACATCACATATCACTGTTGCATCCAAAGAAAAACAATCTATTATGGGAATCAGACCAGCTAGCCGTGACTAGTCCCTCTTGGTAAGGCAGCCAATATTTTTCCGTAAGTTTGACCAGTTTTCAGTAATGTGTAAAAAAAATATAAACTGCTAGTGTAAACATAATTAAAAATACCGGTATTCAATACATGCAGTGAAAAAAAACATGATCAACTGAAGAGATTGTAAAGTATGCGTAGACTTACCACTAGTAGAATTGCACAAACTCAAGTTCCAACCACAACACAGCTCAAAGCTTGTTGCTGTCTCTCAAAGAGACGTAATTCTTATCTATTTCTATTGAACACAACAAAATATATATCTCTGGCCATGAGTCATACTCAAATTTGCAGATGATGTCCAAAAAACGTAATTGTGTCCATTTCATCTTTTATTCTCAAGAATCAGAATATTTTTTTATAATCTTCAGTGTTGATTATTAACACTTTTTAAGAGGTTTATTTTCCCTTTCGTCTTAAAGATGCATCACTTGTTGGACACCATTTTTAAACAAATTTTATATAATCAACAGTTGGATAAAGCAGACGCTTTGCATGAACAAATTGTGGCAGTTCAAAGCGTCAGAGGTGCTGCTGTATAGTTAGTCTTGTTCCCTGAAAATGTTAACTAATTATAATATTAATCCCGGATCCAAAATCAATCAAACACGGATGAACAAATGTTTCAGATTTTTTGGCAATGATCATTTTTTCGTAGTTTTTGCTCTTATTCCATAAATCCATATTTTAAGGGTAGTTTTCTTAAAACTTACAGCAAACTTTTAAGAGTTGGCAGGTCTGGGGAATATGTAATAAACACACTGAATCTTTAAACTAAACCAGGCAAAATAGAATATGTAAATGTTTGTAAAGAAGAACCTGTAATCATTTGGTATTACATAACATGATTACTAATGTTAAAATAAAATTTTCACTAGGTTACTTCCTTGCAGTATATTAAAATAAAATCAAAATTTTCACTTGGTATATATAACAGATAAAACCTGCTGGTCAACGAAAAATACATTCATGTTCTATTAACGTCTATGATGATCTGGACCACGTTACAATTGTGGATATAGGCTCACTACTGTGTACTTGTAAGATGTTCTGCTGATATTTACTTGCAAGTTACAACTGAAAAAGTTTCTTCCTTGCTCTGGATAATTCATGATCATTAATAATTTCCCATACTCAGAACATAAATATCTTAGGAGTTTGATTATTTTCAGCAATATCACACTGCCTTCTTCAGCAGCTAATGTTGATCGTGTACTTATAATGGTCACTTTTCATATGAGAAGACTTAATATATGTAGATGGCTGGTAATTCAAGTCCCCTTGTCACTGTTTGGTGTTGGCTTCTGCAGTTCTATTTCAGTTGTCTCCATACTGTTCCATAAATTGTCCTCTGATGTGATTATCTTTGTCATCCTTTAAGACAACCTACTGATGTGAAGGAAAAAATAGAAAATTTGAAAAAATGTGGTGGGATTTACCATATTAAATGTAATGACTGTGAGAATGACTACACTGGAGAACAGAGTGTTAGAAACAAGGATCAAGAAATAAATCCATAGAGAGTCATCGGTCATACAAAAATGTTGGGACAATATGGGGCATCACATAGTTCCCAATCAGACAAAAGCCACCACATCAGAGGACAAACATATGGAAAAAGAAATATGTCAGCAGAGGCCAACGCTAACAGGGAAAACAGTCGTGAATTACCACCCATATCACATGATCAACATTAGCTGCTGACATGGGTAGCATGATATTGTCAAACATTTTAAATTCTTAAAATATTTATGCTCTGAGCATAGGAAATTTCTAATGATCATACATGCAAGTTAAGCTTTATACCATTTGGACCATGCTACTATATATAATGTAAAGCCTGTTATTAAGCTGTTATAGGGTTTAATGCCATTTTTCAGCAAAAGATACTGGTGCCCAGTATAAATGGTGAAGGAAGAACCTGAGAATACCCCAGAAAGAACTACAGTGGCATGACATGGGTCAATGGTTCTTCCCAGAGTTTTCCAGGGTTCTTTCTCCACCATTCTTCCTCAGCCATGCACAGCCTATATTGTGCTGAAAAATGGTGTTAAATCCTACAACACACACACATACACATACATACACACATGAGTTAGTTCCCTTTGTTAAAAATGTTAACACTCAACTCTTAAAGGCATACTCTTTCACTATGGTCCCACCAAATGAAACACATCTAAGATCAAGTGTTTGAGTCTTACTGAAGGCACAAAGTTCTGTGGTAACAAGACTACAACCATGTACATGCATAAGATCAAAGAAAATCATGAAGTTCTATACCATGTACATTAGTAAGATGAAATGAAATCATAATGTTCTACATCATGTACATTAACAAGATCAAATGAAATCAAGATTCCTACTTTAACACCTATTTTGTGGCGATGCTGAAATTAAGATATCTGATCAGTTGGTGATTTTCTGAATGAAAGTTTTCTACAACATTTGACATCCTTTGTCTTAAGTCCTTCTTGGCAAGAAAGTATAAATACAAATAAGCTTAATCTAAACCTTTTATTCAATAAAGACAGACAGACATATGCATGCTAACATGATTGGGCTAAAAACAGCAAAGATGTGTCCTTGTTACTGCATGTGTATGTAGGTTTTGTGTTGACTGATAATTTCAATGAAATTAAATATCCTATGCATTTTGAACTCAGCTGAAATTAAATACCTATGGATTATGAATTCCATTGAAATGAAATATGTGTTCAGAACTACAATGAAATTAACCTCCTATACATACTTTAGTTTGCTAAAATAAAAGCCTGAATGCTGCCATTTTTTTTATAAATATCACCATTCTTCCAGTCTAATTAAAGTTTGGAAGGATGGAAATAAATGTTAAAGTAATATCTGACATTAACCATTTTTAAAATAATCAAGACATTAGGTCTGGACGACAATCAAATATTCAGTTTAGAGTTGAAAGGTACCACCTATTAGTTTAATCACTGAGGTCACTTGTAATCAGAATAAATTTCAGGAATGTAGTTTTGTAACACACATTCCATTAGTGATCAATCTGAAAAGATTTCACATGTCGCTGAAGAATTGATCCAAGGTGAATGAAGGGAGACAAACCCAGCTGGGTCAATAGATACTTATATGGGAGACAAACCCAGCTGGGTCACTAGATACTTAGAAGGGAGATAAACCCAGCTGGGTCACTAGATACTTAGAAGAGAGACAAACCCTGCTGTTGTGGATATCCTTATTTGGTAAGCAGAACACATGGACTTGCAAAAAAAATGTAAATCAGTTATGCCTTTAAAGAAATAATACTCATAAATGCCATGTCAAGTATTGCATCATAACAAATGCAAAATGATAACAGTGTATCACATAAGGATAACCTATCATATCCAACATAGCAGTGTGCTGGCTTCTGTTTACAAAGGTGACATCAAATCTTGTGCTCCAACTTTTGACTGTTATTGGTCAACTCAAGGATGTTGCCGATCCAGATAAAATTGGTTTTAAAGACACCCGATAATGTTTAGGAACAATATCTTTCAGGTTATCAGTATTTTTCAGATGATTTGGCATATACGACTTTTTGCATGCAATGGTCATTGGGGTTTGAAAAACGTGTACATACTAGACTCCAATGACATGAACCATCATTAAACATTGATCTACAGTGACATGAACAATGTGATGATTGTCTCAACAATGTAAAAATCTACTTATCTTTAGATAAAATATGTTCTTATTTACAACATTATTTCTCGGACTGGATTGTTTTTAGCTCTAGGTATGTGAAATATTGTCTTTCCCTTTTAACATTGTAATTACACACATTGAATTCCCATTACATTTTGTGATGACCTGGATGAAAAAAATATTACACAAAAGAAATTCAATTTACATTGTCATCACGTGCAAGTAATGAAAATTACACAACGATTTCAATTTACGTTTTGTCTTTAGTTGACGGTAATAAACATTCCACTCAAGGAATTAACTTTACATTTGTCATCACCAGGATAAAATAAACACCATAAACAAGGACTTAACTTTACATTTGTCATCACCAGGATAAAATAAACACCACACACAAGGACTTTACATTATCATACATTATCATATTGTAGACCTTTGTCTTGTAATCCCTACTATTCTGTTAAACAATTTATGAACCATTAAAACTTATGTTGATCAACAGAAAAACACTGGTAGCTAAGATAAATTATACAATATTCATCAAAACAATAATTGTTTTGCTACATGAATTAAGAGAAAATATCACAATTTGTTTTACAGTTGTACAAACTCATTTAAACTGCACGACACTAAGAGTCTGATTCCATGATGTCACATGAAAAGTCAGTGACATCCGACCATGTGAAGAACAACTGCAACATAAAGAAACATCAGAGATCATATGACTTTGTGCGATCCAATCTAGAGTCATCTCTCATGGAATTTTTATAATAAGAGTCTATTATGAGATGCTGTATTCTAATGTCTACCTCCCATAAATGTCATGTAGAGCTTTGAGAAAATAAATACTATTATTTGTGGCTGATGACTTTTTGAAATTTAGATATGAGTACCGTTTGATGATTTGTCCTTGAAGTTTGAAGATATCCATGATATCACTAAGAACAGCTTAAGGTTACAACAAGTCTTTGCTCTATAATACATGATTGATATGAAAATAATTACTGAAGTTACAATAAGCAATCCAAATACAAATCAGTTACAATTACAACCTAAATGCCAATCAGTATTACCTTACAACCTAAATGCAAATAATTATTACAATAATAATTTAAATACCAATCATTATTACAGTTACAATCTAAATGCCAATGATTATCACAATACATGCAGGGCAATAAGTAATCACAAATCCAATCATTATTATTGCAATATGCAATATAATGAAAATCATTATTACTATTGCAATATGCAAGATAAATGAAAATCATTATTACTATTGCAATATGCAATGTAAATGAAATCATTATTACTATTCCAATATGCAAGATAATGAAAATCATTATTACAATATGCAATATAAATGAAAATCATTATTACTATTGCAATATGCAAGATAAATGAAAATCATTATAACTATTGCAATATACAATATAATGAAAATCATTATTACAATATGCAACATAAATGAAAATCATTATTACTATTGCAATATGCAATATAAATGAAAATCATCATTACTATTGCAATATAAATGAAAATCATTATAACTATTGCAATATGCAATATAAATGAAAATCATTATTACTATTGCAATAGGCAACATAAATGAAAATCATTATTACTATTGCAATATGCAAGATAATGAAAATCATTATTACAATATGCAACATAAATGAAAATCATTATTACTATTGCAATATGCAATATAAATGAAAATCATTATAACTATTGCAATATGCAATATAAATGAAAATCATTATTACAATATGCAATATAAATGAAAATCATTATTACTATTGCAATATGCAATATAAATGAAAATCATTATAAATATTGCAATATGCAAGATAATGAAAATCATTATTACAATATGCAACATAAATGAAAATCATTATTACTATTGCAATATAAATACTAATCAGTACTACCATTTGAAGCAGAACAAATTTTCCAAACAAGTTTATTGACAACTATGTGGAAACAGATGTTTGCCTGGGATCTTTCAAAACTTTTACAGTAATAGGGTTCGCTCCATAATGTATGGCATTAACTGTCACAATGACCATTGTTCCAAATCTTTACATCCTGGAAGAAAATAGTCCTATACACAAAATGGATAGAGGTAATCAATCGACAAATATGATGCAGTGCTATGTCAATATGAAGATAATCTCTATACAATTGCAGACTTTACTTTAGTCTTGGTTGCAATATAATGTCCTTCACCATAAAATCCCTCAGTATAACATCGTTCCTCTTGTAAAGTATCCCTCAATATAAAGTATATCCCTACACCACTGCCCCTCTTGTACTGTGGGCGAGGTTATGTATGCCCTATCAAGTCCCTCATTATACCACATTTCCTCTTGTACTGTGGGTGATGTTACGTATGCCATATCGAGTCCCTCATTATACCATATCTCTTGTACTGTGGGTGAGGTTATGTATGCCATATCAAGCCCCTCATTATACCACTGCTTCTCTTGTACTGTGGATGTGATTTTGGATTCCATAGTTTCCCTCACTATAAAACCTCCCAATACACCACTTCTGTTCTTACATCTCATTAAACTTGTAGAATTATGCTTATCATGACTTATATTTTACTAAATTTCTTGGCGTTTGCAAATTAAATATCTGATTTCACAACATTAAATACTCTATTTTTGTTTTAATGCAAAATGAAAACACCCCACCCACCTTAGACATCCCCTTGGGAATCATCTCCCTCACTTGCAATACAGGTTGTCTTTACAACTTCCATGAAGAGAATTATAATGATGGACCAGAATACAGGCATGTTTTCCATAACAGATATCAGAAGAGATCTGTTTATCATCAGAGATATCCATCAGTAAAGCTCTGTCTAATCATGACAGATATCTATCATTACAGCTCTGTCTAACCATGACAGATATCTAGCAGACGAGACCTGCTTAACAGTGACAAATGTTTGAGCAGACACATTTGCCATGACATATCAATTGAGTACAGAACTGTTCAGCATGACAGATTTCAAATAGTACAGATCTGTTTACAATGACATATCAATATATACAGACCTGCTTACCATGACAGATATCAATGAGTACAGGCTTGTTTACTATGACAGATATCAGTGAGTACATGCCTGTTTACCATAACAGATATCAATGAGTACAGATCTGATTACTATGACATATCAAAATCAAAAGCTATCTCAGTATTTTGACTCTCTAATCTTAGCCATCTACATATGCCAACAATATTAACTGACCCTCAAATAACCCAACAAATCCTACTGCAATCCCCCCTCCCATCAGACTTAATCAACAGCCGCCTGCATGAATTAGATGATGTAACAATTCATTGTGAACAACTTGATCTCTATTGAGACAATCTTCTTTCCTATTCAGAGGGATTATAAATACCTGATGTGTTATTTTCTTTGCAAACAATTCATAAATCATCAACAATGCAGTCCCACTCATAGTCACACATCTGTTTAATTGAATGAATTATAGAATCCTCATATGCTCCACTGGAATAGCTGAAGAGCTGAATTTAGCATACATAATCTTTGCAGAGAAAATGACTTTACCCATTAGGCTGATACCATGAACTGAAGTCAATAGTTTTTGGAACGACACACAGAGGGAAGTGCTCAAAAGATCTGCAAGTACATATTCCTTTCCTTTTTTATACTTAACAATCATTATACCCAAGATGGAAACACCAAATTTACCACAATGCAATATGCATTTGCTAGTATGTCTCTGGATGTTACGAAGCTTTCTTACAGATCACCAGCTTTCAATTTGTAAATCATTTTACTCGAAAAGTTTTAATTAATCTTAGTGTTATCCTAAATTCAGGCTACATCATAAATGTAATCTTCTGTGTGCTTCTGGAAACAAAAATGGTGTAGCAGTAGATACTATTAGTTTATAGTACAGAGATTAAGAAAAAAAATTCAACAGAATAATACATACGATAGAGACAAAGAACAAAAATTCCACAAAATGATACCAACTCTCTGCTGAGACCTAATTTCAAATACATTTTTAAAACAGGCACAAGAAAACTTGGTCAGATTGACCTACTTTTGTCTCTGATGAATATAACCATAAAGTTTTATCACAAACAGATGTCCAAAAATCTAAAATGTAAAACCTTAAAATAATTAGTGTGGTAAGAAAGGTCATTATGACCAGGTTTTTGTATGTAATAAGCATTGCTCACCTTGATAAAAAAAAACACCATGTTTTATGACTGTACACTTTTGTATGTGATAAGTATTTCTCACCTTGATAGTACAACCACCTGTATATTTTTGTATATGATAAGCATTGGCTACCTTGATAATACAACCACAATGTTTTATGACTACATTCAACAGCATCAAAAAACTCAGATGGCTGCAAAAATCTTAACAATGATGTTTGTGACATCATCAACAACAACCATAATCATGACAAAAACCTTAACAATGATGTGTGTGCCAACATCAACAACAACCATAATCATGGCAAAAACTTTAACAATGATGTTTGTGCCAACATCAATAACAACCACAATCATGAAAGTAATATGTATGACTCACCTTAATTGTGAAATAAAATAAATCTGCTTGCTGGACAAATCTTATAGATGAATTTGTAACAAACAAAAAAAAATGTAGTCCATTAATCGAAACATACTGCAGGATCTATTTTAAGAAGCATTTTTTCAATTCATACTTTTTCTAAAATCAAACAAAAAAATCAATTTAACGAAATGGGACATCATGCTTTTGCTTATTAGTGTCCTAAATGTTAAAGTCCTCTCTTTTTTCTAAAATGCAGGGGGTATTTACTACACGTGACTTAAATATCAGGTCTAGAATAGATCTTGCACACTTATAATCACTGTTGAGGTTGTGAACCCTAAAAGTTTGATTAAAAAAAACATATAATACTGGTATTCAATTAAGGAACAAATTGTACAATAGAGAGTAACTGACACAATAATAAAATTATCATCCTAGGTTCAGAATGATAGCAAATTTTAATACAGTAACCAATAGGTGTCATTTATATTTTACTCAAGAGTCAATGAAGTGCACAATGACATGCCTTGAGCATCCAATTTGAACAAATGCCTCTTTAGACCTCAGGCAATCTTTCAAAGCCATCTGGGTTACTGCTTCAAATCCTCTCCAGTGCTTAATTCATCACAACACTTTCTGAACAGTGCTGGCTGATGACCCACGGGCAGTAATGATGCTGTAGGGGCGGGAGGAATGACCATTCTGCGACCAGTGATGAGGGGAACTCCAGTCTGAGACAGCCACATCAGAGTCGTACATCTTGTATGCTGTCTTGTTGTATACTGGTAAACATTCACTGGCCTCATTGGACAACACCTAGTTTTAATAAAAAGATGCAATTAATACAAATTTCTATAGTTTAGGTTTTCAAAAGGAAATTTTAAAAAACTTTTCATATATATATATATATATATATATATATATATATATATATATATATATATATATATAGATATATATATATATATATATATATTGCTCTAAATAAGAAAAAAACAGTTTCTTTTATACTTAATAATGCATTTCTAACATTAGGGTTTCTATAATTATATGAAGTTAAGTCTGAATCTTGAACCAAGTTAAGGTTCCTGCATATTATAATAGACTCATTCTCATATTCATAATTATACAATATCATTTATATTATTATAAAACCGCTCTAATGGTTAGAACGCCCGCCTCAGATGCAGGAGGTTGTGGGTTCGATCTTCGGTCGAGTCATACCAAAGACTTACAAAAATGGTACAAACAGCAGCCTCACTTGGCGCGCTCAGCAATAAGAGGTTAGTGTTAGGACTGGTCAGCTTGGTGTCAGGATAACTGGGTGGGACATCATGCTACATGTCTGCAGCGTGATTCCCTAGTGCTAAACATCACTATAAACTGCCATAATGCAGATATCGTAGTGATATGACTGAAAATCTGTTAAAGCCACGTTAAAAATCAACATTACATCACATCACATATTATTATTGGTTCTGAACAATCATTATTTGGCCAATATCCATTAATTATAGTGAAGTTCCTTTCACCAATATGAGTATCTAGTGCAATCAAATTACAACCATGATCCTTGTAGCATTCTTTTATGTCATTTCCAAAGTTGTTACTAAATATTACAAAACTACATGTATTTTTCTTAAGCTAAATGAGACGAGAACAAAATGTCTAAAAAATAATAAAAAATAAATATGAAACCTGAATGCTGATACAAACTTGATAATGCATATCTTGTTGGAATACGTTGTTACAACATTTGTGATTACTGATTTCTTTGATTCAGAAAAACAGATACTCATTTTTTTTCTGACACTTGAAGACATAGGAAGATATTTATAATAAAAAGTTGTTTGCGCAAGGAATAAAAAGAAATATACCAGCCTGAGCACCGTTATCAAAGATTTGGAATAATTCACAAAGTTCACAATCTTGACAACATTTTGATGGAGAAGGGGAAAAAGTCTAATGATACTTTTAAATTAAACATGTTTTCTATGATTTGGAATTAATCACTGCATTAATGTCACTAAAAATGTCAAGCCTGACTCTTGTCCCTAATTTTGTCTTGGCACAGACCCAGCAATTAAAATACCACCAGATTCTATCTATGAATACTTAGACAGCCTGTTAATGAGGCCTATATTTAGCTTGGTTACATCTTGTCATTCTTATGGAATATTTTTCTTTCAATTTTCTTTTGTTCTTTATGATGGTTTTTTGGTTTCATAATTTAAAATTTCACCATTAGTAGTCTTGTGGTCCAGTAATTCTAGTACATTTCTCTTATCTGTAGCATCTTTGCCTAGCCTAACTAATTTGGTAATTAAATTTTCATCTTGTGTCTCTGGCATGCTTAATATTTTCAGACAGTTTTTTTCCTAGAGTATTATTAATTCTTATTTGATTTCTGCATTGCCTCATTTGAAAGATGTGCTGTGGCTTTAAGTTCTTTTAAATTCACATTTCCATTCAGAATTTTCTTTTTCTTTCCATTGTTCATTTTCAGACACTCAAGATTCCATCTTTGTTTTGCAATTCTGTCATCCTATCTTTATTTTTTGCTCTAGTTCTCTTTTCAACTCTACTTTCATTTTGGCAAACAGTTAAGACACAAGTTTTTTGACACCAATCCACATAATTCCTCTCTTGTAACCAATAAGTTGATGTCTTCCTATGTAACAGTCCTTTTCTGGTTGATTTTTTATCCTGTGAATCTTTCTGGATTTCGTAAACACCAGTCAGTCAGTTCCTTGATGTTCATAAGTCTACAGAGATCTGCATTGAACTGGATGGTTTTCTATTTTTAATAGCTGTATTTGACAGCACACTGGTATCATTTGTAATTAAGTCTACAGAGATCTGCATTGTACTGGATGGTTTTCTATTTTAAATAGACATATTTGACAGCACACAGGTATCATTTGTAATTAAGTCTACAGGGACCTACAGGGGTTTTCAAAAGTGGCTGTTTAAAATGTTTTTAATATTTTAGTTAAAAATTGCTGTATTTGAGGTCAAAAATCTTAAAATGATGTTCATGCCATGCTACTTCATGCCAATATTGGTCAAATTTTGTCTGGTAGTTTTAAAGTGTATAAACAGCAGATTCTCTCAACAGCATATCACATTTCCTGCTGTTCATGTTCTGCATTCATACATAACAACACCCTACCGTTCATGTTCTGCACTCATACATTACAACACCTTACTGTTCACATTCTGCACTCATACATTACAACACCCTACTGTTCATGTTCTACACTCATACATTACAACACCCTACTGTTCATGTTCTGCACTCATACATTACAACACCCTAATGTTCACGTTCTACACTCGTACATTACAACACCCTACTGTTCACGTTCTACACTCATACATTATAACACCCTACTGTTCATGTTCTACACTCATACATTACAACACCCTACTGTTCATGTTCTACACTCATACATTACAACACCCTACTGTTCATGTTCTACACTCATACATTACAACACCCTACTGTTCATGTTCTACACTCATACATTTCAACACCCTACTGTTCATGTTCTGCACTCATACATTACAACACCCTACTGTTCATGTTCTACACTCATACATTACAACACCCTACTGTTCATGTTCTACACTCATACATTACAACACCCTACTGTTCATGTTCTACACTCATACATTACAACACCCTACTGTTCATGTTCTACACTCATACATTACAACACCCTACTGTTCATGTTCTGCGCTCATACATTACAACACCCTACTGTTCATGTTCTACACTCATACATTACAACACCCTACTGTTCATGTTCTGCACTCATACATTACAACACCATACTGTTCATGTTCTGCACTCATACATTACAACACCCTACTGTTCATGTTCTACACTCATACATTACAACACCCTACTGTTCATGTTCTGCACTCATACATTACAACGCCCTACTGTTCACGTTCTGCACTCATACATTACAACATCCTACTGTTCACGTTCTACACTCATACATTACAACACCCTACTGTTCATGTTCTGCACTCATACATTTCAACACCCTACTGTTCATGTTCTGCACTCATACATTACAACACCCTACTGTTCATGTTCTACACTCATACATTACAACACCCTACTGTTCATGTTCTACACTCATACATTACCACACCCTACTGTTCATGTTCTACACTCATACATTACAACACCCTACTGTTCATGTTCTACGCTCATACATTACAACACCCTACTGTTCATGTTCTGCATTCATACATTACAACACCCTACTGTTCATGTTCTACACTCATACATTACAACACCCTACTGTTCATGTTCTGCACTCATACATTACAACACCATACTGTTCATGTTCTGCACTCATACATTACAACACCCTACTGTTCATGTTCTACACTCATACATTACAACACCCTACTGTTCATGTTCTGCACTCATACATTACAACACCCTACTGTTCACGTTCTGCACTCATACATTACAACATCCTACTGTTCACGTTCTACACTCATACATTACAACACCCTACTGTTCATGTTCTACACTCATACATTACAACACCCTACTGTTCATGTTCTACACTCATACATTACAACACCCTACTGTTCATGTTCTACACTCATACATTACAACACCCTACTGTTCATGTTCTACACTCGTACATTTCAACACCCTACTGTTCATGTTCTGCACTCATACATTACAACACCCTACTGTTCATGTTCTAAACTCATACATTACAACACCCTACTGTTCATGTTCTACACTCATACATTACAACACCCTACTGTTCATGTTCTACACTCATACATTACAACACCCTACTGTTCATGTTCTACACTCATACATTACAACACCCTACTGTTCATGTTCTGCGCTCATACATTACAACACCCTACTGTTCATGTTCTACACTCATACATTACAACACCCTACTGTTCATGTTCTGCACTCATACATTACAACACCATACTGTTCATGTTCTGCACTCATACATTACAACACCCTACTGTTCATGTTCTACACTCATACATTACAACACCCTACTGTTCATGTTCTACACTCATACATTACAACACCATACTGTTCATGTTCTGCACTCATACAACACCCTACTGTTCATGTTTTGCACTCATACATTTCATCATCCTACTGTTCATGTTCTTAAGAATGTTACTGCAAACATCTGCAAGCAATATAAATCATGTTTCACTCACTGCCAACCAATAAGAAATACTGACATGTTTCATTTAACTGCTTACATGAAAATCAGATGATATGTTCAACTCAATATTCCTTAATAAGAATTATATAAACTGATATTTGAGATGCTTCATTCTATTCTCTCCTGCAACAAATAAGATTTTTCACTCCATTCTCAACAGTATATGCACAAAATGTTTCACTAAAGGATTGCTAATTTGAAATATAAATGAGATGTTTCACTCATTACTCACCAGAAAGAAATACATGTCAACATGTTGCACTCTCTAGTAAAATTTTTACAAGATGTTTCACTAAATTCTTGCTCATAAGAAATATAAATGAGCTGTTTCACTCAATACATCTCTGACAAGAAATATGAAATGCTGCATACAGTACTTACAGGTAAAAAAATATATGGAATGAACTGGACAGGTAAAAAATATATGAAATGTACTGGCAAGAAATAAATAAAATGTACTGGACAGATAAGAAATATATGAAAGGTACTGGACAGGTAAGAAATATATGAAAGGTACTGGACAGGTAAGAAATATATGAAAGGTACTGGACAGGTAAGAAATAAATGAAATGTACTGGACTGGTAAAAAAAGATATGAAATGTACTGGACAGGTAAGAAATATATGAAAGGTACTGGACAGGTAAGAAATATATGAAAGGTACTGGACAGGTAAGAAATATATGAAAGGTACTGGACAGGTAAGAAATAAATGAAATGTACTGGACTGGTAAAAAAAGATATGAAATGTATTGGACAGGTAAGAAATATATGAAAGGTACTGGACAGGTAAGAAATATATGAAAGGTACTGGACAGGTAAGAAATAAATGAAATGTACTGGACTGGTAAAAAAAGATATGAAATGTATTGGACAGGTAAGAAATATATGAAACGTACTGGTAAAAAATAAATGAAATGTATTGGACAGGTAAAAATATATGAAATGTACTGGTAAGAGACATATGAAATGTACTGGACTGGTAAAAAATATATGAAGTGTACTGGACAGGTAATAAATATATGAAATGTACTGGACAGGTAAGAAATTTATAAGCCGTCTCACCAGTACAAAATATACAAATTCACTAGCAAGAAATAAATGAGATATCTGAGCATGACAGTAAGAAATAGTCACAGTAAATGATAATGTGATCCATATGCAACCTGTTAAAACTAAGTCGTTGTTCAAATCAGAAAGACTCCAGTTTTTCTTACTACTTATTAAATCTCTTACCACACAATCCTGTCAACGTACTTCTTACCTTCAGATAAATTATAGCATCTGTTCCATAACCTTCGACTGAACTAAGTACCAAATCTCCCTGGAAGTAGCGAGCATAAAGTCTTGAAAGTGGCAGACCATATCCATACCCAGCCTGAAATCAATAGTAGTATGTGCTATACACTGCTAATTAACATTAGGTACTATACAAAGCTAAAAAACCTTTGATTAAAATCAATGTGGGTATGTATGTATAACATGTTCAACATAGTATCCACAAAGGTTTTTTCAGGGTTCCTGCAAACTTAACAAAAACAAATTCCATGACTTTTCCAAACCTTTTCCAGGGCCATTTCATAAAACTCAAGGACTGTGCTATCTTGCATTGTCAAGTAAATAAACATAAAGAATAACATCTTTCAATTTAAAATAAGAAATAAGTTAACAACAAATATATTTAATATGTACTTTTTAAATTTACCTGGGCTAGCACACTTTGACTTTATGTAGTAATTCATGTCATAATCCAATGATCAATGTAATTTGTATTGAAAAGAAAAAAGGAAACAATTCTTAGTAGTCTTTGTATGTGTTCCTATTTACAATATTAACAAAACACATTACTTTCCAGTTGCTTTCTTTTATTTAGTGAACTACACCGGAAATCATGTGATACTTCCATTAGGAGAACTTACTCTTATTATATGAATTGAAACCATTTAACGATTGTAATTTTATCATTTTATTTAATCGGTTCTCTGTGCTCTATAAAATTTGAAGTAATCAATTTCTTTAACTCCATTGTCACAAATTCCATGACTTTTCCAAAACTTTTCATGGTTTTGACAAATTCCATAACTTTTCAAAGCCCTTGAAATTTATTTTTTAAATTCCAAAACTTTTCCAGGATTCCATGACCTGCAGGAACCCTGTTTTTTTAATGCATATCTTTATACTGATCACAACTCGAAAAAAATATAAATATTTTTTACTAAACACAAATTTCTCTGTAGGCCACTTAGGAGAAATGATAAAGCTTCAATGTACACACAAAGCTGCAGCATTCTAGTTTTATTTGATGCAAAATGTGCAGGAAATTTGATATTAACCAAAGTTTTGCCCTTTTCATAGTAGTGGAATTTATAGTAATACAAAATTTATACCATGTTGTGTTATTTGAAGCTCTTTACCAGAGTAAGCAAGATATAATGGTGCAAGATATAATGCACCTCCAAAGACACTGACAATGTGCTCTTAGTAATTACATTATTAATGTTCTGGACACCAAGGCTGTAATTTAGGATTACAGCAACCTGTTGTGGTAATCAATTACATGTTCTTGGCCCATACTGAACAATACAATACCCTGCTGTAGTAATTATGTTTCCTGGAGCATACACAGCAATACCCTAATCTAGTTTGATGGTGGATGGAATTTTAATGTGTAAATTATCTTACAGTAGTTCTTAAATATACAATATAGCTAATTTAAGATTCATTTACAATGAAATTCAATGTTAACCCCACCCCATGCCTCTGAAAATTACTTGGAATTTCAGTGTAAATAAGTCCTAAATTAGCTACATCATATATTAAAGAACTACTTTGAATCAAGTAAATTATAAGTCAAATTTCCATCCACCATCATCATGTTTTATACACCATACATAACACTACCTGCTCTATAATTATGTGTTCTATACCATACATAGCAATACCCTGCTGTATTAATCATGTTTTCTACACCATACATAGCAATACCCTGGCTGTAGTAATCATGTTTTCTACACTATATACAACAATACCCTGCTGTATAATCATATGCTTTTCACCATACACAGCATTAGCCTGCTGTAGTAATCATGTTTTCTACATTATACATAGCAATACCATGCTGTAGTAATTAGGTACATGTTTTGGATTCATGCATAGCAATAATGATTTGGTAATAATGTATGTTCTATATGTTCTACATAGCAGTGCCAAGCTGTAATAATTAAGCATAATTTTGTGACAGACTCAGGAATTGCAATAGCCTGCTGTTCATGTTCTGCACTTATACACAGCAATGCCCTGCTGTACATGTTGTGTACTCATGTTGTATATATGCTGTATATGATCTGGAATCATAGATAGCAATACCCTGCTCTACATGTTTTGAAATCCTATGTATCAATACCCTGCTGTACATGTATTGGAATCTTACATAATAATACCCTGCTGTAGATGTTCTGGAATCTTTTATAACAATACCATGCTGTACATGTTTTGGAATCTTACATAATAATAACATGCTGTATATGTTTTGGAATCTAACATTACAATAACATGCTGTACATGTTTTGGAATCTTACATAACAATACCCTGCTGTACATGTTCTGGAATCTTACATAACAATACCCTGCTGTACATTTTTTGGAATCTTACATAACAATACACTGCTGTACAGGTATTGGAATCTTACATAACAATATCCAGCTGTACATGTTCTGGAATCTTAAATAACAATAATATGCTGTACATGTTCTGGACTTATAGATTGCAATTCCTTGCTGTTCATTTTCTGTACTTGTACACAGCAATACCTGCTGTACTTGTTCTAGACCAATGCATAGCAATACCATGCTATACATGTTCGGGACATGTATACAGTAATACCCCACTGTACAAGTTCTGGACTTGTACATAGCAATACCCTGTTGTAGTAAATAAGCATTTGGTCTTGGTCAACATTCACTAGATTCTTCAATTTGAGTTTACTTCTAGTTTCCATAGTAACTTGTTGAAATAAAAGTGATGTGGAAGTAAAACCTATAAAACTCAACATGTGTGAAAAAGTGAGGGTTAATTTATGAAAAGTTCATAAAAAAATTTTAATAAAAAAAATTAGTACAAGTACATATGCATGTTTTGTAAGGTTTAATGAATATGTAATCTGATCTGCTAATCTTTTTATAAGGATTAGTGACTTGCTTTGTATAAGAATTACTGACTTGCTTTTCTTCTTTTTCTTCCAACAATACATTCCATATTAAGGCAATATTTTGTTTGGCAATTTATGGGGGATGGGTAGGCATGCTGGAGTATCAAGCATATGTGGCATATGAAGGTAAGAAAAATTGACTTTTAAAGAATATTTACCAAAGGAGCTGATCCCTCCTTCACACTAGAAGCATGGGGTTGTGGAGCTGTGGAGAACATGTACTGGAATAGCAGGTCAATTTTGCTGTAGGAAATACCTCCACCTCTATCTGACAACTGCAAACAGATAATAATGTATCAGATCTACAGAAGTGATCCAAGTGTAATGACTATTATTATCTATAATCTCAAAGTACAATGACTTATTATTATTATCAATAATCATAAAGTGTAATGATAATTATAATCACTAAATGGGGCCCCAATTTGCCATGTAGTCTAAAGCGCTGTCCGTTATGGATCACTGCCATCTCACCTATGTCTGTGTGGGTTCGAGTCTAGGATTTGATGAATGTGGATGTGAGAAAGCTTGCCAGTAGCTTTTCGTGGGTCGGTGGTTCATTCTGGTGATTTCAGTTTCTTCCTCCACCATTAATACTGGCCGTCATATATAGCTCATTGTGTGCTGAAAATGGCCTTAAGCCCAAAAAAACTCAGATGGCTGCAAAAATCTTAACAATGATGTTTGTGACATCATCAACAACAACCATAATCATGACAAAAACCTTAACAATGATGTGTGTGCCAACATCAACAACAACCATAATCATGGCAAAAACTTTAACAACAACAACAACATAATCACAAAATATAAACCAGTGAATTCAGTATATAGAGAGAAGCATATAAATACATCTTGTCTGTCTAAAATCTTTTCTCTCCATGACAGAAAGCTGTAAGGGCTGTTCAATTTCAACATAAATAGTACAAAGATCAGGCATTTATCTCTCCACAGCAGCAATCTATAAAGCAGTTCCATCTCAACATTATATGATACCAAGATAAGGCATTCATCTCCCCTCAACCACAAGCTGTAGGACTGTTCCATCTCAACATTATATGGTACCAAGATAAGGCATTCATCTCCCCTCAACCCCAAGCTGTAGAACTGTTCCATCTCAACAATATATGGTACCAAGATAAGGAATTCATCTCCCCTCAACCTCAAGCTGTAGGACTGTTCCATCTCAACATTATATGGTACCAAGATAAGGAATTCATCTCCCCTCAACCACAAGCTGTAGGACTGTTCCATCTCAACATTATATGGTACCAAGATACCGCAATGATCTCTCCTCAACTACAAGCTGTAGAACTGTTCCATTTCAACATATGTGTTTTTGAGTGCAATTTGGATTTTTAATGTAGCTTTAAAAATTTTCAGTCATATTGCTAGATGTCTTCAGTGTGACAGTTTATAGTAATGTCACTGCACTGGGACATCATGCCGAAGACATGTAGCTTGATGTACCACGCTGTCATATAATCTTGATACCAGGCCAACTAGTCTTAACCTCTTAATGCTGAGCACCTAGCAAAGGCAGCTGTTAGTACCATCTCTAGGATGACCACAAGCTGTAGGACTATTTCATTCAACATATATGGTACCAAGGTAAGGTATATAGCTCTCCATGACTGATGTTATGTGTATCTATATAGTATATTATTATCCATAATTATAGTTTACAAGGGCTATATTTAATATTTTAAATGCTAAATTACCTATCAATAACAAGATCACACTTTAAAGAACTATCATGTATAATGCATAAATTGTTTCATTCATGGGTTTCAAGGTTCAATTAAACTCTTGTATAAGTAAACATCACATGATCCAACAAGGACATGAGTTCTGATGTGAGAGGCAATGTTGACCTAGTTCATTATTGATTATTGGTCAGTGTTATAATGGCTGATCTGTTAACTGATAGACTGCTTTTGAAATAATTATTGGTAATCTATAAAACAGAATTATAGAGATGCTGCCAGGAAATTTTTAAAGAGGAGGAGGTCCCACAAACGAACCTCCGTAAGGGGTGAATCAGGTGGGTCAATGCTTAATGGGAGCTGATGAGTTACAATATTATTATAAGGTATATGCATGCCTAATTTAAGATTGCATTCAACGACTATGTATCACTTCTTTGACAAGAAATATGCATATTATCTGCATACTGAATTTAGTATGCTGCACTGGTAAATAATCTTCTCTGCTTCTTCAAAGCTTCAGAAAAAACAGGAAATGGTCTAGCCATTAGTTTATTCACAGTTTCTGATGTTAAGAGCTGTATCACTTCTGTTTTATAAACTATGTCCCCTCTAATAATTGGCTGTTGGTTCCACATGCTGTAGACGAGGTTCTATTTCTGTATCATTAGTTCGCATCAGAACACGAGATTTCCTCTTGTTCCACAGTATCGACTGTAGCAGACAATCATACCATAATGAAATCAGTTATTTTCTATTTCATCATACATACAACTTGTTGCTTGGTACACTCTATACAAGTCTGTTAGGCTGACCAATGGATATGTTTGTTATACTATTCTTGAAGACAACATTATTGGAACAGATAATAGCTTTTGCAAAAAACCACATCAGATCTCGATGACTGAGATGCTTGTACTTAAACACTATCCTTACCTTAATACAGCTTGATTAAGATGAACAGCAAAATGGATGACTAAGACCTTATTTGACAAACCATTATTTGTAATTTTTTTCTTTAATAAAAATGAAACAATAATATAAAAAACATACATTAGGAACAACAGATTGCAGGAAAAACAATTTGCATTACCTTTCCCTCAATGGTTTTGAGAAGTTGCATGATTAATGATTATTTGCTCTGCGATTCCGTAGCATGGCAGTATCTCTGGGATTACTTAGTAGTACAATCAGACTAGAAAGCAATACTGAGATGAACTCATTTATTTAACATGTGTTTGAAATAGAATACTCAAATTACTCCAGATTAATTGGAACAATAGCTGTACAGAATTACTGTAAAACATTTAAAGATGTTTGGATTGATAGCAATATTGGAATGTGAATTCAATGAAAGGGATTATACATAGTGATTACTCCTGACATATAAGTACATTACTATCATTCAGAATACCTTTGTAACTCAAAGCTATTAGAAATTATAGAACATTGAGGATTTTAGCATGATTTCATTCACCATACTGTAAGTTATTTTGAATCTTTCACTTTGTATTTTGGGGAAATAAATTTATACATTTCAAAGATACAAAACTCATTGGTTTTGCTCTTGTTCCTTATTTTAAGACCATAGAGTTGTAACACTATAAGCTATCCCAAGTATGTTTTACTGATTTAGACCTAAAACACAACTTTCAGTTAATAAGCCTAAAGTTAATGCCATTTGACAAGACGTTCTAGCCGCATTAGAATCAAACAATTAAAACAATTTAAAAATACAGGTTTTAATGTAATCAGTAGCAATCACAAATAAATCATCATTACAAGTTCATTGACAAATGGATCATGTGTGTGTGTGTGTGTGTGTGTGTGTGTGTGTGTGTGTGTGTGTGTGTGTGTGTGTGTGTGTGTGTGTGTGTGTGTGTGTGTGTCTGTGAGGGAATACCTTGATGGTTAGGTCCTCTTCTCCTTTGCATATCAAGAGCTTCAGTGGGGGTAAATCACTAGCCTTAAGGTTATTCTCCACAACTGCTCTCATGGCATTCTGAAATTATTTATCAATCAAGATTATTTGGGTTGGACCTACAATATAATTAGCAAGGAAAACCTTTCCCTAAATTACCAAAGACATGATACAAGGTTATCTATAAATTACTATTGTATTAATAGCAAACTTGCCAAAAATAAGAAGACCTTGTCAGTAAGGCAGTCGATTTTGTCCGTAAGTTGCACCAGCTTCCAGTAAGGTGTAACAATATATGATATACTGTTATTGCCAAGATAGAAAACATGCATTAAAAAGTCAAGAAGTGTGACTCGAGACTGATGCAGACAGAGTAAACATCACATAAAACTCAATAAAGATTCCTTGAACCTAATTACCTCCAGTACAGTTTCAAAAACTGCAGTTCCAAACCCTTTGGAGCTACTTTTATGACTCAACTTTATTTAATCCTTAAAAAAGTAATTTATGGGAGCATTCTACAGATCTTGTGAACTTCTGTGGGAGTGCTATGTAAAGCTGTTTGCAATTGCAACATGCACAATGTCGAGAATGTTGGCATCTATGCTACTTTCATGGAATGAGGTTGAAAGTTCTCATGATATTGTATTTCTGGAAATTAAAATAGGATCTAAGCACACAGATAATCACTATTGTGTGTAACATGTCAAAAGTGTAATCTGTGTTACGAAAAAGTCATAATTAATATATATGTTAATGACTACTGTGTGAGGCCTTTCATTAATATCTATATTAATGACTATTTTGTGAGGCTTTTCATTAATATCTCTGTTAATGACTACTGCATGAGGCCATTCATTATCTCTGTTAATGACTACTGTGTGAGGCTTTTCATTATTATCTCTATTAACGTCTACTGTGTGAGGCCTTTCCTTAATATCTCTATTAACGTCTACTGTGTGAGGCCTTTCCTTAATATCTCTGCTAATGACTACTGTGTGAGGCCTTTCCTTAATATCTCTCTTAATGTCTTAATGACTACTGTGTGAGGCCTTTCAAATCAAGAGTTAGTGAAAGTGTTACCAAAGACATACACTTCTCAGTCAATAATTATTATACAAGATCTGTCGTATCAATAGTGCTTGAAACCATCTCCCTGCATTTTCAAACACATGATTGAAGATATCTATCTTCATTATTATCATGTATATCAAAAGAATAAGCAAACTCCATCTGCAAAACATAAGTTATGTACTTCAAGATATTTCAATCAATTACTACAGTGCAAGACCTATCATATCAATTGGGGGCCCCGAGTGGCCGAGTGGTCTAAAGCGCTGTCCGTTATGGATCACTGCCATCTCACCTCTGTCTGCGTGTGTTCGAGTCTAGTATTCGGCTAATGTAGTTATGTGAGAAAGCATGCCAGTAGCTTCTCGTGGGTCGGTGGTTCTTTCCGGTGATTTCCCGGTTTCTTCCTCCACCATTAATACTGGCCGCCATGAATAGCCTATCGTGTGCTGAAAAATGACGTTAAGCCCAACAACAACAACAACAACATCATATCAATTGCGAGTAAAATTTGTATAGTGCAACACTTCTTTGACATGCTTTGTTATAACATTAATTTGGATATATATTGGTCTCAGTGTGGCTCCCAACAATTAGTAATAATTTCTACTGCAAAGTTTTGTGCCAAAATCAACAAGATTTTTTTATACAACAATCTAGCATGATGTGTTGCATTTCTGAAGTCTTATCATTGTGTCTTTATGGGCATATTAAAAAAAACACTTCCTGCAGTATATGCAGATATATGGAACCATTCCTGTGTTTCATGTCCTTTATGTAATTTTTCCTTCTTGTGTGTGTCCACTTAATCGAAACACAGAATGACAAAATGACTAAACATTATATCTCTGTACATATTTTTCATACAATTATTATGGATTCACTCATACTGATGCAACAAAAATCATTTTCCATACAAATGCAAGAGCACATAATTACTGATGCAATGAGACGTTTGTTAGTACATGTGTTGATACTTTAATCATAATCATCCTATGAACATCATATATAAGTACTGATGAATGGGTCTCTGAATAAAATAAAATAAATATGGCTTAAATATGCAATCTCTCCTTTCACTATTTCTTGTTTAATATGTATTATTTACAATGATAACTGGATCAATGAAGCAAAAAATTTTGCACACAATCCTATTACCCCACCCGACCCTTTATTTGTAGAGCCTATGGCATAAGTATGCATTATTTCCTTCAGTTAACTAACTTGCTTGCTTATAGCATGGTACAGTACATAGCAGGGTCACACTATGCGGACCCAGAACATCATGATATAGTGGTTTCCCTGTATAGCTATATGTTGTTTAAAGTCTCTGTCAATTTCTACTATGTAAGATCTATCAAATCAATAGTGAGTGAAACTTCTATGTCCTATGTCTAAGATGTCTGAAGTCTGTCTATTACTACCAGGTGAGACCTGACACATTACATGTATATCAATAGAGTGAAACCTCTATATCAATGCTGCCTGTAGTCTCTATTGATGATTTCTGAGATGGGACTTACAATATAGTAACTAACTTGCTTGCTTATAGCATGGTACAGCGCATATCAGGGTCACACTATGTGGACCCAGAAAATCATGGTACTATATTCTATGTCCTGAGTTGCAGGATCATTTGATTTTTACAATTAAAAGGTATATTGTATTATTTCAGATAAGTTATTGAAATGACAAAATTTAAAGTTGGGTTGCATTTTGGTATCACAAATTATTAATAAATATCTAAGGTCCTATATACAACCAAATTTCATGCATCTTTTTCATAATCCTTTAACAAATTTTCACCCACCTTAAAAAGTTCAAAGAGCATGTGGTAGAGATGAGATGGGACATACACTATTTGAACTGGAAGTCCTATCTCCTTCGCTGTTAAAGAAAAATAAACAGATCATTGACTTTCCATTAAAATTTGAAGAACAAAAAAGTTTTTCATAATTACCTTACCTGGCCATATTTAAATATTTTACACTCAATACAAATTCAACATATTCTGGTACCATATGCTTCTAAAGTGTTTTGCATGCAATGTGGTCTGGCATAATATTTGGTACTAGTGTTGGCAACAATCAAGTTAGAAATTATAAATCAATGAATGAAGTGCATTTTAAAAATAGGGAGGGGGACGAACAAATGGGATGATGTAAGAACAGTGTTCCATATACACTACAGTCTATTATACTATGTTGTGTTCTGAATTCAGTATGGTATGGTATATGTGTTATACTAGTGTGTACTTGTACAGTATGTTCTGATACAATATGCTGCACCAGTGTTCTGCATACAGTATGGACTGCTATCATATATTCTGCTACAGTTTTCTGTAAAAAGTATGATTGTATAACATGCCTGTATTACAGTTTTCTCTATAAAGTATGGTTGGTATACATACTGTACTACAGTTTTCTCTATAAAGTATTGTTGTATACATTCTGTACTACTGTTTTCTGTAAAAAGTATGGATGGTATAACATGCCTATAATACAATTTTCTCTATAAAGTATGGTTTGTGTATGTACTGTACTACAATTTTCTCTATAAAATATGGTTGGCATACATACTGTACTAGTTTTCTCTATAAAGTATGGTTGGTATACATACTGTACTACAGTTTTCTCTAAAAAGTATGGTTGGTATACATACTGTACTACAGTTTTCTCTAAAAAGTATGGTTGGTATACATACTGTACTACAGTTTTCTCTATAAAGTATGGTTGGTATACATACTGTACTACATACAGTTTTCTCTATAAAGTATGGTTGGTATACATACTGTACTACAGTTTTCTCTAAAAAGTATGATTGGTATACATACTGAACTACAGTTTTCTCTATAAAGTATGGTTGGTATACATACTGTACTACAGTTTTCTGTATAAAATATGTTCAGTACACATACTCTACTACAGTTTTCTCTATAAAGTATGGTTTTCTATAAAGTGCTATACTACAGTCCACATTTTTCTGACACCAGGCCAACCAGTGCTAAGGCTAACCTCTTCATGCTAAGAGCCATGTGAGGCAGCTGTAAGTACCATTATTATAAGCCTTTGGTATGACAGGGTCAGATTTTGAACCCATAACCTACCACATCCCATGCAAACAACATGCTAACAACTTAGGCCATCAGAACAGTTGTCTTTCTGCATATCCAATCAAACAATTATTTTGGACACAGTTGTGTTTTAGTCTTTCTTCAAATCTAATTTTGGATCAAACAGTTATGATGTGTCTGTCTTTTTCCATATATGTGCATGTGTGCGATTTCAAATTTTAATATAACTTTAAAAAATGTATTCATATTGCTACGTTGGCTGCAGTATGGCAGTTTATAGTGGTTGAACAAAGAGGCATCATGCTGCAAACATGTAGCATAATATCCCACTCAGCCACATTATTCTGACATTCTGACATCAGACTGACAAGTCCTAACACTAGCTTCTTAATGCTTAGTGCCAACTGAGGCAGCTGCTATGTCTTTGGTATGATTCGGCCTGGGTTCAAACCTGCAACCTCTCATTTCCAAGGCGGATGCTCTAACCACTTATGCCATCCTAGCAGTTGTCTTTTTCATAACAAATCAACAATTTGTTTGGTCACATAGTCATGATGTTTCATTCTATTTTTATATCTAATCGACAACTGATTTGGTGTTTTTACATATCAAATCATTAACTATTTTGGTTACAAAGTCACAATGTTTCAGTCTTTTTCATATCAAATCATTAATTATTTTCGTCACAGTCATGTTTCATTCTATTTTCATATCTAATCAACAACTGATTTGTTTTTTTATGTTCCTATATTCATAGGAAGTTTAAACCATAAAGCTTAGGGCTATTCTATTAAATCATATACCCTTTGAGGGGAAAGGCACTTTCAAAATCAGCCAACCTACAACAAAAGCAATTTTAAAAAATTATGATCCACCACCATCAGACGTTTTAATCGAAAAATACTGCCCCCTACAGAAGCATATTTTTTTTATACACAATTTCTGGCTATGGGTTAGTGGGTGGTAGTAGCGATTTTAATATTGGGTTGAGGACAGAAGCGATTTAAATGATAGCTGGCTGGAGGTAATCTACTGAATTCTTATAGATCATATAATCTACTTAGTATTTTTATTTGTAATCATTCATTATAATCTTTTGTCCTTTTGCTTGTTTGTCTGTCAGCCATGTATGTCTCTGATACTGCAAATCACAAATTTTCTTGGTGGATTATTTTTTGTAGATATCATTGATTACCTTAGTAACTACTAATTTAATGTCCATGAATATAGCTTCTACATTAGGGATTTCTATTCTAATACAAAAATCATGAACTTGTATCGTTACTAAAGTAAACTGTGTGTTTACTAAAGTGATCACTATGTTTTGCTATTTTTTTTTGTACTCAGGCATGCTGCTTTTGATAAGAATAATAGTTAAATCTTGTATTGCTTTAAATGGGTGGTCAGATACTATGATTCCCTTACTTTTTTCAATAAATGTTTTATGCCTACTGAGTGCATTCCAGTATGTTTTGCAGACATTCTTTATGGGTTATACCTAAGCATAAATTATTTGTTAATTTCAATTTGTATGATTTGTATGATTTGTACCATATAATATATATGAATGGGTTGGTGTTAATACATAGGTCTGGCCCCCCAGTGCCAGAGGCTGATTACATGGCCCACATATCAGCCATGCTAGATTGAGACTCCCGCAGCCCAAGGGGGGGGGGAGAAGGTAGTTACATGAGAACAAAAGCGGAAAAGGGAGAGTTAGGATAACAGGTATTATCTACAGACGTCCTTTATGAACAACCACTAAGTACATAAATTTCAGTCACCAACATCTTATTTTTATGCCTTGTTGCAAGACTAATATAAAGGTTTTTTTTAAAAAAAAAATTAGCAAGTCAAACATTTTTATATCATAAATTATATCTTTATAAATAGATGAAAGTCAAGGAATCATAATTTCTAAGAGTATTTGTAAAATCAATATCATTCCTGTTAACTTTATTGTCAACATCATCATCATCATCACTGATGCTCTAGCAGTATAATTCTACACTTTTAATCCAGTTGTCACAGGTTCTATCTCCCAGTTCCTATATATGTGTTACACAGTTTGCCCATGTCAGAAATCCATACAGGATACATGTATATCATATTCCTATATATGTGTTACACAGTTTGCCCATGTCAGAAAGCCATACAGGATACATGTATATCACATTCCTATATATGTTACACAGTTTGCCCATGTCAGAAAGCCATACAGGAAACAAGTAAATCACAATCCTCAAAAAGATATGAAAGAGTCTGCCCATGATGAATGCATATATCTCACATTCCTATACATGCATGACAGTATTCACAAGTTAGAAAGCCATGTAGTATTTGTTTATCTTACATTACTACACTCTGTGAAACAGCATAAAACTAAATGAACATCTGCAATTCTGCTTTTGGTTTTTATTACTTAAAACAAAACATTTTTCTTGCCCATGAAATATACTCAAAAGTAATCTTTGTTTAAAACATATATTTTTTTATTGATTAAATTTTAATGATTTTTAATCTACTCCTAAACCTCCCAAGAGGTCAACTCAAGTTTGATCACTATATCCATGCAAATTATTTCTGGTAATAAATTAGTGAAAAATCATCCACCATAAATCATAAATCAACTATCATGTCTTAAGAATGAACACTGATACACTTACCATTAACACATTCAATTATGAGATCAGGTGCAGAGAGGTAATACTGTTCACACAAAAACCTTGCACTGGCAAAAGCATCTGAAATCCAGAAATATACTATTGAAAGAACTCAATAGCTCAAAATCTTTGCCTTTCCCTCAAAGAAAATTTCAGTTTTGTCTAAAAAAAAAATTAAAAATAACTACATGTCAAAATTCCTGGCATGTGATGTGAATCAAGGTCATTGACAATTAGTAATCCTATAATATGATACTTGATAACAAGTGTATCAATATCTTCGACATTATGTTTTTGTTGTTTTGGGCTTAATGCAGTAATGCAATTTTTCTGCATATGACAAGCTATACATGGTGGCCAGTATATGGTATAGGAAAAAAACCCAGAAAAAGCTTAGAAAGAACTCTAACCTGCTAGAAGCTTCCATCAAGCTTAGTCACATACCCACATTAGCCAAGCACAAAACTCTTGACAATAAGTAACCTAAAATAAATTACTATAATATTACTATTACATGAATTGCATCAAGATCTTTGAAAACAAGTAATCCTTAAATATGCTTGAAGTGTCTGAAGATCTTCCAAATTACGTAATCCTTGAGAAACTCAGAAAAACAATAACTTTAGAGAATAAATAACCTATGATATTATAGTCAAAAAAAGACCACAGCAAAACATCAACTTTTGAGAACACAACAAAAGATGTTATTCTCAAAATAACTCATCAAAACATTAGCTTCAGAGAATACACAACCTAAGATAGTATAGTCTACAAACATTAACTTTAAAGAATACATAAGCTTGGATATTACAGCCTAAAAACAACTCAGCAAAACATCAATTTTAGAGAATACAGAACCTAAGATATTATGCTATAAATAATACAGAACCTAAGATATTATGCTATCTTCATAAGAATGCAGCATAACAATAAATCCCAAATATAAACAAATTAATGTCTAAACAAATTTCATAATTAACATCTCACAATTTAACATGGTTCTTTAATCTAGGACAGTTTAGATGATCTGTAACATAAAAAGATAAATCATGCAAACTAATACGCAAAGAAACTGATCCCATACACAAAATTACATATGTTTAGTTCCAAATCATTGGTAAAAACAACTTTGATTATAAAACAAGATGCACTGAGGCCATCGATCTGATATATATTTACAAGCAATATCAAAATTTCCCCCGACTTGTAACAATGCATGAATGCAGTTTTGTTTTGATCACACACACACACACCTTTATGTTTACAAATAAAATTTTAAAAAATTGGGATTTATACATGTTATATCTATTGCATCTAAAAATATCAAAGGAGACACCTATTAAGTTGTTCTAATCTGGGTGGGTGTTAATGGGATATGGAATGATCAGCCATATTGAATGCCAGGTCAAGCTTGTATGGTTAAATAGGTATTAATAACATTACTTCCCTGGATTGTTGTTACCAAAATCTCTAAAGATATTGTACTACATGGATCCTTATGAAAAATAAAGATATAAAATTAAAAATAGAAGCAACTGGGATAATATTTCAGATAAAAGCTTCAGTATGAAATTAAGCAACTAATCTTTGTAGTTTGTTACTGACCTCTGGCAACCTATACCACACCACAGTTAGGGTCAATACAGCAAATATGGACCTAAGCACAAGGCCATGTAGTTTTGTACTGACCTCTGGCAACCTCTTCCACTTCATTGATGGGGTCTATAGAGATAACATGGACCTAAGGTCTTTACTATGTAGTGACCAAAGGCAACCACTGCTCCAAGACATCTGGGGTCAATAAAGCCAATATGGACCTAAGCACAAGGCCATGTAGTTTTGTACTGACCTCTGGCAACCTCTTCCACACCACTGATGGAGTCTATACAGATAACATGGACCTAAGGTCTTTTCTATGTAGTGACCAAAGGCAACCACTGCCACACCACATCTGGGAGTCAATAAAGCCAATATGGACCTAAGCACAAGGTCATGTAGTTTTGTACTGACCTCTGGCAACCTCTTCCACACCACTGATGGGGTCTATAGAGATAACATGGACCTAAGGTCTTTTCTATGTAGTGACCAAAGGCAACCACTGCCATACCACATCTGGGGTCAATAAAGCCAATATGGACCTAAGCACAAGGCCATGTAGTTTCTTACTGACCTCTTGCAACCTCTACAATATCATATAGATATATAGCCAAAATGGACCTATCAGGAAGCACTGTCTCTAAATCTTACAGACTTCTGGCAACCTCTACAATATCATATACAGCCAATATAGACCTATCAGGAAGCACTGTGTAAAGCTATATCTTACAACCTCTGGCAACCTCTACCACACCAAATAAACATTTGAAATCAATACTTTGGAGAAAGTAAAAATCAGCCCAAACTGGTCACAACATAACACAACTCATGTGCCAGATGTTAATGCATAACTGGTAAAATTATGATAGTTACAAGAAATAATAGTTTTCTGTTCGATTGCTGGTCGCAAATTAGCACTTTCTATAAACAACCATATACTAACGTAAAATAACTTTCTAGTATGATTTAATAAGCCTCATTTATTTAAAACATTAATAACCAATAAATTTCACTTTGAATTCTTCAAAACTCTCGCCCAAATCAACGTTTACCTGCATAATAATTTCGTTAATTAGCTCATACACATACAGAATAATGAAGTTATATTTGTTGTCTACATAAATTAAATTTTTTTAAAAAATTTAAAATGTCAAACAGGTCAAACAGAACTAAACTCAATTTTGGACAAGGTCAAGTCCAATAAACAATGTTACATTGCAAAAACATGTAATGGAATAAATTTTTATAAAGCTAACAAACAATTAAATTAAAATACATAACAAGTGTAATATGTTACTGACCTCTGGCTACCTCCAAGACTTCAAAGCTAGAGTCTATGTATCCACTATGGACCTAAGTTCTAGACTATGTATTTTCTTACTGACCTCTAGCTACCTCTATGACAACTGACCTCTGGCTACCTCTACGGTATGACAACTGAGGTATCTACAACCAATAAAGACCAAAGTACTAGTCTGTATAGTTGGTTACTGACTTCTGGATACCACTACCACATCATAGTCGGGGACTATACAATTAATATGGACTTAATACCAGGTTATGCACTTTGTTAACTGACCTCCAGATCTACCAACCCTAACAAGACCTTCTCAGGTTGCCAAGATTTGGTTTTTACCAATGTTAGATCAGTTTTCAGTAATTGTGCAAATAAATATCATTCACTGTTATTGTGAAGCTGAAAAACATATTTAAAGGTCCAGAAGTGTTATTAAGAGCAATGCAAGAATGGTAAAAATTGCTGAAGACTTAAAAAGTTTGAATGTATAATTGAAGCTTGATTACCTCCAATAGTTTCACAAACTGCAGTTCCAAACCCAAAGGAGCTCAATGGTTTCTTGATCTCTCTCAACTTTAAGTAACTCTTAAACAAAAGTTTTAATTTCATGTGGCAATCATCTTTCTTGCCATGAGACTTATTCAAATCAACACAAATAAAATGTTGCTTTTCCTCCTTTTTCTCAACAACAATCTGAATACTCCATTTATTCTTCTACAGTGACTATTAAAGCTTTCTAAGACTCTTATAGTCCCTTTCAACCTTGTTGGATGCCATATTTTGAAAATTCTAATAAACAACAGCTTGTGCATGCAGATGGTTCACATGCAGCTGAAAGTATTTGAGGTACTCCTGCCAAGTTAGTCTGGTTCATAACCAACACCACTGAATCCATCATGAAACCCAGATCTGAATCAAACACAGACAAACCTGTATCCAGATTTTACTGCAAACAATCATATTTCCATAATCTGTGCTTTTATTCTAGTCCATATTTTAAGGACATTTCCATAAGACTTACCACAAAATCATAAGGCTTGGCAGGTCTGGACCACTGGCTACCTCTACCACATGACAAATGGGGTATATAAAACCAATATGGACTTAAATTCTAGTCTACTTAGTTTGTTACTGACCTCAGGCTATCTCTAGAACATCACATGATGTCTATATAGCAAATATGTATCTAAGTGCTAGGTTATGTAGCTTGTTACTGACCTACAGCTACCTCTACCACATCTTAGTTGGGGGTTTATACAATCCAATATGAATAGTAGTCTAATCAGGTTTTTGTTTAATAATTCATTGCACGTCAACCACAACACAGTTGGGGATTATACAATCCAATATCAACCAGGCTATGTAGTTTGCAACTGACCTCTGGCTACCTCTACCATATGACAACTTGAGTCTATACAACGAATTTGAATACAAATAGTATTCTATCTAGGTTTTTTTACTGCTCCATTGCACCTCTACCACATCAGAGTTGGGGTTTATACAATTTATTATGGACTTAAATACCAGGATATGTAGCTTGTTACTGATCTGTGACTGCCATTACCACACCACAGTCTATACAACCAATATGGACCAAAGTACTAATCTATAGACTGTTGTTGATGTTATCACTAACACGTACATTAATTTCTATAAAGCCAATAAAGATCCAAGTTCTAAGATATGTAGTTTGTTACTGACCTCTGGCAACCTCTACTACATCACAGTTGGGGTCTATACAGCCAACATGGCGGGGATGATTTGCCAACTGGGACCCATACAGCAGAGCTGAAACAAAGATAAAAATATCACTAAAGCTTTTTATAAATACATATATATCTAAACCCACCCCAGTTGCAAAGTCTTAAGCAAACATCAACATTCAGACATGCCAATTTACTATTTGATGAAAGTATGTCAAAGCAGCCATCCAGTAAGTGTTTTTGTTCTCTGTCTGACATTGGTCTTGAAATTAGAAGCAGAAAAAAGCAAAACTAACAAGCTTGTAAAATCAACAAATAATTTTTGATATGTTACAATGTAAAAATTTAAAAGAAACCTCGTGCTGTAAACTAAATCCCAAATAATCCTAAAATTTCTATCATAAACCGATAAAGTATAAAGTATTCTCAATGAATTTCAATGCTGAATTTGCTGATGTACCAATAGTCTTGAATGTGCCAATAGTCTTGCTGCATTATGATGATATAATCCAGAAAGTCGTTGAATGTATCCACAATAATACCAAAGTTGTGTTTAGTCCAAAATGTTCATGAGCACGTTGTAATTCCAATAAATAATTTTTAGATCAATGATTCCTCTGAACACAACAGTAATTCCAGAGACTGAATTTAGCAGAAGAATAAGACTTTGGTTACAAAAACATTTTTCATTTTCGCTTGTTCTATGTTGCAATAACATTTTCTTAAGAAAAAATACTCAATTAACTTCATGAAAAATTACACCAAACTGAAAAAAATGTTTCAGAACCTTCCAAGGTCATATTCAAGACTTTACCTTAACCTCAAATATCAGTAAAACTTATTACAAAATCAAAACAAACAAAAATCAGGTCCACATTAGAACTCTATCCTCAGTTACAGATAAAGGTCAAACTTACAATACAAATTCAATATACATAACACTGTCAAATAAAGATTTATGGAATAAACAGAGATTAAAGCACACTTTAATCCACAAAAAGGAACCCAAGACCAAAACATCAGTACATCCCTCCCCCAACCGACAACCAACCACCTATTATGACATTTAATAGGTGAGCTGAAAAGTTGTTGGACCTCAGATCTGTAACATAGTTTTTAAAGTTATAGCCTTTTCCAGATTATTGATTATATGAAAACAGTAATTGTTTGCTTTGTTTATCTTCAAAAAATAAGTTTTTATCAATTAAATTAATTAATCAATTTTATGCACCCATTTTAATCAAACTGTCCAAAATCATATATTTCTGTATGGAATTCCTTTTTTTTTACTGTACCATGCTGGTTGATCAACATCCTAATGCTGATGCGGTTGATGTAAAATCGGTCCAGGAAGTACTGAATTTGATTTTCCTGTTTTACATCAGTCCCAAATGCTTCCTTCATCTCCAGTACACCCTAGAAAAAAAACCAGCATGTATATATTTGAAGGGTATAAATCAACACAATCTTATCTATATAGTGCAGAGAAAACTAAGGTATTGCAAAAAGGCATACAATTAGAAAAACTAAAGAAATAAAAGTAAAATCTTAAAAAACAAAGTTACAATTTTCCAAATAAATGGCAATCTTGTATAAAATCGAAGACATTCTCAGATGGAATGACATCATCTTGTTGTAGGATTTAATGCCATTTTTCAGCACAAGATAGGCTATACATGGCAGCCTGAATAAATGGTGGGGGAAGAACCTGCAAAAACCCCAGAAAGAACCACTGACCCACAAGAAGCTATTGGCAAGTTTTCTCATGTACCCACATTGGCTGAGCCCAAGACTCAAAAACACGCAGACAGAGGTGAGATGGCAGTGATCAATAATGTAAGCTGTTCAAAGGCAGCTTGTTATTCCACCTTGTTGCATAGGTCTACCATTACTTGACATCACTGGATGCAAACATTATGGGAGATAGATGGATGTAAAGACCACCATGTGTGCAGTAGTTGTCCCTCCTTGACAGATTATTGTCCAGGACATTAAAATTCCTACCTGTAATGTCATACCTGAATGCTTATTGATTTTGCCATCAAAGGTAGTCTCATACTAACATGAATATGCTTAATTAATTTTGCCATCAAAGGTAGTCTCATACTAACATGAATATGCTTAATTGATTTTGCCATCAAAGGTAGTCTCATACTAACATGAATATGCTTAATTGATTTTGCCATCAAAGGTAGTCTCATACTAACATGAATATGCTTAATTGATTTTGTCATCAAAGGTAGTCTCATACTAACATGAATAGCTGTGATGACTTCCTTCCAATTTGTCTATGGAGGTAATTGACCTAGATTATTAGGACTCTTGCTAAATGTGGAAGGACTTCAAATGTGGAAGGACTTCAAGAATGCCTTTATTTCTGCCACTGAATTAGGAAGTGTCTGGTTTCCGCTGATATATTTATCTGCTGATCCAACATGCAAAATATTGGTCATGAGTGAGAGGATGGCAACCTGCAAAACGCAAAAGCAAGGCAGTTGCAATCTATGAGATTTGCAACCATACTGAAGAGGCCAAAGAGGCCGGGAATTTGAAAAACTCAATGTCATACATTTTCTAAGAAGCTCTCTTTGACACTAGTATTTAACAGACTATGCATTTGCGAAGATAGAATATGTTTTATATGGGTGAGGAACTCTACCCAGCTGAATAAATGTTGGGAAAAGACATGGGCTGACTTAGCATCCAACAAAAACTTCAGTTAAGGAAAAAGACAGTTTTGCTTATTGTGCAGCAAAACCAAACTTACCAACTGCTTTTATTTGTATGCTAACATCATGGATGAGACTATATCAGAAGTAAGTGAGTGATCATGAAGCCTGTTGTTGGAGTAAAAGCCCAAAGGCTGAGGTTTAGGCACAGAACTGATACTCTACCAGACCTGCCAACTCTGACGAAAAAGGTCAGTAAAGGCAGTTTATTATTTTTCCATAAGCTTGACCAGTTTTCAGTAAGCTGCAACAAAATGGTATCATAAACTGCTATTGAAAAGCTCAAAAATATAATAAGTCCAGTTTTCAAAACATGCTGGGAAAATAAGCATTATGTCCACCTGAAAAATTGTTAAAGTATGTGTAGACTTTATTTACCATTAGTACAGTTGCACAAACTTCAGTTCCAAACCCTATGCAGCTCAATGGCTTCTTGCCATCTCTCAACATATAATTCTTATCTTTTTCCATTTCATATGATGACGGCAATCATATCTCCCACAATGAGTCATACTAAAATGGGAATGTGATGTCCAATAAATGTAATTGTGTCCCTTTCAACTTTTATTCACAAGAATTAAATATTCCTTTTTATTCTTCGGTGTTGATTACTAACACTTTTCAAGAGGCTTATTTTCCCTTTTGTCTTAAACATGCATCTCTTGCTGGATGTCATTTTTACAAAAATTCTATAATCAACAGTTTCATCATGCAGACACTTCGAGTGAACAAATAGGTGCAGTTCAAAGTGTCTGGGGTGCTGCTGTAAAGTTAATCTGATTCCCTGACTAATTTCATTAATTCTAATATGAAACCCAGAATCAAATAAAACCCGGATGAACAATTGTTTCAGATATTTTGGCAATGTTTATTATTCTGTAGTTTTTGCTTTTATGCCAAAAGGGTAATTTTTGTAAAACTTGTGGTAAAATCGTAAGGGTTGGCAGGTCTGCCCTACTCACTTATAAGCAATATGCAGCCATTATCTTAATGTTACATGGACAGGAATATGAAAATATACATTAGACAAGTCAACTTGTGTAACACTGACGAATGGATGGATCTTACCATTTTAAACTTTGGGCCTTTTAAAAACATGTTCAGTTGCCTCGAGTTACAATTAGACACAACTTCAAGTTGGCTTACAAGTGTTTTCAACACCACTCTAATGTCAAGTAATGTTTTTATCTGGACTTCATGGTTTGGTAAGAATCTCTCACAAAGACAGATATGAAGCATTCAATAACCGATTGTATCAACCATTCATTCTGATCGAATAAATTAGCCCATGACCTGTTGAACAGAATGAGACGTACCCACCAGAGGGTTTCCAAAGGGTTGTAAAAGAGAGATGTATGGCACTGGAACACCTATAAGAACAAACATGTTTTCTCTCTACTCCCAACCTGTCAATGAGAAGTAGGGTTAAATAAATTCCCATTGCTCTTTATCTCTAATTTTGCCATATCTGAGTACAGTATATCCTATCTCTGACAATTGTTAACCAATCTCTTAGTCTGCTCATGATGAGGGTAAGTAGGATTTTGTACAGACAATTGTAGAGGCAACTTCAATGCTGACTATTTTCAGATTTCTACAATATGTCTACCAGCACAAGTGGGGACCCAAAAAGTGGGGACCCAGCACAAGTGGGGACCCAAGAAGGAAGGGAGTGCAAAGTCACTATTAGGTTTAATTAAAGCTGGGAGGTGGACTATCTCTTTGTAATTAATGTAAGTTACAGAAGGCTGTAGTCATAACATGGTGGGTCCTATTTATGATGAGATGTGACCAAGCACATCCTAAGTGTAGAAATTCCCAACCTTCTCAGCCAAGTGATATTCTGCAAGAGAGGCCAACTCTAAGGATGATGAAATAGGCATTAAATTTGTCAGACTCTGTCAATCTCATAATATGGAGGGCATACATATTGATGGCAGAGAAATCTTTTTCAAGGCTAGGAAAACCAGTATCATAGGTGCTATTGCATACTGTATCAATATGGAGAAAAAAAGGTGGAAAGAAGCTGACTTGATCTAAATAAGGACTTGTTATTACTAGGGTCAATGATCTTTTTGACAAGCAATCAACTATTATGTGTACCACAATTTTCAAAGATTGGGGTAAAACTCTGAAAGACAGATGTATGTCATCTAAGCCTTTATCAAATAAAGCCTTAACCTTATATGCTGTACATGTAAAGGGCAGTGTGAAGCAATCCACAGAGGATAGGATTCTAACAATTTCCACTAAGGCAGCTTTAAAACCTAAGTTCTTTCCATGTTAGGGTCAGAATTATCAGTTTAAGATCTTTTTTTTCTGGAGTGTGGGCAGCATTTATTTATCAAAAACATGTCCAGCATGTGTGTAGGATGTCTTAAAATGAGCTCTCATTTTATTTGTTTGTCAATTTCAATGTCAATTGGTTTCAAAATGGCCCTTTCTAGTGGAGTATTTGCATCTCTGACTTTACTTACATGCTGTCAGTTTCCTAATTCAAACAAGACTTGCAGAATATGAAGAGGTGTTTACAATTCACCTGAGCCATAAATCACTTACTGCAAATATGTCAGTGTCAGTGAGGGCCTCAAGGTAGATTAGATCTTAGCTAACTGTTAGCTACCTGTTACCCTTTTTACATAAAGTCATCAGTATTATTATTATTATTATTATTATTATTATTATTATTATTATTATTATTGACAAATACAAGGCTGAATTTTCAACCTGTGCCAGTTTTGAATGTTGTTTGCAATAACAACAAAAAAAAATATGTACATCTATACCATGTGCTTACTAACTTTTGTCTATGAATGTCCATTGAAAGGGTTATCTATAAACATATTCAGTAGCTAACTTTTGTCCATGACTGTGCATAATATTTGTTAACATGTTTACATCTTTTAAATTTATAATGTTCTAGACATTGTACTGGTTTACAGTTTGGGACAATTTTCTATTAGATGATTGAGGTTTTTTTTACTCAGAATTTGCTATTATGACATGGTCGACTGGGGATGCAAACAAGGATCTAAAGTAAACAAAACTCCGATTCCTATCTTAATATTTGTCTTTCATTTGTGTTCAGATACAATTTGAGAGGCATCATTTATATTATTTATTAGAATTACAAAGTGTTCGCTGAATGTCTGGACCAAAACTCTATTTTAGGATTATTCTGAATTCAATCAAAAATATGAACAACATAGGCATATCATCCCATTCAAGGCATATCAGCCCATTCAAGGCATATCAGCCCATTCAAGGCATATCAGCCCATTCAAGGCATATCAGCCCATTCAAGACTCTTGGTACATCAGCATAATCAGTATTGAAATTTAACTGGAATACTACACTTTTGGACTTTTGTCATTATTAGGATTATTTGGTATTCAAGTCACAATACTGTAAGTTTCATTTAAATTTTCACCTTGGATTCGATGGATATAAATTATTTGTTACAAATGTTACTAAACTTATTGGTTTTGCATTTTTTCTGTTACTTACTTCAAGATGACGAGTCATAACAAAGTTCGTATCCAAAATGATAAAAATGCACCATATGATTTTATAACAAACTGGAAAGGCCATCCGCACACATATACAAAATGTTTATAGTTTTTTTGTCTGTGTCATTTTTCTTTTGCATAATCATTCTAACAAGCTTGCCAGGACAGACAAATGGATGAATGGTCAGACTACAAGGAATATCCCACCCCACCCCACCAAATTTGTATGTTTATTAATTCAAGTAACCAGAAATGTCAATATGATGAAAAAGAGTGGAACAGAAAATAAGTCAATAAGACTGAGAAAACGGGAGGAAAAGGAGGAAGAATCAAGTTATTATGACTGAGAAAATTGGAGGTGGTAGAGTGAGACATAAATAACTTTTCTGACCAAAAATATTCTGAACAATATTTGAGAAACTGGTGACAAAGATAACATTAGCAACAAAATTACAAAATGAAAAGAAAATAGGACTAAACACTTGTGTCTGATGCCTGTGCTAGCATTTAAAACTGTCTTAAAGACTAACAGTTCAATCTCATAAAATAACTTATGCAAACAAGACTTACTGAATATGAAGGAATGATAGATTTACAACTCACCTGAGCCATAAATCACTTACTGCAAATATGTCTGACACAAATAAAGCATGGTTGGCAAAGATTTAACACATAAATAGCTTACAGCAAATAAGCAGAACAGACAAAGAGACTGAAATGATAAGGGATTTTCAACCAGCTTGAGCCATAACAATGGGCACTCACACATAGGGGCAGTGGAAGGGCCACTTGCCCACCCCCAACCCCTGATTTCACCTCTAAGCATGTTTTGGTAATCATCTGTAAAATTGAACAGCTGACCACTGCATGTTTAGAACCCCACCCCCAAAAAGAATTCTGTAGGTGCCCTGAGCCCAAAACAGCTTATAGCAGAGTATGTGAAGAAATGTAGTGTTTATAACTCATCTGGACTGTAAAAAGCTACAGCAAACAAATCTGACAGACAGACAGACTGTGTGAAGCAAAGTAGAGCATGTAACTCACCTGTGCCATGGTTTCTACCACATTAGTGTGGCGATTCCTGATTTTTATCAGTGTGTCTGTAAACCTGAAGAAAAAAAAAATGGAATACTCATACAACAATATAATACTCAGACAACAATAGACCTAAATGCTCAGACAACAACATAATACTCAAACAACAATAGACCTAAATACTAAGACAACAATATAATACTCAGACAACAATAGACCTAAATGTTCAGACAACAATATAATACTCAGACAACAATAGACCTAAATGCTCAGACAACAATATAATGGATTATTCCAGCAATACAGTGGAACAATTGGGCAATAAATACACTAACACTAATACAATAGAATGCTCAGACAACAAGTGAATACTCAGACAATAGAACATAATACTTAGACAACAACAGAATGGAATACTCAGGCAATAAATACAATGGAATACTCAGACAACAGAACATAATGCTCAGACAACAACATAATGGAATATTCAGGCAATACAATGGAACACTCAGATAACAATAATTTGGAAAACTCAAACAACATAATGGAATATTCAGACAATGATACAATGAAATAGGCAACAAAACAATGGAATACTCAGGCAATAATTAAAATGGTTAACTTAGCCAACAATACAATGCAATATGCAGACAATAAATACAATGGAATATCCAGACAGCAAAATAATGAAATACTCAGCCAATAATACAATGGAATACACAGACAATATCATGAAATACTCAGACAACAATATAATGGAATTTCAACAACAATACAATGGAATACTCTGGCAATAAATACAAATGAATATTCATACAATACAGCAGAATACTCAGACAACACAATGGAAGACTCAGACAATTTAATGGAATGCTCAGAAAACAATAAAGCAAAATATTCCAACAATACCATGGAATAATCAGGCAATAAATTATATGAAATATTTAGTTAACAATACAAGGGAAAACTTAGACAACAATACAATGGAATATTCAGAAAAATATTAAAGAATGCATATGTTGACAGAGTGTATTCAGTATGGCTGTTCTCTCTGGGGTAATTGTGATATAAAAAACTGTGAAAGACTACTGAAATCTCAAAGAGCAGAAATTTGATTTCAATACAGCCTCAGTAAATCTTTGAAAACCCTCAAGTGACTTTCATTTCAACTCAACTTCAGATGGGTTTATCCATACTTGATGAAACATCAGCAATATTTCTCAAAAAATAACTGTTTCATGGTTTCACTTTTTTAAAAATATTTTTATTCATACTCAATAATACATGTACATTAGCATTATTTTTAGGATGTTGAAATGCATTGGTGCCACCGTGCTTTCTTCCAACGCTGGTCACAATCTTAGGGCATTTAAAAAAAAATAAAGTCATTTAAAGGTGTTTCAATATTTAGGGTTGATGACAGACAGGCATCATTGGCAGAAATCTGAAAATATAGCCTTTTAAAGAGATACTTTTCTGTCAAATTGGGTCAAAGTCAGTAAAATAGGGTCAGTTAGTTGAATAGGGTATATTTTAGATCGAGCCATTTAAATGTTTTCCACATATATTAAGGGAGGATAAGCACTGTTAGTACAAATTTGAAATCACTTCATGTCGGACAAATTCGATCAAATTCTGTGAAACAGTTATTCAGTAATTTACAGATTTAACTACTGTTCATTCAGTAATGTTGGAAATATTACGTCAAATTCACTTTTCTTACCATTATGCTTTCTGTCAAATGTGATCAGATTATGTTGAGAAGTTTCTGAGAAGAAAACATTTGATGGTTTTTCTATTTTTTTATAAACAGGGATGTTTGTTGTTTCGGGGGTTTGATGTCATTTATCACATACAAGATGGCCATTATTTTTGGTGGAGGAAGGTCAAGGGAAAACTCTATTAAGAACTAAAAACCTATGAAAAGCTATTGGCTGAGTCCAAGACACGGTCACAGATGAGCATTTTACACCACCCAGAGCCCCTAGTTAAGGTTACAATATCTGATGACAAGTTAGTATAATTTATACAAATTTAAAAACTTCTTTCCACAATGCATTTCCAAGTCATTTTTTATAAATTATTGTTTATAAGTTTGTTTCCTCCTAATTTTATATACTGGATATAACATGTATTAGCCTTATTTGTATACTGGATATAACATATTAGCATTATTTGTATACTGGATATAAAATGTATTAGCATTTTTTGTATACTGGATATAACATGTATTAGCCTTATTTGTACACTTGATATAACATTTATTAGCATTATTTGTACACTGGATATAACATTTATTAGCATTATTTGTTTACTGGATATAACATGTATTAGCCTTATTTGTACACTGGATATAACATTTATTAGCATTATTTGTATACTGGATATAACATGTATTAGCATTATTTGTATTCTGGATATAACATGTATTAGCCTTATTTGTACACTGGATATAACATTTATTAGCATTATTTGTATACTGGATATAACATGTATTAGCATTATTTGTATACTGGATATAACATTTATTAGCATTATTTGTTTACTGGATATAACATGTATTAGCCTTATTTGTATACTGGATATAACATGTATTAGCCTTATTTGTACACTGGATATAACATTTATTAGCATTATTTGTATACTGGATATAACATGTATTAGCCTTATTTGTACACTGGATATAACATTTATTAGCCTTATTTGTACACTGGATATAACATTTATTAGCATTATTTGTATACTGGATATAACATGTATTAGCATTATTTGTATACTGGATATAACATTTATTAGCATTATTTGTATACTGGATATAACATGTATTAGCATTATTTGTATTCTGGATATAACATGTATTAGCCTTATTTGTACACTGGATATAACATTTATTAGCATTATTTGTATACTGGATATAACATGTATTAGCATTATTTGTATACTGGATATAACATTTATTAGCATTATTTGTATAGTGGATATAACATTAGCATTATTTGTATATTGGATATAACATCTACCAGTATTAGCATTTTTTGTATACTGGATATAACATCTGTTAGCTATATTTGTATACTATATATAACATCTGTTAGCCTTATTTGTATACAGGATATAACATGTACTTTGTATTAGTATTAATTGTATACATTTAAAAACCCTTCAGGACAAGATGCTTTTTGTCAAATCCTTTCAACTTTTTATGCTCAGTTCAGAAATTAAACATTTTCTTTCTTTTGTTAGTAACAATGGCCATATTTGATGCATATTCATCATTATTTGTGCAAACCTGAAAGCCATTGATGCCAGGCTGCTAATGGCCAAGGTTAACTGAGAGTGTAGTTTTAGAACTTAAAACAGACATGGTTGACTGATACATGCCAGATAACACATAACACACAACTAAGTGTGTGGTTTTAGAACTTAAAAATTAAAAACCATGGGATAATACCAGAATATTAAAAATCATGAAACCCAGCTACAAGGGTTACATTTTTAAAGAAAATGGGAAAAGGCAATAATAAAAAAAAATACTTTAATAAAGAAAGTGGCACAATTTGTTGCATGAAAATTACATAATGCATTTTTATTTACAGTTACACATATAAAAAGTTAAGCAACTGCAAACTCATAATTCATTTTAAAAGAAATAAATAAACAAATTCACATCAAAAAGAAAACAAAGGCATAATTGGGAATCTCAGTAGGGTACAACCCTAAAATTAATCAAATTGGGGTGAGTGCTACAACATATTGCTTTCTTTGTTAACCATAAATTACTGACAGTTGCAACACAATCCTAAAATATGCTGTCCATTACTATCTTGCAAAAGATTTTGAAGAAAAGTATGTACCATTTGCCTAATGTCTGACTTTAAAATTATAACACAGTCTAATTCCTTGAAAGGTTTTTAAAAATCGACCATGACCAAGTCAAATGAGGTTACGATGTGTGGACATATAAAAGTTAGGCTAATCAATGATAAGACATCACCTATTTTTTTTCCTGCAAAGATGCAAAGGGTGGAGAAAAACTAGGATCAATTTTTTTAAAACTTCTATCTCCTTTAAAACAAATGTCTTCTTGTTCTAATATGTGAAAAATGAACTAATTATATCTCTTAAATAAACTGAAAAACAACAATTTTACCTGTTTTTAAATAGCACCAACCTCACCAATACTATAACAATATGAATGTCTGACAGGTCATTAAGATCACATGTAATGTTTACACAATAATCACATGTAATTTTTACACAATAATCACATGTAATCACATGTAATTTTTACACAATAATCACATGTAATCACATGTAATTTTTACACAATCAACTTTGATAAGATAGTAGTAACACTATAAAAAACACAGTTCTCTTTCTCCCTGTACTCATGTAAATACAGGTGTGTTAAAGGCAAGTCTACAGCCCCATAAGAATGTAATAAGTTATTTCAAGAGCTTACATATTCCCCTGTAGATTTCATTCCCTATTAGGTATTGCTTCAAATATTAAAAAATGATGTGACTTTGGTATTCTGCACCCCTGAACATCATTTTTGAGCTGACAGTTACTCACTGGTATTTCAGCAAAACTTTCACAGCCCCAACACACTCATCTACTTCAAAACACAGCCCCAACACACTCATCTACTTCAAAACACAGCCCCAACACACTCATCTACTTCAAAACACAGCCCCAACACACTCATCTACTTCAAAACACAGCCCCAACACACTCATCTACTTCAAAACACAGCCCCAACAATCTCATCCTCTTCAAAACTTTAAAAATCACCACCATCTAAAGATGAATTATAAGACAGACAATTTCTGTCAGACAATTCCAGTCAGACAACAATAGACCTAAATGCTCAGACAACAACAGAAAAGTTCTGATACTACAGGACATTGAATGGTACCCTGGTCTACTTATCACATGACCAGTATAATGAAGGACATGACTCTATATAATGGTCCCCTAAACACATGACCTGTATGGCACCATAATGAAAGACATGACCATATTTAATGCCCCCCTAGTCTACTTAATACATGACCAGAATACAGATTTTATTTAACACAACTGCAAAACAGAGCAATGAAAAGACATTTATGCACATCTTTAACTCTAACCCTAGTCATAATCTATATGTAAGCTATGGATTTATAAACAAAATAATTCAATCAATCAGGTTTGTATCAGTCTATAATATTATTTATATCCATTCTGTATGCTTTCTTAATAAATTTCCTCGTATACAGCAAAGACTTTTTAAATTTCAAGATGTTTTGTTTGAAAACTACTTACTGTGAGAGAATCTTGGAACTGTCAGCATCTAAATTCTCAAACTCCAGGATTTCTGCAAAGCTCTGCTTATACCTACAAGAAACAAAGGCAATATTGTCCATGTACCAGAATGTAGAAAATCTGAAAATGAACACACAACATATTCCATATTAGATACATGTATATATGTTCAACTCTGATGCAAATATATCTTGACATGGGATAGTATTTATAAATGGAAGATAAATAGCTTGAATAAGCAAATGAAAACTAAACTTGTCTTTCACAATAAATGCCCTCAATATACCAGTATCCCTCTAAAAGCTACACTTGTCCATCACTATTAAGATCCTCAGTCCTATTAAACCTTTTCCCACACTACAAAACTACCAGGAACCACTGCCCCTCTTAAAACTTGTCCCAGACTACAATACCACCAGGAACCACTGGCCCTCTTAAAACAACTTGTCCCACACTATAAAACCACCTCAAACCACTGGCCCTCTTAAAACAACTTGTCCCACACTACAAAACCATCAGGAACCACTGGTCCTTTTAAAACAACTTATCCCACACTACAAAACCACCAGGAACCACTTTCCTTCTTAAAACAACTTGTCCCACACTACAAAACCACCTCAAACCACTGGCCCTCTTAAAACAACTTGTCCCACACTACAAAACCACCAGGAACCACTGGCCCTTTTAAAACAACCTGTCCCACACTACAAAACTACCAGGAACCACTGGCCCTCTTAACACATTTCTCTCTCATTCCCAAGTACAGTGCTGTCCCTCTTATAGCAATATGTCCCTCACTATAAAGACCCCCATATACCACTGACCTTACACACTACACTTGAGAATTACTATACATGTAAAGACTAGTCATCGAATAATTTAACAACTCTCTGTATACCACTATCATCTTAAATCAGAGGTACAATCATGAATCCCAATAACTGGATCAAGGTATTTGTATTGTCATTTATACTTAGATAATAGCATTTGATTTTTTTGTCTAATAAAAACCAAATATCATGTGATTTAATATCATTAAATGATCTATTTATGTGCTTCAAGCAATTAGTTTCCCCAGAATGTGTCTTTGCAAAAAGCACAAGTAAATATCAGCCAAGGTTTGTACAGTACATGCCAAGAAAAACAGCTGTCCATATCCTTTGCAAGTATGCGCTTTCCATCCCAACTATTAGTGAAGTCCATAAATTAACATGCTTGATTTTATCACCTGGACCCTATCAATCAAGTAAAAAATTAGACTTCACAAAAAATTTCATATCATATTTTTTGAAGCCATGTGGTTATTTCAATAAATCCCTCCTATATTAAGAAAATTCCTTTTGGAAGGAGTGGGAGAATTCTCCAAAATATTTAGATTTAGGATAGACTTAGTAATGCCTTGTATTCAAACTGAAGTCACAGCACACAATGCCCTAAAATACCTAATACTCTGAGAACTTACAGCATGCTAAGGAACAAGAGACCCTAGAATACCTCATACTCAGACAGAGCATGTACCACACAAAGCAATGATAGGCCCTGTAATATTCTGTACTCAGAATGAGTTCATGGAATGCAAAGCAAATATACACCATGGAATACCTTGTATTCTGAAAAATCTCACAACACACCAAGCAAAGATAAGCTCTGGAACACCTCATACTTTGATACAGCTCAAAGCCCAGAAATCAAAGATAGATCAAAAAGTACCTCATACTCTTAGGCCTTGTAATACCTCCTACTCTTAGCCCTGTAATACCTCATGCTCTTAGGACATTGATGTGTCAAATTTTGAAAACTCTTAGAAGCTTTGGTTAAAGGAAGTGTATCAAAGTCAACTTAATTAAAATAGAAAGGGCTAGAGATAGATGATTATTTTCATTTCATCTCTGAACGTCAAAAGGGAATTCTGTTCTAGCCAACGTAACATGACCGAATCAGATGGTAGAAGAGAATGACATAAGACCCATTTCCAAAACCGACAGGGTAAAGGGCGGCAGCTGGCTATAGATGATTGTTCAAAGTAATGTTAATTACGGCATGATTAGTTGTTTAGTTGTCTTGTCAATCCAAAAATTCTACGGAACAGGTTTAGGAAACAGTCTATTCTGATTGGTTAATATGGATTTATGGGCATTACTCTGTAAGAAATTAAAGGTTTTACTTTAGGAAAATTCAGCAGTCTTTAATCTTTCGCGAGGAAAGTTAAACGATTCCGGGAAGAGCATGTAAGACGTTATCTCGTGATTTGGCAGTTAAGCGGGAGTTTGTCTCAGCGAGTAGGCAAACTCTACATTTTGAATTCGTAAAAAGTACGTTTTCATTATAGAGTAAGGGGCCAGATAGTTGTCTCGGTTAGGAGACGGACTATACGTGAGATTCGTAGAAACGAATATAGAAACAGCAAAAGGTACGCAATCTTAGTTTCCCAATTTTAATATGTTATTTCATTTGTTGATCTATTTCAAATGTATTCTTGATATGATGTATGTATGTATGATTTCATTTTGCAGGATTTTAGTGAAATGCTAGTCATTACATTTTATTCTTTGATTTTCTAATTATCAATTCATTTGGAGAATTGGCAAGATTGAATGTAATTAAAATTTCATTAGATTAGTTGAAAAGATTGCATGTAATTGAATCTTGAATACATAGGAGTGATCAGGAATTTAAATGAATTAAGCTTAAGGAATGATGGGTAATGTTTCATAGTTTATGGATTAACTCTTTTTAGAATGAGTATGACCTAACATTACATGTATACCATATACTAGTTTGTAATATTTAATTGATCACTTAAGTGTATATCTATATGCTAGTTTGTAATATTTAATTGGTCGAGTAAACTATTTTAGAATAGTTAGATCTGAGGGTCTAAGCCATATGTAACTTAAGACTGCTAGATTGGTAGTGTAGGCAGTCGAGTGGGGGTTACATATGGGTTCATACGGCTGAGTTGAATTTAATTGACCATCCCTAGCATGACCCGAATTAAGGTCAGGACAAGCATTGACCCTTTATGTAAACATAACAGTTAGGGAGCAATGAGTTACTGTGGCAGAATTTATGCCTTTTGTTTTCTGAGCCGAATTAATGTAAAAATATAAATATACTTGGGAATGTGACCTATTGTCCATTGTGAGACATCTTATTTATTGAAGGAAACAGCTTCCCTGGATTCACATGAGAAATCCCTGAACAATCACAGGACCAGAACAAGTTCAAAGAAATCTAAGTCCTGAGACGATTGTTAAGTCAGAGTTCGACGGACAACAGTCGAAGACGAAACAGCTAGACAAAGATTGGCGGAGCAGGTACGAACGGAAGTCTTGCTGTCCGCATAAAATAGGTGATGAAGTCTCTCATCGTTGCACTCAAAGGTCACATCTCATTGGCAATGAAGATAGTAATTTAACATTGGAAGTAATTTTACATTTTAAAGAAATTTGTATTGTCTTTTATTTGAGTACATGTTAGTACCATTTTCCTTCTTTTGTAACCAAGTCATTGATCTCTTTTCATTTTAAATTCTGTTGATAAACTGATTAAATTTTATCTTTGTTCATTGAAAGGGGGCTCGTTTTGTTATTTCTTCAACATACTTGTTCAGTGATCTGCATTCTTCTTTCTATCTATCCACACTGGGTAAAGTACACCGCGGAGGTCATTCCCTAGCAACAAACCGTAGTGAAAGAGGTTGGTGGGTTTTGCACGCCGCCAATTTGTCACAAATACCTTATACACTTAGGCCCTGTAATACCTCATACATTTAGGCCCTGTAATACCTTATACACTTAGGCCCTTTAATACCTCATACACTTAGGCCCTGTAATGCTTTGTACACTTAGGCCCTGTAATACCTCATACACTTAGGCCCTGTAAAACCTCGTACTCTGATATTGCTCACAGCAAACAAACCAAAGCATGATTATCAGAATGGGTTGGGGGTGAGGGGAAATAGAGAAGGGCTAATTTCTTGCAAAGATGAAGATAAAATGAGAAAGAGAAATACTCACCAGCCATTCACTATGTTGACAGAAGGCACAGAAAGAAGATTGCTGGGAAGAAGATTTATCTCCTTCATTATATTTGCAAGACGGACTGGCAATTCATGGCGTAGAAACTCAAATGACGATTTTTCTGTACCAGTCTTGCTGCCTGAAAAAGGAAAATGTTCAAAACATTATAAACTAAAAATAACTGATAACTAAGACACAAATTGTTCCCTTTTCCTTTTTATTGAAGTGGATTTTTGATCTTGTGAGTCCTTATGTGCTAAAGGTCATTTTCATTTCAAAGGAGAGACTCACTCATTCTATATTAACTAAAATTAATGAGTAATGTAACCTAATTTTACATATTTTTTTACCAGCACCAGTTGTCTAAAATGTTTGGTTTGGGGTATTTATTTGTGTGTTTGTGTGTCTGTGTGTCTGTGTGTGTGTGTGTGTGTGTGTGAGAGAGAGAGAGAGAGAGAGAGAGAGAGAGAGAGAGAGAGAGAGAGAGAGAGAGAGAGAGAGAGAGAGAGAGAGAGGGAGAATGCTAAAAATAGAGTAAGCAAACAGTGTACATTGGGGTACAAAGTACAAATTTGTATGGGTAAGGCCACTTAGAGTCCAAGGCATACTGAATATGTTTCTGCAAGTCTTCTTATGTAAGCTTCCAAAATAACTTCAGCACATTCTCATTTCCAAAAGGAATATTTTACACTGACACTTATCACTAACACTATTATGTGAACAGCTATATGTTATCTGTAATGCTGTTATGTGTAGAGCTTTACCTTATCTGTAACACTGAATTGATTTCCCTGACAAACACCAGTTAAATATGAATTTTACAACATTTTAATCAAGGTTATAAAACATACAAATGATCAGTACTGTACAAGCTGGGAAGATTAAAATTGACCTGCAATAAGATATTTAAAATTCCCAGGCCATAATGATTTCAAGAATAAAATAAACATAGGATCAAAAACCTGAAACCACAGTTGTGCAGATATCCTTAACAGCCATACTGCAGGATTTCTAATAAATTCCATTAATGTTTAGATATATTGTTTGGTAACTGAGATGAGTGTTTATACTCTATGGGAAAATATAAAATATTGGTCAACAAAAGTCTCCAAAGAGTCTAAGACTGATGATGATGAGAGCAATTATAGTCGTATGTGCATGGGCGTTTGCTTGACGACTTTTGGAGTCTTCTACTTTCGTAAGAGACCAGAGGACCCACCCGCGCGGTTGGCCGTTGGCCATCAGCCCGGACCCGTCGCAAGGGGACTTGATCCCGAGCTGGATCTTTTTGCTTCAAACTTGACCTTAAGACCTTGACTTACAACACCACGACAGGAAAGAAAGCCACCCAACCCAGCAGCCGGCCAAGGGCCCCAAGAGGGCCATCCACAAATCCACGCCCTCCTACTGGCTTGATTCAATTGCAATTTATCCACTTCTGTTGTAGTCTTCGTTATTAATCTCTGTTGATTGCAATTGATTTATTTCGATCCGGTGTCTTCTTTATAGTCAGCTATTTTCAAGTAGTATATTGTATGGTGTAGATTGCAATTTTTCCACTTCTGTTGATGTCTTCATTATATTTCTCAGTTGATTGCAATATTGCCAACAGTTGTGATATCTTCTTTATAGTAAGCTGGTGTCAATCATAAAAAGGGTAGAATATTTTAATTGCAATTTATCCACTTCTGTTGTATACTTCCTTATTTCTCTCAGTTGATTGCAATTATCTTGTTGTGATCTTCTTTATAGTCTGCAATAGATGTTGTTAAGGTAGACAGTAAAGTAGATAGTAAAGTAGAACCCCTGTTGGGGGTTAGTGGGGATTTGGGATTGAAATGGCTCCGGGGTATCTTTTTTCCTTGAAATCCAAGCACACCCCAAGGCCGCCCATACACACAAGCAGCAAACACCAAGTCTTTGATGGTTAGTATACCTTATTTAACTAAAGGGGGATAGCCAAACATGAGTATATCTCATACAGGTCAAATATCCTGAGTTGTGAATACACCTATTTATTGTTAAGAGTTGTTTTTGTTTGTATACTAAGCGTAAAAGTGCCTAAAAGTTTGTCAAATTAATGGGTCAATGTGTCCCTTTGTTTTTGTGGTCAAGGTTGTGGGAGGTAGAGTGAATTAATAAATACCAATCAGGTTTCAGGGCAAATGAAAGTTGTAAAGGGAAGAGGGCTCAAATGGGTCAAAAATTGAGTCCTTTTGTAAGTATAAGTACTAATTGTAGACTAGACATCACAACAATAAACAAAGAACAAAACTTGCCATGATAAGAAATCGTTGATCTGTAGGAGCTTACAGACTTTCAGATCCTACCCAGTTGTTTGCTAGTATGTGTTCCTGGCACCTGTTTGAATGGCAACAATTAAGACAAAAACAGGACTATACAACATATAAGGTTTAAACACATTCATCGAGTGTGTTTGACGTTGTCCGGGGGAAAGGGGTTGTTAAAAAATAGGTAGTGCTTCCTATTTCCCTTGTTGATAACTGCCTCATTTCTCTTTGAAATGCCTATACATTGCAATTTGTCCACTTCTGTTGTTTTCTTCGTTATAGTTCTCTGTTGATTGCAATGTATTCGGCTTTTCTTCGTTATAGTTGTCTTTGTGAGATTGCAATTTATCCACTTCTGTTGTGTTTTCTTTATAATTCTCTGTTGATTGCAATTTATCCTGCCGAAGTGATCTTCTTTATAGTGTCTTGTGTAGAAGTCTAGGTGCATTGCAATTGATCCACTGCTGTTGTATTCTTCATTATAGTACTCTGTTGATTGCAATGTTCTCTTCAAAATTATATCTTCAGTATAATTTTCTTTATAGCATCTATTGAAGAAGTCTAGGTCCATTGCAAGTTATCCACTTCTGTTGTATACTTCGTTATAGTTCTCTGTTGATTGCAATGTTTTCTTCAAAATTATATCTTCGGTATAATTTTCTTTTTGTAATCTTGTAGTTTAGATGTATAACATAAGCGGCAAACATCAAGTTGTTGATGGTTAGTATACAATATTAATTAAAAGAATGATAAGCAAACATGAGTATATCTCATATGAGTCAAATAACCTGGGTTGTGAAAATACCTATTTGTTATTAGGAGTTGAATTTTGTATACTAAGCGTAAAAGTGTCGGAAAGTTTGTCAATTTGATGGGTCAATGTGTCCCTTAATTTTTGTGGTCAAAATTGTGGGAGGTAGAGTGAATTAATAAATATCACCCAGTTTTCAGGGCCAATAAAAGTTGTAAACCAGAAGAGGGCTCAAATAGGTCAGAAATTGGGTCCGTTTGTAAATATAAGTACATATAGTAAACAAGACATCACAACAGTAAACAAGGAACAAAACATGCCATGATAAGAAATTGTTGGTCTGTAGGAGCTAGTATGTGTTCCTAGCACCTGTTTGGATGGCAACAATTAAAACATAAACAGGACTATACAACATATAGGATTAAACACACTCATCGATTTTGTTTGATGTTGTGGGGGGGGATTGTTGGAAAATGAGTCTAAGTGTGGATTTAGACTGCTTAAATGGCAGGCATATGCCTAAGAGGCTCCAATGGGATTTAGATTGCTCAAATGGCTGGCATATGCCTAAGAGGCTCCAATGGGATTTAGATTGCTCACATGGCTGGCATATGCCAAAGAGGCTCCAATGGGATTTAGACTGTTCACATGGCTGGCATATGCCAAAGAGGCTCCAATGGGATTTAGACTGCTTACATGACTGGCATATGCAAAAAAGGCTCCAATGGGATTTAGACTACTTACATGGCTGGCATATGCCAAAGAGGCTCCAATGGGATTTAGATTGCTCACACATCTGGCATATGATGTTTTACAAGACTAATGTAAATCGTCCTATTGGCAAAACCATTATTCCAATATAATAGTATTTTTAGTAACATTTCTTGATTCAGCAACACATCAGAATGTGCATATCAAAGCCTCTTTCCCTATACCACTCTACCTGATATCTTTATGTATGCTACCACATATCAATGCTTCTTTCATTATACCACTCATCCTGATATCTTGATGTATGCTACCACATATCAAGACCTCTTTCATTATACCACTGTGACTCTTTTTTTACTGTGACTCATGCATATCAAGGCCTCTTTCATTATACCACTCACCCCGATATCTTGATGTATGCTAACACAAATCAAGGCCTATTTCATTATACCATTCATAATTTCTTGATGTATGCTACCACATATAAAAGGCCTTTTTCATTATTATACCATTCATCATGATATCTTGATGTATGCTACCACATATCAAGGCCTCTTTCATTATACCACTGTGACTCATCTATATCAAGGCCTCTTTCATTATACCACTCATCCTGATATCTTGATGTACACTACCACTTATCAAGGCCTCCTTCCTTATACCACTCATCTTGATATATTGATGTACACTACCACATATTAAGGCCTCCTTCCTTATACCACTCATCTTGATATCTTGATGTATGCTACCACATATCAAGGCCTCCTTCCATATACCACTCATCTTGATATCTTGATGTATGCTACCACATATCAAGGCCTCCTTCCATATACCATTCATCTTGATGTATGCTACCACATATCAAGGCCTCTTTCATTATACCACTCATCCTGATATCTTTAAATTTTACTTGCAAGGATAATTTAGTAAACTCTCTTTTTTTCTAAGTTTACAACAAAATTCCCTCAGTTGTTAACTACTTCAAGAAAAGTAACTGTAACCTAAATTTTGTTGTTAAAATGTAAATACAAACATAAGCCATTAATTAAACTTGTACACATGATCACTTGCTGTATTACCACAGTAATGTGTAAATAGACATGGATTTCATCATTCTGTATGCCTTGAGATCATATACAATATGGCCAGTTAAAGGTTGATACAAGGATTAAATACTGAAAACCAGAGCCTGACTGGCTTTTTTTTTTCACAAGGGAAACAGCATTTATCCCGACAAGAGCTGGGGATATTTTTCTTTTCTAACACTGAGGATGTTTGGGTATATGATTTAATCAGCTCTGAAATTAGTATATAATTGCCAATCAAAGAACATGATGCAATTGCTCACTGCAAACTGGTATCCTTATCAGTACTCTTTCTGTGTTAATGCACTTTTAAATGAAATGTGGTTATCACTGTTTAATACACACCAGTCATACAGAGTAACTACTTTTGTGTACATCACAAGAAAGTTTCCTCCATGCATACATGCCAATTATCTGGATTGTGTTGGAGTCTTGTAATTTTTGACCCCATTTTTTTTGATCTACCAATTTGCTAACAAGATCTCTCAAAAATAAAAAAATACCAAGCATAGGTATTTCCAGCTAAATAAACAATTTGAGAAATAAACCTTGGATGAAATTCATTCCCATTGAGAATTATATTCTAAATTAGTTTTGTTCATATGGAGCAATATGGCAGTGGAATGAGGCACATCACAATTGGAATATAATTGGCCTTTGCTGTTGTACAGTATGCAGTGTGCTCTTCTGAAGGCAAATGTTTGCACCAACATCAGTAGACAGTGTAACTAAAGCTGAGGATCTCTTTGCTAGCTTTGTGGCAGAGCATAATTTACCATTTTTGGTTGCTGATCATTTTACTGAGCTGTGTAAAGTTATGTTGTATGACAATCAAGTAACTTTACATGCAAAGAAACCCAATTCTCAGTGATTATGAATGAGTCTAATGACAGTGGTGATGGAAAGTGTATAGCAATTCTTGTAAGGGTGTTTAACAGTCAGTGACAGTCACAGAGTGACAACCAAATTTTGGCTATGTCCATTTGCAATATTGGAACTGGTGAAAACATTTTCAGCTGTCTTCAAGTACTAACAGGCAGATTCCATGGAAGAACCTAGCAGGGTTTAGCAGTGACAATGCAAATGTTGTTGTTGTGGTGCTTAACGCCATTTTTCAGCACACGATAGGCTATACATGGCAGCCAGTATTAATGGTGGAGGAAGAAACCGGGAAATCACCGGAAAAAAACACCGACCCACGAGAAGCTACTGGCAATGGAAGAATCTAGTAGGGTTTAGCAGTGAAAAAGCGAATGTAATGAATGGAAAGAAAAATTCTGTCCTCTCCAGAGTTCGTGAACAGCATCCAAATGTAATCGACTCTGGATGTACCTGCCATTTGGCCAGTACCTGTACACAGTATGGTTTGAAGATATTGACTCTCCGAGTTGAAGAACTTCTGGTCGACACCTACTAGCACTTCGCTTACAGTTCCAAGCATGCAGAGGTGTATAAGAATTCCTCAAGTTTACCAACACTGAGGATTATAAACTGGTCATGGGGTCAAGCATTGTAGCACAAGGTGGCTGTCACTCCGAAATGTATTGTAAACTTCCTTCCACAGTGGCCAGCTCTTCAGTCATATTTACAGAGCCATGAAGATGCTGATAAGTTGGGAGTAAACAGATGCGTGGAGAACCTTAAAAACCCAGAGATGAAATTGATATACCACTTTCTTCTATACATCATGGAACCACTGAATGAATTTAACACGGTTCCAGACTGGTGATGCTATGATGGGATATCTCCATGTGGAGATGAAACAATTTCTATGGAAATTAATGGGAAAGTTTGTGAACACAAGAGTTATTACTGCATCAGCCAGCACTACGGAGGTCAACTTTATGTCACCAGAAAACCAGCATGACAAATCTATGTTAGCAGTGGGTATGGAAGCTAGAAATTTCGTTCACAACAACCCAGACATTTCTCCAACCCAGTTGAGCTCCTTCTTTTAAGAATGTAAAGTCCTTCTGTGAGGAAGTTACAGCAGAGATGCTAGCCAAGGTTCCATTTAATGACCAGACCCTGTAGACCCTTGGTTACCTGCATCCTGAGAGGAAATTGGAGATTTCAGTAGAAACTGTGCTTCAACTACATGACAGACTGGTTACAGCAACTGACAAAACAGTTTAACTTGAAGATGAGTTCTGGGACTTCCAACTCTCCCTGGCCTCAGATCAACCCAGTTTCATCCAGGGAGAAACACCATTTGATGTCTTCTGGGTAGATATGAGCAGAGTTTCAACACCCTTGAAGAAACCCAAATTCACAAATCTATGAAGCTCCACATGGCAGCATTCAGCTTGCCACATGGTAATACAGACTCTGAGCGCTGTGTCAGTATGATGAGGTGGTACTCACCAGTCATTATATACTTTTGTGAGAATGATGCATGTAAGGTGAAGTTGTTTGCATTTTAAACATGCACAGTAGAGAGTATGTTGGCATACCTATATGCTACTTTCATGTAATATGGCTGAAATTTCTTTGGATATTGTACATTTTGAAATTTTAAATGATCTTAGCACACTGCTAGCTAAAATGACGGCTCTCTTGTGCTCCAAAAATCAACCTGAATTCATCTGAAATACACTGTCCTTGGCAGCTATTAAAATAGGGAAAAAGAATTTTGGCATACTAGACAATACCAGCTTTTAAATGTGCAATGAATGAATTATCAAATAAATAGAATGTAAAAAAAAGTTACCAGCTCTTTTTTTTACAATTTACCTCTGAAGTTCAAGAAGTGAAAATGGGCAAGTAGAGCTAGCTCTTTTTTGAAAGGTGCACATCTGGAGTAAGGCCAGGCTGTATAATCTCTAACCCACATTACACCCATCAATCATGCAACAAAATAAAAGGAATTAAAGGTTTTCTGAACAATACCTAAAATATGCAAACTCTTTTTCAAATAGCCAGTATAACTAGTGAGGAAACCCAGGAAAATTCCTTTTCTGTAAAATTCTAACCCTATGCTAAATGCGAAACTGTAGAGAGCCAACTAAGGAAGATTCAAACCATAAAAATTTGTGGAAAAACTGTGTCATCACTAATATGTAAGATAAGTTGTTGTTGTTGTGGGGCTTAACGCCATTTTTCAGCACATGATAGGCTATATACATGGCGGCCAGTATTAATGGTGGAGGAAGAAACCGGGAAATCCGCGGAAAGAACCACCGACCCACGAGCAGCTACTGGCAAGCTTTCTCAAATATCCACATTCGCTGAATAAGTAAGATAAGTGCAAATTTTAACTGTTTTGAGCTCAGACCTTCAAATGATTTGTGTAAAGCTGCTAAAGAAGCTTCTCTACAAAACTGAGACAAACCAACACATGTTGAAAAAAAACTAAGTTTGCTTGAGTATCTGAGATTCCAGTGTCATTTTTTTTAACTATAGGGATTATTGTGAAGAATCTTAAATTATTTTTTGTGAGATTAATGAAATAACATATAACAAAATTAATTTTAAAAAATTCAGTAACTATTATTTATCAGTTATTTTACTTAGTTGTGGTATGATCTGCGCTTTTGCGCTTAAACTTATAAGAAAAATAGCCATTATACTAATCTCCCTGATTTGTTTCAAGAAAACTTGGCATGTATGCCCATGGCTCCCACAGGGCAGTTTCTGATGCAATAACATAATGATTATTCCTGCTACTTTTAAATTAATTTAACACATCACAGCCTAAGTAAAAAGATCATAAACCAACAAGTTGTTCTTTGTCATATTTTTATTCTAAGTTACTAGCACAATAATGGGGCACTACCAGTCGTGTCCAAAAGAAAATAATTTTAAAATACGAAGGCGGATAACCACGGGCGCTTGATTCCGGGGTAAACTAATGCGTACACTCACCAATTAACGTATTGGCGAGTGTACACATTAGCTTACCCAGGAATTAAGTGCCTATGCGAAGAACAACCGGATGATACATGTTCGGAGCAAAATCAAAGCCATGGCAAATAAACAATTAGTTACTAAATCACACGACCCATTCAAAACGCATCGAACTGATTCCAGATCCATGCGACTTAAGAATCGTGTAGCAGTGTTTTCAACAGTGCCGGATTACCCAATATGCAGAATAGGCCCCACGTTTTTTAGAATCCCCGTAACAACTGATCAACATAATGTTGAATTGATTGGATGATGACATATTAATAGATAATTTGAAAGGAGGGCCCCGAGATTTTGACTGCCTATGGTCTTTCACAGAGTTTAATCCGGCACTGGTTTTTTACAAGCCTTAAGAAACTGCCTACCAAATTCAGTCAACTGTTCCAAAGTGAGTGAGGACGGACAGTACTTGGAATATTTATCACAGTCCGAGTTATCAGGAGACGATTCAGAATACAGGCTTTTCTTCCTTCTAACTGCATTTTCACTCGATGTTTCCTCGGCTGTATGTTGTTCATCTTTGTTCCCATATGCCTTAACGTTCGTGTACAAGTCCTTTTTAGTTGAAACACATCGGAAAAACTGGTGAAAGATACCAACCGCTCTTTGTTCACACAATTTCCGGACAGATATTGCAATTCCGAGACGTAAAGACATATCCAAGTTATAAACTCCAACAAAAATTTTCAAAGTTACGTTGATCTACTTCACACGAAACACTTCGATAGAATCTTCAGTATACGTGCCTATTATCCAAAACCTGGGTAAAGTCTAAAAATAAAATTATCTTCTCGTATTTGTTTACATCATTAGGTGACCGCAGAACGAGATTAGTTTCCATCGATCAAGGTCAGCCTAAAAACAAATTAACGGAAAGAACCGTAGCGACATGAACTAGATTATGGATAGAAGAACCAAGCGACATTGCAGTATAAACAATGCTACTACATAGGGCATATACGTGGCTGTACCAGTCTAAAGCGGAATTTTCTCGAAAGTACAGACCCCGTCCAGTGGTCAGGTCGGGAAAGACCGATAAGTTGCAGTCACTGACCTATATAACAAAGGGCGATTGCACTGTTACTCATCAATATATTTCCACTTTATGCTTATTTATGTCTATCCTTTCCTGCCCGTTAGCGATACAATGGCGAAGGATATAACCATTAAAAATATTAATGTATGAAGACTGTCGCACATTAAATTTAACTTGTCTCCAAATTTTTCCCATAAATTATGCCTTGACGATAGGGAACTTCGGAGATTCCCTGTATGACGTCATAACTAAGCCTTGGCAGAGCTCTGGTTGGCAGAAATGTGTGCATAAATACCAAACTCACCCGAACTGTTTCTTTTTGTCTGTGTTTATCAAAATTATTTCGTCTGCTAAAATAGACTATATTACTAAACATGTTACATTTGTTAATGAAATATATATATATATATATATATATATATATATATATATATATATATATATATATATATATATATATATAGTTGGAGCATACATTTTAAATTTTGTATAATAATGTTTTAATTAGGCAGAATGGTATTGTATTATTTTATGTAATTAATGTTCATTGATAAGTGAAATAAAGTCATCTGTTGCAATTATTGTTATTCTCATATTTACACATAAGTAGCCATTAGGCAACCTTGAATCAGTAACCGGGATTTCCTGTTCGAGTTTTGTTTACTCTGTGAACAATGAAGCTACCCGGATTGCGGTTCATGCCGAGTTGTTCTGTTATACCCTAAGTGGTAAGTAACTTTATGATTGGTTAGTTTTGCTAGTTGTCGGTATAAACATAGCATGAACAACATATTAGTGGCGGTCATCCCTTTGGAGCTTCTGTGGGGTGATGGTCACGGTGTTGTAATAAGAACAGTGCCTTAAGGAAGATGCGACTTGACCTTTGTCTCATATGATAAGATAAATTTATAATATAATTAACGTAATAGCTTCGTTTATATGCACTCTATATTTTTCTTACCTGCATATTCGTTTCTGAGCCTATCATTATGTCCATATGCTTGTCTGTCTGCTCTCTACTTTTTTGCTCAACACACTGTTTTGTGTTTAGGTTTATTGGTCCACTATCTCTCCACATGGATAAGTAATACACATTTGAGGTAGTAAGTCATTCGTATTGAATGTACTTTAAACTGAATCAATGTATACATGCAGAACAATAAATGCACAATAATTGTAGTAAATGTATTTTTTATTGTATTTGCATTGTGTAAGAAAACAGGAGATATGTATTTGTCTTCATTTACCAATCTCATGCACAATAAACCCAATTTCTTATAACAGATACTGGACATGTATTTTCTATTGTGTGATTTGAAGGCAAATGATGTAACATAAAACGGGGTTGGGGTGGGGTCTTGATTTTATTTTTATTGATACCATAACATGACCTAACATAGCGCTGTTTCGATTAGTCATAATGTCATGCCCCTGTCTGAAAGGATAGTGACGTTTTAATGTTATGGATTGTAACACTGACCCATGTGGGTACCGATAAAATAACAAAAAATACAAGAAACTGATAGAAAAAATATTAGGAGAATAATGCATGGTATATAATTTTTTTTTTGTTTTTCTTTACCATTCCATATACTGAGTATCAAATCCGCAATTAGATTTAAGTACCCCCCACCCCAAGAAATAAATAAATAAATAATAAAACAATTCAATTAAAACTTACCAAAATCGACCAGCGTCTTAATGGAAACCGGTTGAGGATGAAACTGGCAATACTGTTCCAAACGAAGTTTTAATTCCTGCATTAAATATCTTGTGATCCTCATTTTTATTTACACAATTTCCTCGTTCAAAATTTGTATGTCCGCTTTTCGTTCACCTGTAAAACTCTGCTTCCATTCCATATGTATGTCAAGATATCTACAGTTCGAGGTCAATATACATGGTTGACGTCATGGAAATGTTAGAGGGGATACAATTACCGATAAAGCACCGGATTCTCATTGGCTCGTTCACAGGAAGTTGACAAACATTAGGCGCGTATATATTCTTGAAAGACATGACGGTTTAATTTTTCGAATTTTTCCTTTGTCTGTTTGCTAGAGGCCATATTCAGAGATAAGTCTTCAAGGAATGTCGTTGATTGACAATTGTCGGGAAAAAAAGAAGACGGAATATAGTAAAAATTTAAGTCGAATCTTCCTTTTGATATTGTAATGATTCCTTTTTACGTTACTACAAGTTTGTTATTGCAAAGTTCTTTTTAGGCAAATAACAAACTTCCATCTTTAAACAACTATTTTCACTGCACGAACAGCAAAGCTAAAACTCTTCAACTTCATGTCGACTTAAGTAGGTAGTATATTTTGCCATTTACCATTTTCTCGTGTGGATGCGGGAAGCTTGCAAGGATAAGTGTGTCGCAGCACAGGAGCCTGCAGTTTTAGCAATAAAACACGACGAAATTTATAATACCGTTAAGGTGATTTCATGTAGTCAGAAATTTCGTCATGCTTTATTGATAAAACTGCAGACTCCTATGGTCGCAATGTCTGTGATTAATTATTGCACTAATAATATGGGGTTACTTGATTAGATACTTGTAATTTTCATTTTAAAAAAAAATATCACTAATATACAGTATTTTTTACAAATATGCATATATCTGTACATGTAATTAAACAATAAACAATGAAATCAGTAAGTACACAGATGTATACATTATCCATCTTATTGCACACACGTGGCATTACAATAATTATTAACAGGTTCTAATACGCATTTTTATTACTACACACATTTGTTATTGTTCTTGAATATATATATATATATATATATATATATATATATATATATATATATATATATATATATATATATATATATATAAGTTGTCTGAAGTGTATAGACTAAAACAACACATATCATAGATTCGTGGTTTTTCGTCGCGTATTGCTCGATGACTTCTGCAACTGCTTACGATCCCAGACATGGACCGCAGTCCCTTTAAGGGGACGCTTGGCCCCAGAGCTGGGCTTTTTCTTGATCTCTGACTGTATCAGAGACCTTAAAATGACATTAATTATTCTTAAAGTGCACGCCATTACAACCGGACGCCAAACGGCAGGCAATGCAACAGCCCCCGCCTAAACTGTCCCAGCCCTTGTCGCCTAAAAACCACCAAAAAAGAATCCACAAAGCCCAAGACACCAGCCAGCCAGCTCAACGTCGCGCATGCCTCCACCAGCCGCACCTCCCATGATATTGGTTCTCGCCGTTGTTCCAAGTATCCCCAAAAGGCTCTCCAAGTCCCCAAAAAAGGCTTTGCCACCCCTATATCACTTTCAGCAATTGTGTGAGCCACCTGTGGAATTTTATCAACTATACCTGAGTTGTGAATTTTGAAAATTATGTTAAGTTGGAATTTTGTGTATTTAGCGTACTTTTTAAAATCTAAATTATGCCAATCTGCTGGTTGTATGCCATCTTGTGAATTACTGTCAGCATATCAGATTATAGTCGCGTTTTGCACTGAGTACTTCTGCGACTGCTTATGACCCCAGGCTTGGCCACAGTCCCTTTAAGACGGTGCTTGGCCCCAGTCAGGGTATTTCAGCAACTTTGACCAGTTAATCCTACAATCTTGACGCACTCTATCGAACCTAAACCACAGACCCAGCAAGCTAGCCCCCCCCCCGGCCCCGACAACAGCCACAGCCTCGCCCCACCGCACCTACCCAAGAACAGGTACACCCCACCAAACATCTCTCTCTCTCTCTCTCTCTCTCTCTCTCTCTCTCTCTCTCTCTCTCTCTCTCTCTCTCTCTCTCTCTCTCTCTCTCTCTCTCTCTCTTGTGCTGCAAAGCACACATCTTTTAAATTTCGTCAATAAATATCACTAAAAGCTTTTTTTTAAAAAAAAAAAATAAATTTGATGAATGAATGAAAAACACGGAACATTTCTCACATAGAATGTGTGGTTGTCTTAATTACCTTTGTCCTATAATACCGCAAAAAATAGCAGACCCCTAAAATGGTACTTTACGTATTTTAATAACCATTCTTTCTTTCTTTCAGAAGTCTTGTTCATATTTACAGGTAAGAATTTCTTGTTGTTGATTGTATAATTGTTATTTCATAACATAACCTTCTTCTCACTGCTTGTTTATGAGAAGGAATTTTCGGCTCTGGATTGGAGAGGAAGAGAGAGAGGAAGGAGTGATCCCTTTAAGAGTAAGGTGGCGCTAACAGTGGTACATCTTTGGGGAATTTCCGGTAGCAAGAGGTAGCGGGAATCGCTGTAAATATGAACAAGACTTCTGACTTGGGGCTTTAATTAACCTGAGTTCTTAGATAGGCTCGGCATTATATATTCCAAAATGACGTAAAACAACTACGTGCCCCAAATCAGAATGCATTATGGCGTGGAATGACTACGTGGTCCAATCAGAATCGTAAAGAGACTGTCGCTTTTGTTCAATAACATACGTGTCCATTTTAAGTTATTTATTGTAAAGAGGTTATTGCTTTAGTTCAACTCTTAACATGGATTATGGAAAATTTTGGTAAATCGTCTTTTTGTTCCACTCGCAACATCGATTACCACTCGTAACATTGAGCAATACCCGATTTGTTCGGTTAATTCATTTTGTTACAGTGAAGAAAGCGAGTAATTCGTTTTTTATTGTTATGAATTCTAAACCCAGCTATTTTACGATTATGTTTGTGAAAAGCAGCTCCCAATGCAAGTTGGTTCCAGCTATGAAATTGGACAAGGTTATTCAATTTTGTAGCTAATCTCAATCTGTAAGGAACAATGATTCGTTCAGTTGAAAAGAAGCGAGTGATTCGTTTATTGTTATACTTTTGAATCAGGCGATTTAGTATTATATTTGTGAAAAGGCGGCCTTTAAGGTATGTCAGTCCCCAGGTCATTCCAGCCATTGAATTGAACCAAGCTATTCAATTTGTAACTAATCCCAATTTGTAATGACCAACGTAGTCTTATATACTTTTTTAATTCCTCTACCCAAATTTTATATGAACCAACATAGTCCTATATACTTTCTTTTTTATTTCTCTACCCAAATTGTATATCCTAATATACACATAAACTGTCTTCTTTAGCTGTTAATAAAAATGGCCAAAAATATACTTACAATTGTACATCCTGAATTTCCTCAAAAAATATATCTTCTTAGGTCTGTAAATCTGAATTAGATGAGCCATATCATGGGTTCTCAATATTGATTACACATTTGAAATTGTACTGTAATTTCGAGTATATTCCAACTGTAGCTACATCCTCCATACTGCACTCAAAATGAAGTAAACATTAAATTCCACAGCGTGTTTTCGATAATTGCAATAGAAAGGCTTCATAATTTTCCCACATTGTGATCTGAATCATTCAATGACAGAAAAGAAACACGCATGCCGATGTCAACACAATTCAAAACAATAAATTGGCAGACGCTGCTGGAAACGGATGCAAGTCACTTCATGTAGATAAATCCAGACAATAATCAAAAGACTGCGTTGAATCGACAATTATACCTAAAGGTATTCATTCCAGATCAAATGGAAAAGTTGTTGCAATGCGTATTCATCAACAATATTACTCCAAACTTCAATTTTAAGTAGAGCAACTTACGTCTAGCTCGCGACCAACTTCATATTTATCTGGGCGGAGTTATGTGCTCAATAATAATGTGTAATGATCCAACAACGCTTATATATTTAGTTCGGAATACGGTGTACATTTAGTTACTTTGTTTCTTTCATTGTATTTTTGTTTATATATTTAAGCCTTCGGAAGAATAAGAAATGAGCATATAATAAAAAGGTTAACTGTATTTGTATGGGAAAATATGAACTCGTTTTGTCGGAAGGATATACTGCACTCAGAAGGTGGTGCAGTATATCCATCCGAAAAACTCGTTCATATTTTACCATACAAATGCAATAATATATATATATATATATATATATATATATATATATATATATATATATATATATATATATATATATATATATATATATATATATATATATAGCAATCCGTGCTTTAAGTACTTTCAAAGAGAAACATATCGAAATAGTCAGAATATAATTTTGACACATACAGTAGATGATTTAATAAATGTCAGGTAAAATAAAGCTAATTATGACAATTGAAAAAATGAATTTAAGATGTCCGTAAATATGCATGAAATTCTGGGAAAGGAAGAACTGCCTCTTGTAGCTGGGATAACTGCCATATTGCAATACACCTAGCAGAAACTGTGACAAACCGGTTAGAACAATCCAGGAGTGAATGTCAATCATATATATATATATATATATATATATATATATATATATATATATATATATATATATATATATATATATATATATATATATATATATATATATATGATTCAACCAAATCATCATTGCCACTGGCTTAAAATCGGACATACCTCTTCATGTAACAAAATTTGCGTAAACGAATTCTGAAGTTATCATATGCAATGCGTTAGACCCCAGAGTCTAGGACCAAAACCGTGTATACAGTCTGGAAAGACTCACCCGTGAGCGCAATGCGGTTGTAAAAAAAAGAAAAAAGAAAGAGTTGAAACGATATTACGTTAAAAAATATAACACCGCAGCTGAATTTCCTGTAAAAGCCGAAGAAGATTATCTGGCTAGATTTTCAAAATAATGATTTAAACTAATAGTAGTAGTATATAAATGTAGCAAAATGAGTTTGTATCGCATCCAAAGGTCACCAATTATCAAGCGTCTCGTGATGGAACTATCAAGAACTGCATACAAAAATAACCCAGTAGGTAGTTTTAATAAATTTGCTTTTTTTTTTTTTATAGAATTAATACAAATGGAAATAAAAGTTTTTATCACATAGATTTGTGTTCGAATGTTTTTTTTTTTTGGACTAATCAGAGTTGGATATATTGTTGATCACATCAGTGGCGATAAACTTGGTAATCCACTTAATCATTTGCAAATTATCAAGCAAAGTGAAAATTGCAAATTTAAAAACATCTGCGGAGTACAATATACAAGGGCTATTAAATCTGTAAATACAAAGACTGTGGAAGAAATTATGTTCAAGTCAATTTACTTTGCTAGTAAATTCTTGAAAATAGCAATCTATTCTAGGAAGGGGCCAGTAGCTTCTCGTGGGTCGGTGGTTCTTTCCGGTGATTTCTCGATTTCTTCCTCCACCATTAATACTGTCCGCCATGTATAGCCTATCGTCTACTGCAAAATGGCGTTAAGCCCACAACTACAACAACTATTATGGGACATGCGTTGCAGATGATGTTAATAGATCTGCTTCTTCATTCAATTTTTAAAAAAAGAAAATTATGTTTCGGTATATTCCATTGGTATTAGATAATCAAGCGAGACGACTGACGCAAGCATAAAATTTAGTAAATATTGTAGTTGTCGTACTAATGCTAAAAGCCACAAGCGATAATACATCTGCACCAATACTAACGGCTGTTTCAATAATTAACGAAGCATCAGATTGACAAAATGAACACACACACACACGCATATATATATATATATATATATATATATATATATATATATATATATATATATATATATATATATATATATTGATTCAAGCAAGCATCAGAATAACAAAACCTCAGATAAAAGAGAATTAATTTTGCACATGTAAACCATATTGTTACGAATTTGTGTATAATTCTTCGATGGGGAAAGTGTATATTTTCTAGATAAATTATGAAAATGTACCGTTTCGCCTAACGCAGATAATTATTGGATTTAATTTTTTATGATACTCTATGTTTATATAAAATCTCAACATGTACAGCTTTCCTATAGTGCATTCACAATAGGCAAGTGTATTGTTACACATCTTTAATGCATGAAATTATTTTTAAACATTAGAAGTCTGCTATGAATAATCCATGGATATCTCATAGCAACGTCGGGTCTTAAGCCAGTGCGTATATATTCTGCATTTTTCGCCTTAAAGATTTAGATAAAAATCACAAAATCATGCTTTATGTAATGTGCTTGCAAACATGAAAATTAAAGCCACATTTTACACAGTAATTTTGGTTCTGTTAAGAAATCGACTACTGTGGTTCTGTTAATCGATTATTGTTTTTATTCTGTATAATAAATGTTTTATCATATACACGTAATGCGTCTGGTGGCCGTTTGCTAATATATGAAGATATTTTTAGATATTATGTCTGCTATGAATAATCGATCATAATGACAACGGCTGATCTTAAAACCAGTGTGTATAGTTTGTTTTTTATTTCGTTTCATACAGAATTATTTAAAAATCATATTTATATAATGTGCATGGAAACTGGAAAAAATAAAATCACATTTTACACAGAAATTGTGATTCTGTTAAGGAAATCGACTACTGCGATTTTATTCTGTATAAGAATTTATCATTAACATAAAGTGAAGTCCGATAGTTGATTGATAGCTCGTTGAAATTCTGGTGCCCAAGGTCCGTGGATTGAAACTGCAAAGGCGATCTTATACCATGATTTGAAACCTATCGAGGGGTTCGGAGAAACCCTCGAAATTCAACAAACAAAACACATATCCCACTAAGTAAACACATAGCGCGTGCTATTTTGCACTCCCAGGTGTTGCCACGGTAGGGAGTGTGTGACACTTGTTGGACGTAGATAAGGTTCCCCCGTTAGGATGAGTTTGTGTTGTCTTGTGTTTGTACCGTCTGCGCAATACAAAAATAGGCAGAGGGATAATGCGAGGTTGTGACCTCACTAAAGGGGTACCACACACAAGGGCCATTCCAAAAGAAACATTGCTAGACAAAAAAAATAAACCTCATTAGGTTCCTGGTCACAATAAAGACCTTCAGCTCTCTGAGTTTCTAAAGTTCGGTCACTAGAAAGGCCTGCACATAAAATAGACAGTCTAAGTTTCAAAAGTTTCGTCTTGTATATTTATAAACTTTGCTTTAGGGTTATGTCTGAAAACTTTTAAAGCACAATAAATATATGCTTTGGTGTAGAGACACCTTTTTGTGATTTTATTTTCTATGTAAATAAACCATTAACACTACTCTGAAAAGCATCCGTGGTCATCGTCAACCATGACAAACGATGATTTGCCAACTTGATCCATGAAAGAGAGAAACCATTGTTCCTTGGTGATCGATGGAGTCATTGTTGTCATCCACAATGAAAGTTTTGTCAGTATAACTTTACCATGAAGTGCCCTAGTTGCAGCATCATTAGCTTCTTCGGCATGCCATATTGCATCATTATCATGACCTTTTCGGACAAGTACAACTGTATGTTTAGCTCCAAAAATAACCTTTCATACATTTCTACAGAATCCAAAGATGTGTGACAATGGAATTGCACATGAAAATCTTTCATCATCACCAAGCATTGCTCAAACTAATGCAAATCCCAAGTTAAAATTTCCATTCATTGCTGCAACTGTGTCCCCAGCTGCATTTAGTGTCAAATTTATGTTTTCTGGATGATCAGTTGTATCTTTGGTAAACATTATTGCTTGACCAGCTGATCTTGAATAATCATCGCTGTATCTTGCAAGATCATGTATCGTTGTGGCAATGTTGATGTAGTCATTACAAATCTCAATCTCTCATTCATCAATCATATATGTGGAACCTTTGAATAGCGCCATACTACCATTATTGACAAAACCAACTCATCACCAATTCCATAATCAGTATTATCTTCTTTTAAGTCTACCCTCTACTTCAAGAAAAGCCTCAGCAGGTAAGAAATATCTGCTCATGCCCTGAACTTGTAATTAAATTCTACCACGTTCTTCAGCTACACGTGCCTCCTAAGAATAATACTGATAATACAGTTCCTTGAGAACAGGTGCGTCAAACGTGGGTTCAGATATATGCTTGAATAAGTTTATTAGTGTTGTCTTTGTCTAACACGAAGACCACTTCCTGCTATCAGACTAGCGGTTATATATATACTTTTTTCCCTTTCCAACATTGGTACATCAGCCAACTCTATTTTTTTTTTTTAGTGTATTGATTTATTATTTTACTTTTATTTGCGAGCATCACTTCAGTGATAGCCAATTTCACTGGTTGAGGTCAAGCCACTTGCGGTCTGCGTATTAATCGAGCTGTTCTATCCCCGATTGCTGAGAATGCTTTTCTAGCAGTATCACCAACAACACCTATACCTTTTTCATGAACAACATCAAAAGCTTTCATTCCCAGTTGCTTTGCAATCGGTATTGCTTTTGGGGCTATCCTTCTAAACAAACCCTGAACAACATTACCTAGTCCATCTCCATAGGTTGTTTAGTATAGTATCGTACCTAATCACTGTGGTAGTCATCGGCAAGTTATCATAATCAATTACACTTATCACTAGACACAGTTTGTACCTGCTTTCATAAGTTTAATTATTTCCTGACTGCAAACTTTCTGCAGTTCGTGGATTCACCTTTCACACCAAGCCAAAAAGATGTTTCATCAATTTTACTTTCAGAAGTAATACTAAAATGATTATTAATGCTAAGCAAATTTTACATATATGATGCATGACTCGTTGACATTTTTAGGTAGTTTACTGAACTAAACAAATTTAAATTTTAGCAATCATATATCTAAATATATAAAAAGTGAACACTGGAAACAGTTAAAAATAGCAAAATTATCAATACCATTCTAGACTTTAGAGTGTTATCAAAGAAAAAGAAAGAAGAAATATTCTTGTCAGTGGAAACTCATGACCTCATGTCCCAAAGTCATGTGTGTGTCACACTTTATCCACTTGGCCACAGTAACAAGTTGAAAACCTGCATGCCACACATTAACACACCAAATACTATGCAAAGAAATAAGCCTACATTTTGTTTTTTTTGGTCTCAATAGCCAAAGGCTCCAGCAGTCATAAACAGGAAACTATCAATATCTGCATCAAAGTATGAATTAAATCTCTGTGATTTATGTATAGAAGCCAAATATTTACCTGGTAGAGACCATTTAAGTTTTTGATGGTGAGGGAGGGCTAAATGCTTGATTTGTGTGATTTGGAATTTTTAATGTAACTTGAACAAATTTTCAGTCATATTGCTACAATGTCAGCAGTGTGGCAGTTTATAGTGATATCTAGCATTGGCGCATCATGCCACAGACATGCAACATTATGTCCCACCCAGTCACATTATGCTGACACCTGGATGACCAGTCCTAACACTAACCTCTTAATGCCGAGCACCAAGTGAGGTAGCTGTTAGTACCATTTTTATAAGTCTTTGGTGTGATCAAACCCACGACCTCCTGCATCCAAGACAGACACTCTAACAACTAGGCCACCTAAGCAGTGTGCTAAATACTTGAAAACTATTGTCTTGTTCTAATTTGTAGTATCAAAAAAGGACAACCCACTACAATGTGGTACATGATAGATGAAAAAAAGACTTTTATTTCCTGGTTTTGAGTTATCAATATTTTGGGAAAAATGATGATTATTCTGTGAACACAACACAAAATCTTGAATACCAGACTAAGTCTCATTCATCAAGATGACAGTCACCAAGAATAAATGGGGGTGCAGATGATTAAATAGCTCTTCTTGAGATTTTAGTTATTTTATACATCTGCTATCAATTCAAACATGCACTTGTTCAAATAAACTATCAATGAATATTGATAGTACATAGGGAAGTAGAATATGCCATCTAAATACTAAAAGTGTTTTGCATATATTTAAATATTTCTTCATACATTTTTAATCAACTGGCTTTTGCATCATTCATAAATATGCAGCATATGTAGAGTACATGTAATATTTCAAAGATTTCAAGAAAAACTCATTGGAGCGAAGTTTTAAAGAATACATTATCTGTGACCAAAATTTCTACATCACGTATATGAGTGTCAGAATACAAAATCCCAACACTGCAAACAATGTTAAGTTTAATGTGTCTCCAACTGCTAACCTGTGTCTACATCTGCTAATCCATGTCTCTGTTAATCCATTACACCCATGTCTCTATAGTGATCCATTATACCCATGTCTCTATAGTGATCCATTATGCCCATGTCTCTATGGCGATCCATTATACCCATGTCTCTTTGCCGATCCATTATACCCTTGTCTCTATGCCAATCCATTATACCCATGTCTCTATGCCGATCCAATATACCCATGTCTCTATGTCGATCCATTATACCCATGTCTCTATGCCGATCCATTATACCCATGTCTCTATGCCAATCCATTATACCCATGTCTCTATGCAGATACATTATACCCATGTCTCTATGCCGATCCATTATGCCCATGTCTCTATGCCAATCCATTATACTTATGTCTCTATGCTGATCCAATATGCCCATATCTCTCCGCCGATCCATTATACCCATGTCTCTATGCCAAACTATTATACCCATGTCTCTCTGCTGATCCATTATACCAATGTCTATGCCGATCCATTATACCCATGTCTCTATGCCGATCCATTATACTTATGTCTCGATGCCGATCCAATATGTCCATGTCTCTATGCTGATCCATTATACCCATGTCTCTATGCCAATCCATTATACCCATGTCTCTCTGCCGATCCATTATACCAATGTCTCTATGCCGATCCATTATACGTATGTCTCCAACTGCTAATCCATGAGAGATAAAAATATACTACAACAAAGACTGCTATGAGTGACCTCTGCTATAAGCAACCACCTGTCATATTTGACCACAATCGTAATGAACGATTGACTTTTATTATATAAACTCTTTTGTGAGTGACCATCTGTTGACCAGTGACGATGTTTTGGCAAAATATGCATTTCAACACTGCTATGAACCTCAGTATAGCAAAACGAGGATAAACTCCACAGATTTTTAGGTAATCCATGAAACAACAACCACTCATATTGTTCTAAAACAAATAGTCTGGCTACAGATATCTTGAAATTTTGCAGATATACCCATAGTGTTTTATAGTTTCTGTTATAGACCAAACTAAAGTAATTATTCCCTAGTCAGTTCACTTCTTTGCATGCTCCAAACATTGTTCTCTGCTATTTGTATAGGGGAGAGCAATGCAAGGAGCATAAGAAGCAGGGAACCAGACTAATTATTTCTGTACTCAGCCCAACCTCATCCTAAATCAAATGTATGAGTAGGACCCAGTATCCTTATGAATGATCCTATTGCAAGGACATGGACACCACTGGCCTATATGTAATCAATTGTTACAACGACCGCTTGATTAGTAATGCTTGTGCTGATAAAAAGCAAACACAAAAGGAATAAAACAAAACAAATACAAAACAAAAGGATTATGGTTATCAATGAAAGATGCTGCAGCCTGTAAACCAGGTTAAAGTACATGTCAGGAATGGTCATTGTAGTGCTGAAACTGATGTAGTGGTCACATACATTGTTTGTCTTTTGAATTAATCCATATTTCCTGGGGGTGAATAAGGTCACTGTTTATTAAACCAGCAAAAGAGAATTATTTGTGGGATTTGATTAATAGTGTTCAAGACTTATGATGTTTGTGGTTTTTTCTCCACGATACTAAGTGATTACATCCCAATCACAAAGCAGTCATCTATTCAAGTTCAAGCGACAAGGGTACATTATTTGTAATGTCAATCCCTGTATATCTTCTTTGAATGAAGTCGTTGACTTTTGTCTCCAAGTAAATGGTTCTGTTTTTCTGGATGAGATAATTAGTTTCTTTTTATTTCATTAACTGTTTGATATGCAATGCTCATGTATACATTTTTCAAAGTTTCCCAAATCCCAGTCAAAACCGTCTTTATGTTCAATATTACAACTGAGCACTAATAATGTTAAAACCTAGAACCTTAACAACGGACGAACCTTAACTATATAGAGACAAATTTCAAGTCTGGAGAAAATAATTATTGCAACTGGAAGAAGGGAGAAATTCCAGACCACTTAAAAAAAAGTGGCTTGAATGTTGGTAAAAAAAAGTTTGGATGCTCATATAAGAAATGATTTCATATGCAAAAACATGATCTTCAAACGCAAATGATTTCATATTAAATGACAAAAGTATATCTTCACTGCTATATAATTATGTTTTTAGATAAATGCATACAATATTTTAACAGATCCATTAACAAAGAATAGAATGTATGTACATTGATTGTGGATATCTTTCTTTAAATTGTTCTGAAACTGACCTTGGAAACTGGTCTTTTTGTACAAACCTGCTATGAGAGACCACCTGTCTTGAGACTGCTTTTTTTCTTGGCAGAAGGGGTGGTCTCTCATAACACGTTTTACTGTACTAACAAATTAAGAAAATTCTACAAGCAGCAGTCCGAAATATCCAGAATTTTAATAAATTATGGTTAAAAAATGCACCATTCATAAATTGGGATTCTGCTACTTCAAATAAGTCTACTGGGTTGGTTATAAATCCAGTTCCAGCTTTTAAGAAAGAAATATAACTTTGTCTTCATTAATTTTATTAAAATCTTACAAGCTAGTTAATGCTTTTCATTTGCAACTCTGAAAAACCATTTGTATAACTGTTACTTAGTCTATTATTAAAACCTTAGTCTATTATTAATTTCAAAACTGTAACAGTGTTTTATTTGTCACACTCCAAAATAAAAACTAGGAAAACAATCCACGTTTGGGCCAGTATTTATGCTTGGGTATACGACCCTCTACACTCGGTGGATCTGGGATAGGATCTGGAAGTGGTATTTTAGGCAGTGTATGTTTAGGCCGTTCAGTATGGTGAACACGTGTCAAGCTAAAATAACCGACAGGTGGCCTCTCTATTCCAACTTTCTCCCGCATACAAACATCAAAAATCTTCTGCTGTTTCTTGCATCTGGAAAAACAAATGCAGGTGTTACAATGCAAACAAACCTCTGTAAATTATGATGGAAGAAATTATATTTACTACAGGCCAGAACTAGGGAAAGATTCTAAATATATATGCACTTAACGTATATGCACTTAACGTTCTCAATTTCAACTGTGCTTTTGTGAAAAATATTGTTCACAGTAAGATCTTCTAACAGTAATCTATTCAGAAAATTGTATAATTTGTGATGCACGATTTGGATTTTTAACATAGCTTTAACAATTTTTCATTCATATCACTACAATGTCTGCCGTGTGGTAATTTATGGTGATGTCTAGCACTGGGGCATCATGCTACAGACATGTAGCATGATGTCCCACCCAGTCACATTATACTTACACACCAGGCCAACAGTCCTAACACTAAAATCTTAATGCGCCAAGAGAGGCAGTTGTTAATACCATTTTTATAAGTCTTTCTTATGACTCTGCCAAGGATCAAACCCACGACCTCCCACATCCAAAGTGGACGGTCTAACCACTAGACCACCAGAATGTTCTGTATATTTTATTTAAAATATATAAAATCAAGAAAATTAAATAAATAAATTCAGCAGCTTCTCCATACAACCCAGATTGTTCAGCCAATACAGGTTATCACTAGCCTTTACAATCTTCTGTCTAATTAAGTTGCCATCATAAAACAATTATTACAAATACAATTTTAATGTCAGTACACTGTTGTGCCAAAAATATCTACAGCAACAGCAAAGGTTTTGCTTTTTGTCCAGTTTCTGATCTGACTGCCATTTGCTAATTCTTTCAGGAGTAACAATGACATTGAAAAAATGTAATGAGCCCAAAGTGACTTGTTTTAATTCCTCGCATATTGGTGAGCCCAATATCAACTTTTATTTTCTTTTGCCCCCCCCCAACACTGTCCAGTGTGTTCAAGTAAAGGCGAAGAAATGTAGCACAATCTTGAAATTTATTCATGGTTTGTGCAGGACTTCAATTCAGTTGAAGTGACTTCTCTACTCTTACTGTTACCAGACCTGTCAACCTGACGAGTCCGTCTAAGTAAGGCAGTTGATTTTTTTCTGTAAATTTCACCAGTTTTCAGTAAGGTGTAACAAATTATCATAAATTGCTACTGTAAAGCTGGAAAATGTAATTTAAAATTTGGTTATTTGAAACATGCAGCGACGATAATCATTATGTTCAACAGAAATATTTGTAAAGTATGCATAGACATTATTTACCACAAGCACAGTTGCACAAACTTTAGTTCCAAACCTTTTGCAGCTCAATGGCTTGTAGATATCTCTCAACATAATTCTTGGAAAATCTTTCCCCATTTCACATGGTGACAGCAATCATATCTCTCGCCACAAGTCATACTCAAATTAGCATGTGATATCCCATAAATGTAATTGTATCCCTTCCAGCTTTTATTCACAAGAATCTAAACATTCCTTTTTATTCATCTGCGTTGATTATTAACCCTTTTGAAGAGGCTTTTTTTCCCTTTTGTTTTAAACATCCATTGCTTGCTGGATGCTCTTTTTAAAAGAATTCTATAATCAGCAGTTTGATCATGCAGATGCTTCACATGAACAAATATGTGCAGTTTAAAGAGTCTGAGAAACCGCTGTAAAGCTAGTCTGATACCCCAACTAATTTCACTAATTTTAACATGAAACCCTGAACCAAATCAAACATGGATGATCACATTTTCTGGATTTTTCAACAATGATCATTTTCACATAGATTTTCTTTTATGATATAAATTCATATTTTAAGGGTAATTTTTGTAATTCAAAATTATAAGGGTTGGCAGGTCTGTGTTACTCGTGAAAAGTAATAAAATAAACTGGAAGATGTGAATAGTTTGGGTCAAATTTTGCATTGAAAATTTTCTTTATCTGTGCAGATTAGTAATAAATACACAAAATACTAATTATATTTGTACTAACTTTTACACAAAATGAGGGACTAATATATGTTGAAAGCAAATCAGCACCTTCCATAACATTTTCAACTGAAACATAAAACAGATTCAGAATTCTTTTACATTATGGGTGTGCAGATATAAACATGCTTGGGATTTCACACACATCTCACATCTGTATGGCTTGTTTAATCAGAAAAGAAACACATAATAAACATTCACTGTTTTTGATGCAGAATATGACTGGATTCACCATTTGGGGCAAAAATACAATGGGTTCATTTGGACAAAAAGGAGGCAAGGTATGTGCTGATCATTTCATGTGACCATTTCACACAAATACCCCGTCCCCCACAATCACCAAGCCTGACTTAATCCTATTAAACAAAAATTTGTTAAATTAAACCTGACAAAATATCAAAACCAAATTTTTCCAAAACCTTGCAAAAGGCGGCGGAGAATCTGAAGAAAAAAAAAAGAACACCGAATGACACTAGAACACTGCAGTATAATGCAAACAACAAGCATATTTAAAACTTGAACTGGATCCTCAATGGACATACAATATCCAAATAATAGTGTCAATCAGACCTTAATTAGGTCTTCTTAAAACATCTAATGCATTATATTAAAATTTGTTTCAAATCAGTTCTTCAAAAACTGTTGAGCAGAAAGAAGAACTGATGGATATGATAGGAAGGAGGTGAATAACACAATATGTCTCCTCCTTTTTGCTGGAATAGCATTCTTTTCTCAAATGACTTTCAGTTCAAAGGGTGTGGTGATACAAAGTACCAACACCACCAAGACAGCAAGACAAAGACATACATGAGATGTTACATAGAAATGTTCTGAATGATTACAGATTAGTCTATAGTGACATAATAGCAATAATAACAAAGAATTAGAGATATTTGATAAAACCAACTGAATTCTGTTGACAAAGTGACTCATTTAACAGCCCTTTTAATGGTCAGCCATATAATTGAAAAGATATACAGAAACTAATGTAAATTATTTTCTTTATTTATGATGATCTACAAAAATTATTAATACTGAAACTTACTTTGAACAGCTTCAAAATTTTCATATTTGTATAGGACGTTATTGGGTGTCCTGCATAAGTACCATACAACGATGTAAAAAAAATCAAAGCCAGTCATGGATTGTTTTACTGAAAGTCAATTAAATGCCATGTAATCAATGACAAAGAAAATGCCATGTAATCAATGACAAATTAAATGCCATGTAATCAATGACAAATTAAATGCCATGTAATCAATGACAAATTAAATGCCATGTAATCAATGACAAATTAAATGCCATGTAATCAATGACAAATTAAATGCCATGTAATCAACGACAAATTAAATGCCATGTAATCAACGACAAATTAAATGCCATGTAATCAACGACAAATTAAATGCCATGTAATCAACGACAAATTAAATGCCATGTAATCAACGACAAATTAAATGCCATGTAATCAACGACAAATTAAATGCCATGTAATCAACGACAAATTAAATGCCATGTAATCAACGACAAATTAAATGCCATGTAATCAACGACAAAGAAAATGCCATGTAATCAACGACAAAGAAAATGCCATGTAATCAACGACAAAGAAAATGCCATGTAATCAATGACAAAGAAAATGCCATGTAATCAATGACAAATTAAATGCCATGTAATCAATGACAAATTAAATGCCATGTAATCAACGACAAATTAAATGCCATGTAATCAACGACAAATTAAATGCCATGTAATCAACGACAAATTAAATGCCATGTAATCAACGACAAATTAAATGCCATGTAATCAACGACAAATTAAATGCCATGTAATCAATGACAAATTAAATGCCATGTAATCAACGACAAATTAAATGCCATGTAATCAATGACAAATTAAATGCCATGTAATCAATGACAAATTAAATGCCATGTAATCAATGACAAATTAAATGCCATGTAATCAATGACAAATTAAATGCCATGTAATCAATGACAAAGAAAATGCCATGTAATCAATGACAAAGAAAATGCCATGTAATCAATGACAAAGAAAATGCCATGTAATCAATGACAAATTAAATGCCAAGTAATCAATGACAAATTAAATGCCATGTAATCAATGACAAATTAAATGCCATGTAATCAACGACAAATTAAATGCCATGTAATCAACGACAAATTAAATGCCATGTAATCAACGACAAATTAAATGCCATGTAATCAACGACAAATTAAATGCCATGTAATCAACGACAAATTAAATGCCATGTAATCAACGACAAATTAAATGCCATGTAATCAACGACAAATTAAATGCCATGTAATCAACGACAAATTAAATGCCATGTAATCAACGACAAATTAAATGCCATGTAATCAACGACAAATTAAATGCCATGTAATCAACGACAAATTAAATGCCATGTAATCAATGACAAATTAAATGCCATGTAATCAATGACAAATTAAATGCCATGTAATCAATGACAAATTAAATGCCATGTAATCAATGACAAATTAAATGCCATGTAATCAATGACAAATTAAATGCCATGTAATCAATGACAAATTAAATGCCATGTAACCAATGACAAATTAAATGCCATGTAACCAATGACAAAGAAAATGCCATGTAATCAATGACAAAGAAAATGCCATGTAATCAATGACAAAGAAAATGCCATGTAATCAATGACAAAGAAAATGCCATGTAATCAATGACAAAGAAAATGCCATGTAATCAATGACAAAGAAAATGCCATGTAATCAATGACAAATTAAATGCCATGTAATCAATGACAAATTAAATGCCATGTAATCAACGACAAATTAAATGCCATGTAATCAACGACAAATTAAATGCCATGTAATCAACGACAAATTAAATGCCATGTAATCAACGATAAATTAAATGCCATGTAATCAACGACAAATTAAATGCCATGTAATCAACGACAAATTAAATGCCATGTAATCAACGACAAATTAAATGCCATGTAATCAATGACAAATTAAATGCCATGTAATCAATGACAAATTAAATGCCATGTAATCAATGACAAATTAAATGCCATGTAATCAATGACAAATTAAATGCCATGTAATCAATGACAAATTAAATGCCATGTAATCAATGACAAATTAAATGCCATGTAATCAATGACAAATTAAATGCCATGTAATCAATGACAAATTAAATGCCATGTAATCAATGACAAATTAAATGCCATGTAATCAATGACAAATTAAATGCCATGTAATCCATGACAAATGAAATGCCATGTAATCAACGACAAATGAAATGCCATGTAATCAACGACAAATTAAATGCCATGTAATCAACGACAAATTAAATGCCATGTAATCAACGACAAATTAAATGCCATGTAATCAATGACAAATTAAATGCCATGTAATCAATGACAAATTAAATGCCATGTAATCAATGACAAATTAAATGCCATGTAATCAATGACAAATTAAATGCCATGTAATCAATGACAAATTAAATGCCATGTAATCAATGACAAATTAAATGCCATGTAATCAATGACAAATTAAATGCCATGTAATCAATGACAAATTAAATGCCATGTAATCAATGACAAATTAAATGCCATGTAATCAATGACAAATTAAATGCCATGTAATCAATGACAAATTAAATGCCATGTAATCAATGACAAATTAAATGCCATGTAATCAATGACAAATTAAATGCCATGTAATCAATGACAAATTAAATGCCATGTAATCAATGACAAATTAAATGCCATGTAATCAATGACAAAATGCCATGTAATCAATGACAAATTAAATGCCATGTAATCAATGACAAATTAAATGCCATGTAATCAATGACAAATTAAATGCCATGTAATCAATGACAAATTAAATGCCATGTAATCAATGACAAATTAAATGCCATGTAATCAATGACAAATTAAATGCCATGTAATCAATGACAAATTAAATGCCATGTAATCAATGACAAATTAAATGCCATGTAATCAATGACAAATTAAATGCCATGTAATCAATGACAAATTAAATGCCATGTAATCAATGACAAATTAAATGCCATGTAATCAATGACAAATTAAATGGAGCAAAAACATCAAGAGTTTAAAATACTGAAAATCACATGTGTTATATGGTAGAACAAAATTTTCACCTCATTCTATATACATCATAAAAATACTAATTTCTGTAAAAGCATGCACAAATTCATAGCTATAAACAAGTCATCAACAAAAACATGAAAAATCTATATTCTCAAACCATTCATGAGAAAATAAACTTGATCTGTTCATTAAGATACTTAGCGGAGATGCAATCAGATATTGCAAACCCTCACAATAAGGATAAGGAAACTTGCTATTAAGAATTACTTAGTACCATATTTCATGTAGTTTTTTGTGTACCCTTTAATTTTCTCAACACAATCTGGTTACCAAAAAATAATTATTTAAATTGTTTGTACATATTAGTTTGCATTTTTTGAAAAATAACAAAATTATCAGACATAAAATTTCTACTAAGAAATTTTACATCTGCAAAATAGATCGCAAATACCTCATTGCCATTTTGTTTTTACAAAAATTAATAATTAATTGTTGGTGAGAAAATAAAATGATTGATGCATAACCATGGATGGGTGCTTGCAACATAGGTCATGTGGGGAAGGCACTTGACTCCCCTGGAAATCATACTGCATATATATATATATATATATATATATATATATATATATATATATATATATATATATATATATATATATATATATATATATATATCTCGACATGTTTAAAAGCACAAATGAAGCTGAAAATATATTACAAGATCCTGTTCAAAATGCTTAGTAAATATTAGCTTTAGTTTCAGACTGCTAACTATACTAACTCTCCCAGCTGTGACTGACTGCACCCCACCCCACAAAAAAATTCTGACCCCCATCCTTTGCAAAAAATCCTGCGAGCACCCATGTGCATCAGCTTTCTTATTGTCACTACAATATCTACTGGTGTTTATTAACAAATGGACAAAGGACTTTATAGACCATACCTTTAAATATTATCGTTAATTAGGTCTCCTTATTAAGTCTGTCACTAATAAAACACCACATGCATTTTTAAACGAGTTCAGAAGCTCTCTGATGTTTTATTATCCAACAAAAATTACATCTCAGTACATAAAAAAGTGAAGACCACAGACCACTGGTCAACTAATCTTATTGTTTCATTATAGTCATACAAACATAAAATATAAAAATCTTGTCAGCAACAGACTCTGCTAAATAGATTCATATATATATAAGTGCTTGTTCTGTTTTGACTTGGACATAATTAACATTTTATTGCAAATAGATTCTACAATATTCCCCACTAATATCTTTATTAGCAAGTTTGAATAACAAGTAATGCATGATCACTTGTCCATATAACATCTGCTATAAGGCCAATCGCTTCAATAGCACATTGACAGATTTTCATTTCCCTAAAGTCAGCCTCATTTCCCTACTGGTAGCCTCGCTAATTTGACCTCTTCTCTAGATTCTCTCTCTCTCACACACACATGTGCACGCTCACACACATTAACTAAAATGTGATTTTAAGTTATTTTTTTTATTGCAATTCGATAATGATATTGTTGCTGTAAAAATACAAGTTGCACTTAATTTCTTGACAATGTGGACTCAAAATGTTGCAGAAAATTTACCAATAAATACTACCCGTAACTAATACATGTTCAAATCATCTTAATTATTTTGCCAACATTACACAACATAACAGCTACATATACACTAAATGCAGATGAGCTTGCACACTAAGACATAATCCCCCCTCTCTCTCTCGTTAACTAATAACAACATAAATTCTCTATCACTAATAACAACAAATATCTTTTTTAATACTTTTTTTATTATAATTAGATTCTGGAGTTTAGAGAAGAATGAGACAGAAAATATACATTTACGTTGCGCATTTGTACAGTTAGGTTGTCAAATGGCGTGTTTTCCATAGAACTTGTTCAAGTATGATCCTTTTATTTTTCGTACATGGTCAGTACCACCAAATGATAATTATTTATTCATATATAATTTTTCGTTCGATGAAATAAAGTATAAAAACATTACCAATGCACCCCTGACATCACTTGTACATAAAGATTGGTATTACAAAACAAGTACTCCAAACCATTTGTTCAAATAAGGAACTACTGCAATTCAATTCCCAATAAGAAGTACATTTAACGAGCACAAAACAGAGTTAAATCCCCTGTGATGTCAAGTTCCTTGCAAAACTTTAGTTTCATTGATAGGAGAAAGAACCCTTACACCTGAGGAAAACTGGATATTCTAATTTTAGTTTACCATTAAAAGACCTTAACAAAAAGCAGTGTCTTAACAAGACAGAGCACTGTGACAAAATGAGCATATGCTTGATATGACAGAGCACTGTGACTTGATAAGCAATCACTTGACAAAATGAGCATATGGTTGAGATGACAGAGCACTGTGACTTGATAAGCAATCACTTGACAAAATGAGCATATGCTTGATATGACAGAGCACTGTGACTTGATAAGCAATCACTTGACAAAATGAGCATATGCTTGATATGACTGAGCACTGTGACTTGATAAGCAATCACTTGACAAAATGAGCATATGCTTGATATGACTGAGCACTGAGACTTGATAAGCAATCACTTGACAAGACTGAGAACTATGACTTAACAAACATGCCAACCCCTGGCAAGCAAAAAGTGAAATCCAAGAGGACAAAAGTAGTAAACTGAGCAGAAAATGTGTAATCCACATATAACATAATAAAATTCAATGTGCATATGTACAAAGAACGTGCATATTTTCCACAATGGCATCAGGAAGTATCCGTTTGAACAAAGGACCAAAGTTATATTCTACCACTAGTTGTAGTCGGTGTTCTATTAAGAGTATGGTAAATAACACCCCTGCATTTATAAAAAAAATTTCCACAATTTAGTTCTGCTGTAAAAAAAAAAGAAGTTACCTTAGTATTGGAGTTAGCAAAATGAGCTAATTCAAGGCGTCATTGATTTACACTATGACCAATATTAAAATCTTTTCCACACAGCCTGCAATGAGTGTAAAGCTACCCTAGAATGGCACTGTATTGTGTTATTCATGTATTCATCTGTCGTTTTTTTTTTCATTTTTATTAATCCATCTGTGAAATCATTTGAGAAATATTTCTGTAACATACTCATCAACTAGAATAAATAGGATGACTTTTATCATCAAATTCCTACAGAATGGCTCAGTACCATACATTATTTTGAAGAAAGAATATATGAGCAAAGATTTAAAATTAGAAAACCAGTCTGTTCTATCCTAAGCCATACAGCTGCTATAAATAGAAACTGAGGTCTTCTTGGAAATAGGGCAGCTGCTATAAATAGAACACTTTGGGGAAAGACACCGCTAGTCTACAGACAAATGTATTTTTATGTCATAGTTACACAGAAGCTGTCTTTTCTAAAATATGTTCTGTGCGATTAGTGGGGTGTTAATAAAAATGAGAAAACAAATTATTAAATTTTTGGGGAGAGTATATACCGGAAAAGCATATTCTAAATACATTTATGCATTAGGCATAATTTAGTGGAAAAAAAGTGTAAATGATTACGCCAAAAGCGTAATGGTTGACATGTATGACTTAATGACCACTCATGTGACTGGACACTGTATTATTAAGCACTAAGCTCTGACTTACGGCTTAAAGATCAGATCTCTGGAAGAAAAGTCGATGCACTCATGGAACTTTGTAAATTCATCAGCACAGTGCTTTTTCACTTTGCCAAAAAATTCAAATCCACACCGAGTTACTTCCTTCCCCTCGTTTAAACATTTTCTGGGATCCATAGTTTCATAATAACAAAGCATGAACTCCTGAAAACAAGATTTCAAAGGTTAAAAAGCAGCTGGTGAACTGATCTTATCTTTCTATGATATACATCTTGTGTAAAAAAAATACCCCCCCAAAACCCTGAAACATCATTGTAGCTACTGTAACTGGTCAATAACTGGCTACTTATTTTTAAACCACTGTTTTGCTCCATCAACTGCAGTAAATATAACAATACAGGAATGGAAGCAGAAGATATAGCTCCCATAATAATGCCCTTTACAGCTAAGTCCCAAAATGTTACACAATTCTTCTTCTGACATTCACTTTTAACAATGATCCATCATCTACAAAGATGTGAACCTAGTTAATATTTATCCATTGACACATAATTTTCCACAAAAATGGAAAAGAAATTTATAAGAGTGACCTCTGACTATTTTTTTTGCCTCCATATATTAACATTATTTATAACTCACTGTAAATATCTTTATATTGTTTGATGTCTATGACCTGGTCAGTTACAAAAGGATGCATGACACACAATATAATGGGCAGTCGAGTTACAAAAATGACACTTTTGGAAGCATGGTTAAATATTTTTCATGTATAATTCAAGGAGATTATGCCAAAATTATATCTTAAGGATTATATCTTTGCCAGCGAAAGACAGGGGAGTAGAAAAGAAGAAGTGGAAGGAGGAATCATTCATGGTTCAATATTTACCTAATAATTCAATACTTTTGTGTAGAGTTCTACTGAAATCAAAATCTTTAACAGATGTCACTACTAGTTGTACGCTGTATTAGGCTTTTTAGTCAACCAATGGTATAGTCTGTTTGTGCAGACTCATTCTTTTTCATCTTTATTTATTCAGTTCATCTTAATGCTGATATGGGTATATGGTTTTGTGGCAATATAAATTTACAGGGCTAAATTGCTTGATATAAAAATTAAAATTGCATCTGTATTTTAATTAGACTCAGTAACCTGCCCTTTTAACATTTCAAAATACTGCTGAAAGGGAGACGGACCGTCATGCCCTTTATTTTTGTCCATCCATGTACATCTCACTCATATTTAACACTATATTCTGCCTCAAAATTACTCACTTGTATCTCCTTTAACGCTTTCCCAGCTCCAATAATCCAACATACTTCATAACTTTAAAAATTATTGTCATCATCACTATTACCAGCCATCATCACTATTACCAGCCATCATCACTATTACCAGCCATCATCACTATCACCAGCCATCATCACTATTACCAATTACCAGCCATCATCACTATCACCAGCCATCATCACTATCACCAGCCATCATCACTATCACCAGCCATCATCACTATTACCAGCCATCATCACTATTACCAGCCATCATCACTATCACCAGCCATCATCACTATTACCAGCCAGCATCACTATTACCAGCCATCATCACTAACATCATCCAGTATTTGGTGAATGAAAAACCACACTGGGAATCAGACATTTGGGGTTTTCTAGGTGGCCCATATTTGATATATTTGTAAAACTTCCTTCATAGTGGGTTCAAACTATGCCATAACGCCTATAGAAGATATTGCATTATGATAATTACATTTAATAGGAACTAAAAGATAGAATTAAAACACAAATTTCATTTAATAAAAGTTATTAAATTGGCTTTCAAATATTAATGTACTGCCAATATTATGAGTCAATTTCATTTTCATTGATCAAAATTTCCTTGAATATCTTTAATTATGGTGTACAAAGAATGTCATTTGGAAAGAAAATGTAACCAAATACATAGCTTCTTATTAAAAGTTGATAAGTTCAAAATGTTAATTAAAATTACCATGTCATATCTATCATTTTCAAACATAAAAAGAGTGATAAATCAGCGCTCGAGTTACTAATTGTGATCGTGAATTTTTTTAAGTTCAAGAACCATGGATCAATTGTGAATGGGTATTTTCTGCTTTAAAAACTGGGATCAAGGCCTGACTCCACGTTTTCAGATCTCAAGTGACAGTTTAGCCGCTGTGATTATCATGGTCTACTTCCGCATTTCTCAAACTTACACCATTTGTGCATCATTGGTCTTACTGGTATATCATTTACCCTGTGCTGTAGTGTTTTATTCATTGTGAATTTTAGTGATTTATTTTCTGCCATGTACCCCTTGAAACCTTTTGTGTATCACACTTTGTGAAACACTGGTCTACTTGCATAACATATACAACAGAAGAGTATCCCCCCCCCCGATGCAAAATTGAGAGTAGAAAAAAAAACTTGGTATCAGAACTGGGGGTCAAATAAAAAATGTAGGGGTCAAAAATGTAGTGACAACTTTTGATGTGATCCCCATACTTTTCAGCTTGAAATAGGATATTGCAACTTGCAAATCTCTCTCTCTTTCTCTCTCTCTCTCTCTCTCTCTCTCTCTCTCTCTCTCTCTCTCTGTCTCTCTAAAAAATACAAATAAACCAACATGCACATTTAACACACATTCAATGGCTAATTTTATTAATTCATTTTTCTTTTAGTTTAAAGTCATACTTTTAACAGTCTCTGTATAATCTTTTTTGTAGCATTATTATATATCAACACATTACACCTTTCTAACAAGAAGGTAGTTAATTTAATGCCTGTTATAAAATGTGTACTATCATTAGTTTCATTGATTTTGTCTTAAAACACATTTATCCAAAACTCAAAAGAGCTAATGATTCATCTCCTCTTTATTAGAACTTTTAGATATTTCTTTTATTAAAAACCAATGAAATCTGCAATGACCCACTGACACTGTAATCCAAATAATGCATTAGTGTCTGCAAATTTACTGATTTCATTGTTGTGAAAGAATGTCTTAGGTGATAATGTGTTCTCGAGATATCTTGTGGCGAACAAGGACAGATTTGTTAAAATTCTTAAACGCCATCACAAAAGGAATGTTCACTTTTGAAGTCTTCGCAGTCACACATTCCGAAGTCACATCAGTAATCCCAATGTATGTACCATATTCCATAGTCAAGTGAATTATTTTCTCCATTTTTCATGACAGATTTAGCTACTCTTTTGTGTTCTGCTATTCAAATGAAGAGGGATTTTGCATCTGTGTACAATGGTCAGTCAGAATAAATGTATTAATTGCTAGAGAGCAGTAGATAGTCTGTGAAAGTCAAAGACTGAAAACTCCAGCACAAACAGTGCCAGGTAACACTGGTTTTTTTAACCCCATTACTGTCAGAAGCAAACCACAATGCAGAGAACTACTACTAAAGCAGATGAATGAGCTAGATGATTAAGATGTGAAAATCTTGCAATGAATATACAGCAGTTCTGTTCTGACAGTGATTAATACTAAAAGGTGTTTTAATGGATCTAATACCAAGAATCAATACAAGAGGGATTACACTTGCCATCTGGAAACAAAAGTCAGTCAAAATAAATTTATTCCTTCGGTAGTTAGCAGCGATCATATGTATATATGTACAGGCAATCCAGCAAGGGTCCTATAAAACACCACAATGTCAGACAAAGTCATGAAAAGTCTGACAAAGTCAAACTCAGTTATGCAAAGTCAAACAAAACCCATTTAGTTTTGTTTTATTTGTAGAGATTACCTTTATTTTGACAATATTTTAACTAAGATTTTTAAAAAAGGTATTTTAATGTTGGTTAAAAGTAGAATTGGTACATATGCAACCTTAGTTGTCTCCCTTTATTTTGCGTTGTGACTTATGCTTTCAATTGTTAATAAACATTCATTAAATAGTTGTCTAAAAATAATTATATTACTTGAGATATACACATTAATATTATGACAGTATCATACTGCACCAGTAAAATATAAATACACCACTCCCTCAATAACTCGCGGACATCGGGGTCCAAAAACGTCGACCGCGTTATAAGCGAGGGCGCGAGTTATCGAGGGACCTATAACAAACAACAAAACTAACAAAGGGATCGACGTATAGGCAAAAAGGGGTGGGGTTGGCTTGGCATGTTACAGTGTTGAATACTTAATTAATAAACGTGCTAAGATTAACAGTGAATAAATATCTCTTCATGTCGGTATATATTTTTTTTCCCTCAGAGTAACAATAATTTCTGGATAACTTGCAGTATATTAATCATCAGAACATTATTCCACGTGGTTTCCATTCGCATAGCACATGTACGACTTCATGTTGTGTATTACAACACTAATTTTTGCTGTGAATGGTATACATTCTAGTTTTATTGTTTGATCCAAAGTAGACGTTTTTTTAAATACAAAAGATCAACACATTTCGAAAATACAATGTCGATCGAATGATGTGTAGATTTTAATTGCGGTAGAAGTAAAATGGAAGAAAAAAAATAAATTCACAAGGATTAACCATTACCAACATGAATTTAATGGGTCTAAAAAATTAAAATGACATAAATTAGAACACGATAACATTTGTGGTTTGTGACACATTGCTGCATGAACCATGCGTACACAGCATCATCTAATTTGTTATTGCTTGCAGTCCGTTCTCGTTTTCGTTTCATCCCTTCATCTGAATCAACATCATGTGAGTAATTTCGAAGTTTCAGCTCATCCTCAAGTCAACCTCTAAATGTCGACTCAGCAATTTTTAGTTCAATGCAAAATTTTGATCTCGCTTCGTCATTATGAACACTATCCATGATGCACAGCTTTTCAGTCACCGAGTACGCATTTCGCTTAATTCCTTTGCTCTCCATTGTCACATTTACAACTAATTAGAATACATTTAGGGCTGTCAAAAATCACGAAAAAACCAACCCGGGTAACTGTTGCAAATTTTAACGGGTACCCGTTAGCACATGAATGACATGTACAACTGTAGACCAACTAAATGATATCTCCATTTCTTTAATATTTTTTTTTTTAATGGCAATAGAAGCTAACAGTGTACTACTCGGTCTAATTCATCCACACCGACATAGCTGCGAATTGACTGCACGCAGTTAATTAATAAATTTATATAGAATGACCTTTGTACACAGATGGTAGATATAATCCAACTTTTAATGATCACTGTGATCAGCCGCGTTAAAAGCTTTAGAACACTCGCATTTTTTAAAGTATAAGTCCTTGTTAGAACAGACCACGTTCTGCTTTTGACGGCAGATTTGAATTACCCACGCATGTGTGCCCCAGTTATACCACGTGACCACGCAGTCGCATAAATGTTATTATTTTGGAATTATAATTCTTAAGATAGTTATGGTAAAAACACAGTATCGCAAATAGAAATATCGGTATATGTATGATGGCTAAAATTTGAAATTTGAAGAGCTAGTAGACTAGAAAAAAAAAACGAGCAAAGATTACTTTGAGGCCTTACGAAGATTTCAAGGTGTCTAGGCGATGATTGTTCCTAATATACACTGTAAGAATTCTTTGACCTGTTTGTTCGGAAATCAAAGGTATCCTTCTGGATTTCATTAAAAGAACACGTAATGTACTGATCCTTTAGCACCCACATTCAATAGTTATCGTCTACAAAGAGGTTTTATTACCGGTAGAACAAACGTTTTAACCTTGGTATATAATGCCTTGGGGATAACGGTTGGTTCGGTTGCACGACGCCAATGAATTTTATTAATCAAAACAGACGGTCTGGCGTATTGTTTATTTATATTAAGCAGAGATCTGGTTTCTAATTATAGCCATAGCTGTCAAGCTGTCACACAGGCGAGTGTGGCGATTTTTTTAAATTTTTTTTTACGGGTACCCGCATTTACGTTTCAATACCCTGGTTTTTCTATAAGGTCGGGTAACCGGGTACCCGAGGACAGCCCTAGATAAACTACTGATATTATATACTTTAATGACCTTAATACATAAAATGTGAAAACATTTTTGATTAATGAAGTAAAATTAAATTTGATAATGGTAAGGAATGGACGAACGTATGCTCCTATTAGCATGCCTTTGAACTTTCTTTTATTGTACTTACCTTGTTTGATTTGATACAAAATACAGATTCTAAGTGATAAAACAACACTAGTCTCTTTTAATTGATTCTTTTATAGTAACAAACACTTCCCCACGCTGTTGATCAAAACAAAGCCAGCATGTAATTAGGTTCTCACGGAAGTACTCCCGGGTTTCAATGTGTCGGTTGACTGACTCTTTTCATATTTTCATATAAGAGAATATGTATGGTAGGTTGTGATTGTAGGGTTGAGACAAAATTAAAGGATTATAATGTGAATTTTACTTAGCTAGACATTTAATTAGTGTCTATTTCATTCTCTGTTGCCACATGTTAGCATTTACCAGAATTTTTCATTGAACGCTGTTTATTTACAATTTATAGTGTATTAACAACTATTTCTCTATTAAAAAAAAAACATAAGTGATATCTTTTTAGAAATTACAAATTTCACAATATGGATTCTATCTTTACAGGCAATAATCACCATTTTCGATGATAAAAACGAGTTATATATCAAGGTTTAATTTACCAATTTACCATTTCTTATCACAACTTTTTTCACGTTCAACACATTTTAAAATATATTTTCTTTGAAAAAAAATCGGGAGCCATGCCGGACACTGCGTTATAAGCGGGTTCGCGAGTTATCAGGGCGTGAGTTATCGAGGGAGTGGTGTATTTAATAGAAAAATTACAGAAAAAGTATCCCAGTCATATTACAATAGCAGAATAATGTGACAAAGCCTGATTTAATAATTTTATAAAATATTATCTTGCTGAGGGACAAAAATAATAATAATATTAATAATATGAAAGTTATAAACTGAATAAGTGTAATACAAGTATATTTAAAGGAAGTTATTTTTCTAATAGTGATACAAGGCAAATATAAAATCACATATGACAGATTCTATTCAACAAAGATATTTTTATATTTTTGAATTTGGGACATGGGATCTGATGATGGCACAGTAAACATCAGTTCTGCCAGAAAGAAACAGTACACAAGGTTTTATAAAAATTTGTCAGTATTACTAAGGGTTTTCTACTCTGGAAAAACTTTCTTATCCCAGTTATATTATGATATTTTTTAAGTATCGGTCTTAACTGACATTTGTTTCAATGAGACATCAGAAATTATTATATTTTGATGTATTTACTAAAATTATTAACTTGGTCTTTGTCACATTTATTCTACCTATGTGGTTTATTTAAGTCTTTGCCAAACTATCTGCTTTTGTTACAGTAAACATTTTTATTAACTTAAGCAACATTTCGTCTGCCTTTGTCATATGCTGGGTCATACAAATGTCACACTCTATTTGCCTTTGTTCTATTAAATATTTGTATTATATTTATGCAGTATGACACTCATAATATTAGTGTATGTATTTCAGTTATATAATTATTTCTAAAATAACTCATTATTGAACATTTATTAATAATTTTCAGCATTTATATCGTCACAAGGTGAAATAAAGAGACAACTAAAGGCTCATATGTACCAATTTTACGCTCAAACATTAAAACATGTTTGATTACATTGTTATCAAAATAAAGTATAAGAAATTAAAATAAATCAAAATAAAGTTCAATAAAGTACAATACAAATATATATGAATTAAGCAATTAAAAACTTGTCCGACTTTGCAGTGAGTAGTATGACCTATCCAAAAAAGATGATTATATACAGTACGGTTGTTCTCCGCCACCAGCCCACAGGTACTCGATGTGAGCTTGATGTTAAAAAAACAACAATAATTTTAAGGTAATCTTGTTTTACTCCAGAGATATTTTTCTATCCATCAAGCCATCATTGACTATTTTATATTGCACCAAACTGAAGTTACAAACTCTGAAACATGCAAATTTTGCGAATTTTGTCAGAGTGGACACATCTACGCTCAGGTGACAACTGGTGCAAACAGCAACATATACCTTGTTTGCAACTCTACAATACATCCCTTCTTCAATTAGAGAACAGTGGTAGATGCAAATGTGTTTACTTACCATTAACTCAATTAAATATTAGGAATCCTGTTTCATCAAAGAAATATTTTCTTCTTCACACATACATCCCATATAAGCGAAACTCAGTCTGAAAACATGTATACTATGCAGCACAAACATAAACGGCAAAATATGATTGGCTCAAAAGGTTATACCCCAGTGTAGATGTGTCCACAAGCCATAGAATATGATTGCCAACCATTAGAGACGAAAGTAGCAAAAGGAAATCTATTGTCATGGGTGGAAGAAAATGTTTGGAAGTTACATACCTTGTCTTTTATATAGTATGACAGAGAGGGTCCAATGTCAGAACAGGCCATGGGGTTAATCTGATGTATTTTTGTCACTCTGTACGACTTTTTCCTTAAGATTATTGTTGTTTTTTGTAACATCAAACTCGCGTCGAGCACAGAGGCTTGTATCGCTGCTGACAATTTACCGGTCATACATGTACTATACAATATAGTCTATAATGTATAGCACATGTATAACCGGTAAATTGTCATCAACGATACGAGCCCCTGTGGCGTCGAGTACCTGTGCACCAGTCATGTTTGAAGAATAAGGCTAAGAACAACTAGTTGGTCCTCTTTAACTAGTCATGTAATGTGAGACGTATCACATGTTATTTATGTTTTAGTGCCTAAAACATAAATATCAAGGCTGATGTCTTACACTGTAGTATTGTACCATGAACTTGAATCAATAGTGTACTTCCCCCCCTCCCACTTGTGTACTGCCATCACTGTAATTACTCATTATTTACTTTGCACTGATTGTCACAGTACTTTCCGAAGTGAAGTGCCCCAGCTCGCATGACCGGTGTGGTCAACGTTAACTCAGGAACGGTCAGTTCCTCATAGCTGGGTAGATAATCAGTTTCCTTCCAAGGCATCTTCGCTACTGAAAACGAACGCCCTCAGCCACTATGGAAAGGGTAAAAACAGGGGACATAATTATGAAAAGTTTGATTATTTTAGGCCGAAGCGGAACCCGCACGAAGAATGACATCCAATAACAGTGAGGTATCAGTTTCGCGTCTCTTTTATGAGACAAAACGTTTTCACTAAATAGCAACGAGTAAGATGGATAAAATTTACATTTTCATTTATATTATATTTATGTTAAAAGAGAAACTTAATGGCTTACCCTCAAAGCAAAACAACGAACAAAAACAAAACAAAACATCCCTGCCAAAAATCTCCAAACACAACCACCCACTCCCTTCCATAAAAAACAACATCAAAAATAAAAACAGAAACAAAAGTTCTAACAAAAAAATAAAACAACAAAACCAACTAAACAGAAAACAAACAAACAATGCAATATATTATAGCAAGTGAAAACAAAAATTTATTCAACACTAATGAACATAAGCAGCAAGAAAGGCTGAATATACCATTTTGTTGGAGTCCTTATTTATGAAAGTGAAATACAAAGTGAATAACAACTAAATCAAAACCTCTAACTCTGACTCCCTGATTTTGTCAGGCAGGCAAGCAAGCAGGCCAATTGGGTTAGCTCATTCTGCTTCTTCTGGTTTCAGGTTGACGTTAGTATTTTATAAATTTTATTTTATATTCGACTCGTTTATGTGCTGCTCACTCAATTTTGGTCATTCAGCCTCTCTACTGCTATAATTAAATCGCTATTATATCAATAATGGTAAGACAATCTCACACAACTAGATTAGCTCAAGAGCGACTAGAGGCAACGTATTATTACTCCATGCCCCAATAACGTCATCGCCGACATGGACAGACTAGTAATATTTATTGGAGGAAAATGAGCAGTAATAAGTCCCCATAAATCATTAATGAAGCAGCTGATATTTGTCAGAGATTAATTACAAGAAGTATCATGGATATTAATGTTTATCGATCCTTCTTCGATGAATTCGTTGATGATTATCACAGTGACAATTAGATCAGTGACAAGAAAATAAAATGATCATACACAATGCTAATAGTGGACCTGTAATGGTCAGGGTGATAAATTCGCCATTACCAACATATAAAACGATTTATGGTGATGGACTCAGTGTTTTTGTTAAGAGTCTATTCAGTAGGATAGCCCCAAAAGTAATACCGATTGTAAAGCAACTGGGAATGAAAGTTATTGCCGTTGTTCTTGATAAGGGAATTGGTACTCTTGGTGATGTTGCTAGCAAAGCATTCTCAACAATCAAGGATAGACTAGCACGATTAATACGACGAAAACCTCTGCCAGTAAATTTGCCCATTACTGAAGTGATATCTGCAAATGTCAGTAAAATATCAAATCAAGCTGCAAATCAAACACTAGCAGAGTTGGCTAGTGAAAAAGAGATATATAACGAGTCTGATAGCAGGAAGTGGTTTTCGTGTTAGACGATAGCAAATATAATAAAGAGGTTCAAACGTATATCGGATCCCGCATTTGACATGGACACACCAATACTCAAGGATGAGTCTGTGCTCGATTATCAGTTTTATTCTCATGACGCACGTGTACCTAACGCTCGAGGAAGAATCGAATTACAAGTTCAGAATACAAGTAGATATTACTTGCCAGCTGAGGCCTTCATTGAGATCGAAGGTAGACTTTTAAAAGCAGACGATACAGCATACGGAATTAGTAATCAAGCTGGGTTTCTTAATAATTGTGTGATGACATTGTTTAACAGCGCCACATATATAATTGACATAAAAAAAAATATTGAACCGTGCCTGGAAATCATTGACGTTGCCACGACGATACTTAGCCTAGAAAGATTGATCATCTAGGTTAGCTGGTCCATTAATGATGTTTTCAAGGGTACAGTTGATCATACAGAAAACAGAAACGTAACTACAGGTGATGTAAGAAATTCCACAAGAGATGCAATAACTCCTGCTGTAATATCAATAAATGAAACCTTTAACATGGGATTCTCATCGAGTCGAGCAATTTCAAACGGCGACGAAGAGTTCTCATGCAAGATTCCACTATCACATCTATTTTGATTATGTAGAAATGCCAGAGAAGTTCTATTTGGCGATAAATACACAGTGATACTTGTTAGAAAAGCCGCCGACAATGATGCAATATGGCGTGATGGTGCTGTTGATGCAGGTAAAGTAGCACTGACAAAACTTTCGCTGTGTATGCCAATAATGACTCCATTGATCGCTGAAAACCAACTGTTAAGGTGGTAAATCAACAGTATCATTATTGACAATGACCACATGCAGTATTTAATGTAATGCTGCTGGGTTATTCACATATCAGATAGCATCACAGCAAGGTGTTTCTGCAAAACGACACACATTCATCGTGTTCCAGGAGAACGCCAGAGTAGATTCTCAACAAAGAAATCTAATGGTGTTTGATACGCTTGGAATTAGTGAGGTTTCTTTGTGGATAAATGACCATCATGAACCTTCTTAAAAAGTGTTGCTGAATTTTGAGAATAATCATGTTGCACGTGCTTATCATTGGTTGATGACATTTATGGGGCGAGATCAGAATGTTGATTCAACGCTCTATCCGACCTCTTATTTCTAAATTCGAAAATCTGGATTTGTTTAGACCATTTTATTTTGATATACACTTTCATGCTGGTGTAGCTCGACTGCCCACTGGTGGTTATAGAGCAAAAGCTGTTATACTCAGCGATAAAACAATGTTACTTGAAGGTGTTGGTGGAAGAATGAGAATCATTGATGTCCCAGTAAAAATGTAATTAGATCACTCATGATATCATCTTAATAGTGTCAGTCTGACTCCTGGTCAGATTAAAATAAAATTACAATCAGCGTTAAAATATAAATGTGGAACAACGATAAAATTATCGCGGGATCAGATTGCAAGTGGCCCGAATAAGCTATAATTTTCGGAACGTCAACTCAGGCACTTCAGTAAAGCCAAACAATCAAAGACAGGCGTACGAGTCAATCTTACTGTGGATGCCATTAGCAACATTGCTAAGACTGGTGGTTTATTTCCACTTCTTGCTGCATCACCTGTAATAATCTCCGCTGCAGCTCCAGCTGTTGCAAAAGCAGCTACGTTAGGCACTGTTCCAACTGCTGCATGTTATTAAAGAAAACAGCAGGACAAGGAATAGAAAGATCTAAACATAAGGGAAAGGGTCTAAGACCGATGCTGAGGAAGGGTCCCTGATGCCACCTCACAAAGTTTTGAACGAGTATACCACGTTGTCTAAAGTTTTACACAGGCATTAGTAAATATAATGGTTGATATTTATGGAAGATCTTTTATCAGTGCTTTCACTGGCAAGAGCAAAGACGATATCGATTTATCAAAATACCCGACTGAAGATGAACTTGCTGATATTATCAACTTATCTTGAGTAGACTGGGATGAAATTGTTGTTTTTCAGGATAGATACGGTGTTTTGAAGACGCGTAATATTAAGACGATCGACATAATTTGTAGAGTTCTCAGTGGTACCATAGATAATATTCCAGTATTTACTGACGGCGGTAGAATCAAAGATTAAAATGTATTAGTTACATCTATCAGAAATGAAATTATGGAAAGCATTGCTGATAGTTTAAAAACCATCGGTGATACAATGAAAGGAGAACTCGGCATGAACAACAATACAATCGTTTTTTTATAAGAACCAACATCCGACGAACACGCAGCAACCAAAAAATATGTGGATGATAGCGACACCACACTCGATAACAAATTAACCACGCTGCGATCTGAATATGACGTTCACGCAAATATGTTTTTAAATGTTCGTATAAATTTTCAGAAACTTGACAAAACCTTATATATTTTTGGAAGTCCATTCGTCATTGATATGAAACTTTCTGAAGTTAAAACAAAACTCAACGACATCATTAATGGGATTCCTAACATAGTTAATGAAACCAATCTCGTTTAAACTCCTCACAAGCAGAACCAAACGTGTTAAAGATATAGCCATCATGATTCTTAATATGTTCACAGCAAAATAACACTATAAAACTTACAACGGAAATCATTGATGTGAATAGGCTGTTCGTGTTCAGCTCCGCAAAATTTTATATTTTTTACATATCCATGGCGTCATTCAACCAATCATTTATCGGAAACATTGACTATTGTGTTAAATAAGAAGCGTTCTTACCGGTGGTGTGTGGAATTTGTTGCTGATACACCTCAATTAATTACTTAATTCTTTAGAGAATATGATTTCGCAAACGTCAGACACAAATTCTGAAATTCTTTCTGTAAACAAATTCAGATACAAGCAAGTATAGTCGTGGCCGCAACAACTGAAAAAAATCTCATCGATGATTATACAATAAAGAAGAACATATAAGAAAGACATATTGTAGTTATTGATGTAATTGTTTATTCATCATCTGCAGTTGCTGCTGGAACAGTAACGATAATTAGTGTATTGTCAGGCTCGTTTGTGCTGCCAGTGGCAATTTGGAATAGGTATTTCTGCTGAAACGTGTATTGCCGGTATTTTTAATATCATCGTACAAAATTTATCATGCACAATCGATAAATTACATAATTATGCAAGAAAAACTGAAAGCAGCTAATTCTGCATAATCATAATTATCATCGATAATATCACGAAGCCTTGATAATGGAATAATATATGATCAGCAATTTAACGAAATGATCCTGATTTTGAAGTCCGTCCAATTTAATAATAATGATATCAATAATGTCAACCCACGATCAACAATCGCACGAACTACTACAACAAATCATCTCTAACACAACACCTTTGAAGACCAAAGTGATATCGACGAGTTCAACAAATCCTTAATTTAGTTTTATCATTCCAACTGTGACTCCAGCCAAAGAAATAACGCTAGCACAATTAAAGGTTTATTATAGCTGGCCAAACATTAGATCAAAAGCTTTCGGTGGGTTACAAGCAAATAATTTACTGGTAATAGCAAATAAAAACCGCAACAATGGAACTTCTGATTGGCAAGTTGTAAGTATATCTACAGAGAGTTATCAAATAGAACAGGTCAACGAAGAATTCCAACGCAGAATTAAATCTATGACAAGAAAAGAATCTAAGATAGCAATAGTTGGTCATGAAGCAACGTTATCTACAGCCTTCGACATAATTTTCTCGATTATGCCGTAGATATTTATCAATCATCGATCAGATCAGTGTTCGGATGGCCAGAAGCTTCACCAGGTTATGAAAGACCACCAGAACCAACCTTAGCCGATTACATTACAGATAATTGTTTTTCTTTTTTAATAAAAGTTTCAAATTATCAAAAGGATTAATTCACATGGGAATTTATTCGTGGTTAGAAATCTTTGATTTTATTAGATGGTGGATTTATTCCAATTTGTTATGATTATAATTCATACATAATTTCGGGTGAAAATTCTTATATTATCGATGAGGAATTTATTCGAAAGAAAATCACTGACAAAAAAAGCTGAGTACAAACGAGCAAGTGATGATCTTCGAAATTTATTTATTTACATCGCGCAACATTGCAGCGATGATATAAAACAACGTTTCATTGAAGCAATACATATAAAACAGCTTGGATCGGATCATTGTACTGCACAATAAAAAAATACATGAATCGACCACCAAAGGCTAAAGAAATTCATGGAAAAAGACCATTTAAGGTAATTTACCTACTCCAATGCATTCTGTAAGGATGATCTCAGAAAGCTATTTCTCAATTATTATAAAATAACTGAACAACAATTACCAAGATTTACGATACCTGCATTTGACGCTACCTATTGAAGAAAATCAGTCAATGATATGATTCATGATTAAATTCCAAAAGTCTTTGAAACATGAAGAAAAGTAAACCCACCTGGAGGTATGCTCAAACATAAAGATGATCCATACGGTGGAGACCGTAATATTTCACTTGGTGTTATAAATATCACATAAACGATCGCAGTCAACCTACTATGCTACGTAATCCATGGAAGTTATCAAGTAGACCTTGGAAAATCCAATCAAACCCAGCAGGGATACATCTTATACACATTTACCCCTTCAGGTTACTCCAGGACATTTAATTGCATCTGTACAAATTAATCCTGTTTATCCGAGATGTCATAATCCGCTATTATGAAGAATACGTTTCAAGCCTACTGACCAGATTGGACAGTTGCTTGATTTACAAGGAAAATCATCAAAAAATCTGTATATGAGATAGCACAACGTATAAGTAAATATTATCAGAATAAAAATAAATTTTATTATCAGAATAAACAATAAATATAATTAAAATAAACATTAATAAAATAAAACAGTAATATCATTATCATAATACAAAAGAATATTATAATCAAATTCTGCGTAAATCTTATTATGAGAATAAAATAAATGTTATAATCAAAAAATATTATCGAAATAAAAATATTATAATCGGATTCTGAGTAAATATTATTATCAGAATAAATAATATCATAATCTGGTTCTTAATAAATATTGTATGAAAATAAATATTATTATCAGAATAAATATTATTATCAAAATAAATATTTATTATCAGAATAAAAAATATAAAAAATATATTATCTTATAAACTGATTCTGAATAAATGTTATTATCACAATAAATATAATCAGATTCTGAAGAAATAATGTTATCTGATTATTAATATATATCATTATCTGAATAATAAAATAAATATTGCTATATGAATAAATAGTTTTCTATGCATAGAAAGAAATATTATTATCTCAATTAATATTATAATTTGAGTCTGAATAATAAGAATTGGAATAAATGTTATTATCACAATAAATATAATCAGATTCTGAAGAAATAATGTTATTTGATTAATAATAAATATCTTTATCTGAATAATGAAATAAATATTGCTATATGAATAAATAGTTTTCTATGCATGGAAAGAAATATTATTATCTCAATTAATATTATAATATGAGTCTAAATAATAAGAATTGGAATTAAATATAAATGAATATCATTATTTAAATAATATAATCTGATCCTGAAAAATATTTTTATGAGAATAACAATAAATATTTTTATAATAATAAATGTTATCTGATTATGAAAAAATGAATAATATTATCAAAAAATATTATCAACTGAATAAATATAATCGGATTACGAATAAGTAATATTATCATCTGAATAAAAATAAGTGTAATTATCAGATAGGAAAATAAATATTATTATCTGAGTAAAAATAAGTAATATTATCTGAATAAATATTATATTCTGATTCAGAATAACAATAATAATAATAATTAGGATAAAAATAAATTCTGTCTGAATAAATATTATCTTAAAAAATTAAGTAGTATTATCTAAATGAAAGTTAAAATCTGATTCTGAATAATAATAATAATCAGAATAAAAATGAATTTTGTTATCTGAACAATTATATTAATTAAAATAAAAAATAAATAGTATATCAGAATAAAAAATATTATAACCAGAATACATATAAAGATTATTTCTGAATAAATACCATTGTATTATAATCTGATTATTAAAATATATAGTTTTCTTTTACTGTGGATTATTGATGAACTGACATGATCTTTCTCAAGGGCCTTATACGATTTCTCACAATCATTTGTGAGATAATTCTGATCTAATTTGTTTAATTGCGTTTGCAAGTGGAACGAATTTTTCAACTTGTGTGTCAACGACCGTTGCCAAGGTTTCAAACATAGCTCGAGAAATCATCTTCATGAATATGTAATAAGTTGGTAAAGTAAATTATGTTTCAAATTATCGCTGTTGTAATAATTCAAAGTGTCCAAAACTCTATTCAGGATATAATTGATCGTATATCTTTGTTCCGTCATTTTGTAATTTCTCAATTGCAGAAATAATGACAATAGTATTTTCATAATTCATTATATAAAATTATTATTTTTAAAATTAAAACATTTGTGAATATAAAATGAAAATAGTATTAATACAAATATTTCTAAATAATACTAATCACAAGAAAAATATTTCTGAATCAGAATAAAAATAACCATGATTTATATCTGAATATAAACATATTAATAATAAAATTATTTTGAATATAAAATAAAATAATCACCATAAAATTAAACAACAGAAGCGATGAAGAGAGGTGACCATTCAATGGGGTCTAATTTTTAGGGTCCCTCCATTGATGCCTTTCTTATGTTTTTCATTGATGCCTTTTGTATGGCTCGTATGAGGCACCCTATTTGTTTTTGTAAAATCCGTTCTTATGGCTCACAGGTACCCAGTAAGGTTTTTTCATCTGGCAACATTCTTTCTGAATGTCCTTGTAGGTGTATCCTTCAGTAAGATCACAAGGTTAGATCTCACATCCCCTACTAATTATTTTTGGAGGGCTCCTACCTAGGTTATTCGAATTCATATACCCCCCCGCAAAATCAAACGAGGGGTGAGTGAAAAACAATACCCATAACGTGTTTGATGTGGCGGTGAGGTATACATGAAATCCTTTGAGGTGGAGCTGCTACTTGATATACAAAATCGGCATCGACCTCCACCGTCGACAATGTGTCCGTTGAGAATTGGAACCGAAGACCTCGAGTATTAGAATTTACCTCTTTAGCATTGCACTACAAACGAAATTTACAAGATTATCTTTTAAAAATGATTATGAACCTATCTAACGGTAAATTTCTGTAAGTGATCAGTATACTGAAATTATAAACTGCAGCGTGGATTTATATTAACTTCCAAACACATCATGCAAAATAAATCGCAAAATCTATTATCTTACACATATTCTAGCAGGGTGAAAAAAAGTAACATGTGAACTGCTATCAACCATTGCCGAGGATTCTAATATCGACCGATAAATCAGGTTCACTGCAGTATTGATTCACACAGTTGAGGTATACACAATTACACCTCATAGAGGCATCGGAAGGAATAATTATTCTATCTTTAATTCCTACATTTGATCAGTGTTCTGAAATTGTAAACTGCAGCATGGATTTATTTCTGTTCCAAGCACATTATATAAAATATATTTCTGCATTGTTAAATTACATGCAAGCCTGTGTGTTGTCAAGTTATATGCAGAATCGGGACATGCATATATATGATATGCCTGATTTAGCGAATTGCGCTTTAAATACATATTATATGATATAGCGCAAACCACCAATCAATTAGAGAAGCCTCAGAGTAAATAAATAACCATTGCTTTCTGATATTTGGGAAGTATACATATTTATTTATGTATTAAAATATATACTTCCCACAATAGACTGTGCAGCTACAAGGGGAACAACTGCTTAATTACTCTACCGACGAAATCAGAATTATCTCCCTACATGAGTGTATAAGGAACCCAGAATGAGCATTAATATTTCCATCATTACATTCGTAATAGTTTCTTTCATTGATCGTAACTTAGTCCAATGAGTTAATTCATCAGCAAAACAAAATTCATCACTTACGTGATTGATGAATTTGGTTTTCATTATATTATTAATTATGCTCTTTAATTTAACTAGCAGAGTACCTGGATGTTATTCACTAATCATATTTTTAATATGCCAGTCTTCTTACATTATCTGCGGCATATTGTACTGAACGTGTGACAATAATGAAATATGTATCAGCTGCATTCATGGAAAGAAATATTATTTTTCGCCAGTCTCTTCGTTCACGGATTTAACAACCATTGCTCGTTTTTTGTGTATACCAGTACAACCAAGTGCATAATTCTGACTTTGTTTAATTGCCTGTAAATTAATTAACAAGATCTCTTTCGGATCTGAATCAATATGATCAATCACAAGGAATTTTTCAAAACATTCTTAGACCAAACGATGCAATGATTATCTTTTTTTCTTAGCATTAAATCCATAATCACTAATTTTATCAACAGTATCGATGGGTTTCTTGATTGACTGTGCCTGATTACACCAAGCGCTTCATTATTTTTTGATGATTGGGTGCTTAACAGATCAATTTTGCTTACTTTATATAATAATATTATTTGTATAAATGATTATCTTGAAGATCTAGCTCGATAATCCTCAGCGGTTTATATGGGAGATAAACCTGACGTTGTCAGGACGTTTATTAGAATTTAATATCATATTATCTTTTCAGCTCGCTGTATTTTTTAGCACCTCCTTGCACATAAAAATAGTCTGTCCTCTAACGTCAACACGAAATTGTAACGATGGTTTTGGTCCTACACTACCCCTTTGAACACTTTGATATGACATCCGCAGAATTCATTTATGCAGGGTTTGTTACAAGGGGCTGTACAATTAATCATAATCCTCTTATATTTATTATTTTTGAATTATTATTATTATTATTATTATTATTATTATTATTATTATTATTATTATTATTATTATTATTATTATTATTATTATTATTATTATTATTATTATTATTATTATTATTGTTATTATTGTTGTTGTTGTTGTTGTTGTTGTTATTATTATTATTATCATTATTATTATTATTATATATACAATTAACTACAATTAAAATATGTCTTAATTATAATATGGAATAATTATCGGCAAGGTAACCTTTAAAAACTAAATTTGATCTTGATAAAATCATGAAATCTAAATTTTGTTTTTTGATGCAAAATCCGTCTTTAGCAAATAGGGATATAACTAATCGTATCGGTGAAGCCAAGATTGAATTTCGTGACGATGGTGCTGGTGATGTGAGGTCAACAATAAGAGGAATTTGCAACACCAAACGTGTCTCCACTGCTACAATGAATGACAAACGAGCAGAAACAATTATTAATTTTCTCATCAATCAAAGGTATTTTATTCATATAATATTTATTGTAAAGACAGACGACATTAGGATTATCCATGACAAGCGTGACCATGTCCGCCTGAGACAGTGAAGAATAGATGGAAATATTATCACACTAAATAAAACATTTTGACCAGGAGCGTTGACTGGTATTGAGAAACTATATTATGAACAAACGTAACTTGTGACTGCAGCTGTTAATACGATATATTCTCTGAATGATAAACCGAACGCCAATTGTCTCAAACCGATGAAATTTTATCGCTTAAATTGCGTATTTCGAAGTCCCGATGATGGAAACAATGATCAACTTGTACGGCATAATGGAGACATTTATTGTGCAGAATCTCTCCACGAATAAATGAAAAATTTTGCGTTGAAATATACCCCTGACGATGTCAAGGTTGGATAATTACTGATGACCAGAGTTGCGATAAACGGACTCTTACCAGATTCTAATTTAACTGGATTCGCCTGTGTAGAAATATTCAAGTTTTTACACCAAAAAACCTTCATCCGATTGCTTATGCACGGTTTGGAAGACATTTTGTTTACAGAAAAATGTTGGGCTAAAATAGCTTTATTGCGATACATGCTTGGTGTGGCAATATTGATATCGTTGAAAGTAAATGAAGCAACTATATTACATCATCCACAAAAAGCAAGTTTGGTTGCCAGAAGCAGAAGTTTGATGCAGGAAAATTTGTCGGGAAAGAATATTTTAATATTGATGTGGATGAAATTACTGAACTTGTTAATAATGTATCTGAATACAGAAAAGAAAATAATGAGAAAGTTGCAAAGGATATCGGCAGAAAAATAATCGGTAAGTTTACTCACTGTAGTTCATGTAATCAAAAGCGACATTGTACAAGGTTAATTATGGACGATGCTGAACTCAATTATATAATTGCTGATACAAAGGAGATAAACAAATTTATAAGTCAAAGTAATGCTTATTTATCAGACGGAACTAAATTAGTTACAGCTGTGAGTTATATTGATGGCGAGTCACCGCACTTTATTGATTTAAAATCATCGATGTTAGCATATGTTTCGTTAAATTGTTTATTAATGATAAACATATTTCTTGATACTGCGGTGAATGTTTCCTTGAGTTCATTTTGTACAAATTAAAAAATATACAGATCTGTTAAAACAATTACATATTGACAGTTATGCATTATGGGGCTAATGGAGAATAACACGAGCAAATATACTTATTCTAAGTTGACGTTGAAATTAAGGGGAGATATTACAAGAATAATAATCAGATATCAAAATCATCAGTACCATCTGTATATGATTATATGGACAGACATAAAACCCATTTATCTTAAGGAGTGTGGTGGTTCTGGCAAAAAAGCGCATGCGATTGAATTATTCCTGAACTGTTCAGATATGATTGTTTTGACACCCACACATAGTCGTGCCAGAGAAATGAACGAACGCGAAGTAAAATCTCAAACTTATCATAGTTTTTGCAAATGGTGCGGAGACACGTGGACTCCTGAGCGAATGGGTGAAAATATATCCATAAGATTATTATCTGGGATGAAATATGACAATTTCGCTGGAAGTATTAAAAATGTTTCTTGATTGGTTATTGACAAAAGAATACTGCTGTGATAATGTGTTGCGTTCATGGTTAACCACCATTCTTTGTTGGACATTCTCCACATGAAAGGTGAAAACGTTTGGAGATTATTACGAGAAATAACTGATGATCATAGAGCTATTGATGAACCACGAAAAGAATGTTAAAAATTAACTAGGCTGCAGCCAGATAAGATTCAGTATGAGATTATGCATGCATGAATTACAGAAACTAAAATTAATGATTTTTGCAATTTATGGAAGTCTACTGATCTGGTAGTGGAAAAATAGTTTGTGATACACTTCAATAACAATTATTTCTATTACATAAAGCAAAGTTTTCAAATCTACTTGTAATATTGTGTTATCGCCCAGTAGATACTTGACAATATAATATTGAAGTTGAGCTTACTGGAATTAATGAGGAAACAAAATATTATACTAAATGACATTGGTTTAGTTTCTATCAATGCTATTTAGAGTGTCTAAACACCTGACAGAGTCAGGGATGAATCTCCATGGACATTAGGATATGTTATAATGATTCACTCATCACAAGGATTGACTATTTCTGATACTAATAATTTTTATGATCGCATCGAATGGTAAAACCTAGTTTATCTAGCAGTGTCTAGAATCTGAAGAATATTTCAATATTTCATCATAAATTGCGCAATAACCGAAGAAATCACTGATGATTTTAATAACAACTTAGTCTTTATCAAGAAATAATAACGGGTTATAAACAATTTGATACAAAAAAATAATCGCAACTTTGATCCTATTGTTGAAGTTATTATAAAATTAAAACAACTACAGAATAATCATTGTGCGAATTAAAATGCAGTAATGTTGTGGAAGTATTCAAATAATAATCCATGACAGTTTACCGTTGATAGAATTAATAGTACTCTCGGTCACACATGCGAAAATGTGACCGTCTTGAATGTAATCGACATCGAGGAGCCATTTTACAAATGTGAATGTGGCGGTAATTGTGTCTTCTATGATTTAATTGTAATTGTTCACATACAAATCCATTTTGAGGAGCAGTTGAATCCAGTCTGTAGATTGCAGGTCTACCCGTAAACCTTATCACACTGGACATTTTATGTGTGGTCACACTCCAGATAGGATCAGTTGCTCTTTTGTAACCCACTTCAGGATCACCAGTTTCATATATATATATATATATATATATATATATATATATATATATATATATATATATATATATATATATATATATATATATATATATATCTAGCAGTCACATCACCAAGTTGGATATCAAGTCGAGTTTCTGGACAACAACAATTAGATACAGAAAGCTGTTTTCCTCCTGGGTATTTAGCCCATGGAGTCCTAGTAGTTTACCTAATCAAGCAGTGATATCTCGACCAGTCTATGTAGACTTGTCAGAGATAAATGTGTAACTTTTTGTACCACATTTTACACACTTTACACAACTCTTTTTAGCTTTTGCTATTATTTTTGTTACTCCACTAGTGGGGGTGGGTGCTCTGCATCAAACGCAATATAAATCCATATAATTATTATATTTTTAATACATGGATATCACTGATTTCTCAGTGACACAAAATCAAGAACCAGTCTAGCATTATCTAAATATATCAGGTGTATAACAATGGGGCCATTTGGGTCTGGTAAGAAGCAATTATTACTGTATCTGATAATGAGATGGCTCAAGTGGAATAGGTTATATTTAGTGGCACCATCTGTTGATGATCAGCGGTGTTATGATGTACTTAAAGATTTTAATGAAAATGCAAATTTCTAGTATGAAGACGATGATGGTGATGATGTTGATTTTATTACTGATATTGATGAGGCCCCATCTGTAGATGACATTGATGGTTGAATGAATAATTTCACAATCAAATCCAGCTCGAATATTTTCCAGAGGCAGACATAAAAACACAGATGTGATTTATGTTACTTAGCTGTATATGCAAATACCTAAGGAGATCAGAGACAATTGTAATATTTTAATTGTATTTAATGAAATAGATAATTATACTTTACAAACTATATATTATACTATTGTTAAGGGGATATGGATAAGTTTAAAACTTTCTTTTCAGCATCGCAAGTTACCTCACAAGGATTTATAATGATATATTTACATGATCATCAGAGAAGATATCATATAAGTCTTGATAAAATTTTTGGTTGACACCACTGCAGCAGAGAGGCTCGACAACCAGAATTGAGTGACTGACATAACTGACATACAAAACGAGCTAAAAGATGGAAATGACACAAGCAAACAGCAGAAGGCAAATTAGACCAGGGTAATTTTCTTGATGCTGGAAAAAACAGTGGGATTATTGTAAAAATCATACTCAAGCAAAGAATTCATTCCATTTGGTTTGAAAGAAAATGTATACTTCATTGTGAATAATGCAAAAGAATCTTGAAAAGAGGTCTCATACTGGCAACAGTTCTTTTTTGGATGACTGTGGTGTATGGGATATGTCTGCTGGTGTAGCCTACTATTTGACAATGGGAATTTGACCATGAATTTTTTAAAAAAAAGACAAATCCAGCAGAAAACTGAATATAGACCTTTGATACACAACTTCCGAAGATCAAATTGTTGAGTCACAGTACTAATTCAGTTAATTCATATGTTTGAAACATGTGCTTTCAATTCCACACCAAAGAGTCAGGTGCTTATTTTAGTAATGTCATTGTTCCAAACTCAAGATGTACTGTTAAAGGACTGGAATTCCATCAATATAACAATGTCTCTTTTTTTTACTTACAACTTGGATAAGCTCTCAAATTTTTTTTTTCCTAAAACATAACTCACATTATTAACCAATTTTGACCAGCCAAACCCATATATACTGTATTTAATATTTACCCATTTTAAGGCTGATTGCAATTTTTTCATACAATTAGTACTGTGTGTCCTGGATTAAATGAATAGTGGTGATGCAGATACCTTCCGATATTTTTCTTAAACACTACCTAATGTAGGAAAAGTTTTAAATAAAGTCTAAAATCAGTAGAGTTAATAAAGTATGCATGTAGACATACCAAGAAATTGAAATATCTTCCTTATACAATTCCTTCCATAATGGAAAGTTGTCAATACAAAATTACTTCTTAATAGGTGGATTTCTTGTTTGTTTGATATTTATAGAACTGCAAATAAAAACACAAACAAAATTCTTAGAATCATCACAATACCCTTGATCTGGCATAAGATTTCTTTTAGACATTACTCTGCTGTATTCCTTTGTAAGAATAGGCACCATAATTTTAGACCATGGAAATGATATACTCATTTGCTGTAAGATAATGTAAGGAAAATATCTAAATAACACAAATTTCTATTTCATGGGCCCTGAGTGGCCGAGTGGTCTAAAACGCTGTCCATTACGGATCACTGCCATCTCACCTCTGTCTGCATGAATTCGAGTCCAGACTTGGCTAACATGGGTAGTAAGAAAATCCTTAGACCTTTAATATCTTCAAAAAATTCTTATTATGCATCAATTTCCTTGAAGAGCTTTCCTTACAATGGTTTTAACATAATTAAATTTCCAAACATGGTGTGTATACATTTTGCAGCAACTTAGAATAACCCTCATTGATGTCAAATATAAGTCTGTGGGGCAATAATAAAAATACATTACAAGTTTGATATAATTTTGTGCAAGAACTACCCTCAAGACCTCTCTTATATTAAAAAGTCTTGTTTAGGACTAAATTCCAAAGTATGGTGCACATGCATAATGGAATAACCCTCATAATGATGATATACATTTCTATAGGGCAATTTTGATCCTTTTAGACCTTTTATGTCTTCCATATAGTCTTGCTTTGCATCAAATCCCTTTAATGTCTTTCTTACCTTTAAAATGGACTTTAAGTGAAAAAATTACAAAACTTCGTGACTGTGAAATATAATTCTTGGGGTATATTTACAATCCGTCTAAATCTTTAATACATTCCAGATATACTTTTCACAAAACAACTGTTTTTAAGACAGCAGGCAACAGTTTGAAATAGGTTTGATATTAGTGAAATTTTGCAATGATCCCATTAGATTTTTTCTACAATAAAGCTATTCTTTTAGGACTAAAGTCTGAAAATTTCTGTAGGACACCATGAAAAGATAGGGGTAACCTATATTACCCATCATATTTCAAAATCAGTTTTTAAAATGCCTAAAAAGATAAATGAAATTAAATAAATACAAAGATTTAAATGACTCTAAAAATGTTTGTAAACTGATAAACTGATAAGAAATAGAGTAGTACTCAGAATTCACAAAAGTTGAGTCTTTATTCTTATAAGTAATACAATTGCAAAACACACACACACACACACACACACACACACACACACACACACCGATTAATTTGAATTCCAGGTTGTTTCGCGCAATTTCTTCAGCCATGCAATTTCTCGAGAAAGAGCACAACAATTTGGAATTCCTAGTTGTTGAACGCAAATTCTCGAGATATAGCTTATTCCAAGTTGGAGCCCAATATACACAGTGACGTGTATAAAATGTTTTCTCGAACTGTTTCCCACTTTATTCGAAATGAAGTGTACAGATCGAAAACTGTTTGGAAAATTTGCAATCGGTAACTACAAATTATTTTAAGTTTAAACCTAAAGATTCTGTTGTATAGGAAATTCGCTCCATATTTAACGTGACATATTTTTGATGACAGTTCAAAGTCCAGGGTACAGAACAGGGTAGATACAGTAAGACTGTCAGGGGGCATAACTGTTTCTGGCTTCTCGTTTTCTGTGGTCGCTTGGGTTCCAGAACAGTGGTCTGCTTTTACGACATATTTTAAGATCAGTTTGGAATTTTTGAATATAAAAACGTTGGAATCCAGCAGAATAAACGTCCGGGTACATATTTATGGCAATAAACGGCCCGTTGATGGAAAAATAAGTTTTTGGAAGTATTATGCATTTTAAAATTTTTATTTCCATATATTAGGAGGAGGTAATAATCATAAACACAGTAGGTGTTAAGCTGCCAATCCTTTTGTCAGCGGCTCGCATTATACCCACTACTGATTACAATAAAGGAAATCTTTATTGTGATAAAAAGTTGGAAGGAACTTAGTCAGTGCATTCATTGATTTATATTTTCTAACCTGAATGACCGTTATCACCGTCATCGTATGCTGTTATCACGGTACCAATTATTTTTCCGTAGACCTCAGTGCTAATGTTTTGTGAAATAAATATACTTTCTATCCTACCTCAGCTTGCATGTCACCCACTGTCACAGAGAACAATGTTAGATTGTTAATTTGATAACAACGAAAACAGGTACTCCATTGCATTTAAGAGAGATAACTCTGCCGGAACTATACAGTGGTAAGAGTTATCTAGTTACACCGGACACATTTTCAGTCACGTATACATTTTCAAAAAATCATAAAAATACAAAATATGATCTAGATAGGATTTAACATACTCTCACATGATGCCAAGAGGCTCAACTTTTTTTTGAAGCCTAACAGAATGTACAACTCTTACATAATCCACCAGCCACAGCTAGTTTTGTTGTTTATTTCTGAATACAATGTAGCCTACACCTTCAGCTCCGACCAGCTGGGGTTGTACAATTGGTACCTTTATACCATATACACATTTGTGTCTTTGCTAACAATGATTGTTCTATCAAATCAGTATAAAGAACGCATTTGTGTCTTTACAATGTTAGATTGTCAATTTGATAAGGACAGAACCAGGTTTTCAGTTGCATTTAAGAGAGGTAACTCTGCTGGAACTAGACAGGTGTAAGAGTTGTCTAGTTACACAAGACACATGTTTATTCATCATCAGTGTACCACATTTTAAAAACGTGTTCAAAAATACAAAATGTGATCTAGATATGAATTAACATCATTTCAATTTGCCAAGATGATCAACTCTTTTTAAAGCCTAACAGAAAGTACAACACTTATATAATGCACTAATCATATCTAGTTTTGTTTTTTATTTCTGAAGACAATGTTCACCACATCTTAAGCTCCACCCACCTAGGGTTGTACAATTGGTACCTTTATACCTGTGCATGTCATGCTGAATGTAAGTTTTCAGTATAATAGACTGACATGCTTGAGACCCATTTCCAGTTCCTGGACAAATCCATCTTCAGCAAAGGGATGTATATGCTACTATAGATGTACATATGCCATCTTCTTCTGATATTTGCATTGTCAAATCAAGCATAGGAAAAGAATGACAACAAATTTGCCTTTCATGTGGATTTAACAAGTGGCTTCATTATTATGTTCATGTGTGCAAAGGGATATTAAACACAAAAATCTAGAATTAAACACAAAATTTGTTCTCTGTGCTCTGTTTCACTTACAGGCTCCAATCCAACAAACCTATCTGACTCATGTGTACACACACACCTGCAAGCTTTTACCTCAGAAAGGTCACACCATATTTTCTGGCAAGCTGGAGCAATGCATCCTTTTTCAAGGAATCTAACCATTCCTGGGTAGGTTTTAAAATAATGTTCTCCACTTTAGATTACATTGGAAACACCTGCTGGTTTCAATTAAGATTTCTCAAATGTGAAATAATATCCAGGACTTATAAAATTCCAAAACAAGGTGAATTTATTATTTAAAAAACCAAGTTTTCTGGAAAATTTTAGAAAAATGTGTATCTTGGATAAGCCCCCAATTTTCTTTTTTGACTCTAAGGTCTTATAGTAGTATAGAAAAGAGTAAGAAGCAACAAGCTTTGTTAAATTCTACAAATAATGTATTTCTTATCAACACAAACTGAAAATATAATAAAAAGATCTTACAGTATTGCAAATAAATCTCAAGTAATTCCATAATTTCCAAAACATTTCCATATTATCAATGTTCTGAATAAACTTTAGTGATATTCCAAAATAAATGCAGTGCTTTTAGTTTTGATGTGCCTATGGTGGCATGTGTAATAATGGTGTGCCAACAGACTTGTAACTGATTCTGTAGGTCTTACAGCATGAATAAATAATTTTGTAATGCACAAGATTACATAGTCCTCGACTTGACCTCAGGTGACAATTATCATTTTTCTAAAGAAAAAGTTACCTAATGGATAATTTCATTCTTTAATATTCAAAATATTTACAAGATAAAATCTTATAATTAAAAGGCCTGTTACTTAGGTTATAAGAAAGAACATGGTAAACACAATGTCCTTGACTCAGGACAAGATAATAATCCTAATGTTTAGCCCATACTTATAGAGAAACTATTAGCTATGTATTAGTTGTTTACAGAATTAAAAATAGTCAATGATTCAGGTCAGGTAGAAAATGAACTTGATTGTGGATAAGGTAAAGTATAATGAATAAAACGATAACAATGCAGATGAAACATACATAACAGAGCCAATTACATTACTTAAAATCCCTTCCAACCACTCAGCTATAGTGGCGCTCTACAGTTTCATATTTAGCATAGGGTTAGAATTTTAAAGGAAATGAATTTCAATGGGTTTCCTCACTAATTATACTGGCTATTTAAAAAAGACTTTGTATATATTAGGTATTGTTTAAAGAACCTTTATTTCCCTTTATTTTGGTGTATAATTGATGGGTAATATGGGTTAGAGAGTATACAGATTGGCCATACTCCAGATGTGCACCTTTCAAAAAAGTGCTAGCTCTTTGCTCATTTTCACTTCTCAAACTTCAGAGGTAAATTGTAAAAAAAAGTGCTGATAACTTTTTTTTTTACATTTTATGTATTTGGTAATTCATTCATTGCACTTTTAGAAGCTAGTATTGTCTACTTTGGCAAAATTCATTTTCCATATTTTAATAGCTGCCAAGAATAGTGTACTTTAGACAAATTCAGGTTGATTTTTGGATTTGGAGCACAAGAGAGCAGTCATTTTAGTTAGCAGTGTGCTAAGATAATTTAAAATTTCCAAAAGTACTATATCCAAAGCAATTAAAGCCACATTACATGAAAGTATTATATAGGTATTCCAACATTCTCTCCACTGTGCATGTTTAAAATGCAAACAACTTCACCTTACATACATCATTCTCTCAAAAGTACATAATAACTGGTAAGTGCCAACTAAGCAGGCATCCTCATTTTCATATTGCTCATCTAAAACCTAGCATCACCTGGTCGTGGTAAGGGGAGGTAATGGGCAAGAGTTATTGCCCATTGTCTATATGACCTAGACTGTAAAATAAATTTTCATCTTTTGGTAGGGCTGGATTCACAAGGTAGCAGGCTAATATTCCTAGTGTGATTGGGTAAGTATTCTCAGTAAAACATAATTTACTGAAAAATTTGCTTTTTTTTGCCATGTAATGTATTATGTGTTGGATTGTGTGTATGCTTTTATAGATATATAAGACTTGGCATTTTTACTAGAGTAAAAATTGTTTACAGTTTGAGATATTCAGAGTGAAGTTAAGGCTGTTGCAAATGGTTATGCTTTTGAACTTATATTTCAAGATATGGGTAGATCGTTGATTTATAGTAGAAGTTAACCTTGTATTTAGTTGAAATTAACCTTGGGAAACTTTTATCTATTTTAGTATTTTATTTCTGATGCCATGTTGGTTTTATTGATAAAGTAACTTAACTGACATTATCAAGGGCTTAGCTAAGTCTTAAAATATGAAATAAGTTTGATGGTTTTGTGAAAGATTTCTAGTTAATTTCTTCAACTTGTTCTATGAGATGAGTCACAGGTCTCAGAAACATTTAATCACATGTATTTAGATGCTGATTTGTATCTGGGATGCTGAAAATCACTTACATCCATATACATGTGATTTGTGGCCAGCAAAGTCTGACTTCGACTAGCTGCTGATATTTACAATGACAGAATTCAGAAGCTGAAAGACCCAGAAATGTTGTTGTGAGGTTTAACGCCATTTTTCAGCACTTGATAGGCTATACATGGCAGCCAGAATTAATGGTGGAGGAAGAAACCGGGAAATCACCGGAAAGAACCACCGACTCACGAGAAGCTACTGGCAAGCATTCTCACATATCCACATTTGCTGAATCCTAGACCCGAACCCACGCAGACAGAGGTGAAATGGCAGTGATCCATAACAAGCAGCGCTTTAGACCACTCGGCAACAGAAATGTGCATATGGTCATTATAAAAGTACATCAAATGAACAGCTTTAGATTTCATTATTGTGTTTGTTTTCTGAGTGTAGCTAAATAAGTAGTACATGTGCCTTCAGAATCAAGACACGTTGGGCCTTAGACAACATGCTTTTGGTAAACTTGGATAAGTATTTTGGGGTTAAATAGCAAATTGAAAAAGATTATAATGAGGTTCAGAAGAGTTCTAAAGTTGCTTGAACTGATAGTTCAGTTGGGATAGTAGCCATGATAGTTCGGATGGGAGAGTAGCCAAGTAAAAGAATTGATTGTACTTTGGCTTAGTGTGTGGAATACAACCTTTTCTTAGATTGACAAAATTTAGTGTCATTATGACTAATAAACAAGAGCTATATGTCAGTGATATAAAGAATTTTGAAAATTAGACTCAGTGTCTATCACTGGTTTTTCTCATCTGGACATTTAGCCACTTTAGGTATGCCTGCTTCTGTGAGGGGACTGCAACTTTCATTGGTGGGACTCCAGTTTTCTTACTGGTGCAGTGTAGAGTTTTATTTACAGTTTTTGTGAATTATTTATATTCATATGGGAGTCAGTGTATATTTCCATTACCCATACATGCATCAATAGATGTAATCTTTATATGTAATGCAAAGCAGAAAATCGATGCACTGGGAACAGTCCTTTTTCTTTATTTTGTGGTATTTTTTTTTGGTTATCTATAATTAGCACTTATTCTTTATGAATAATAATTGTGTTTTGCTCACTGGTTATATATATATATGTATGTATGTATGTAGGTATGTAGGTAGGTAGGTAGGTAGGTAGGTAGGTAGGTAGATAGATAGATAGATAGATAGATAGATAGATAGATAGATAGATAGATATTACCTCTGCAATAGTATGATATAAACTAAATTAAGGGTTGAATCACTTAATATATTAAATGTTTCAGGTTGTCCAGCACTGCTCGAAGGCCTGAGATTGCTGAAGCTTCATCACTGACTGATATTGGGACCAGAAATATTTTCTCAGAAGAGCACGACATCTTTCGAAAGAGTGTTCGACGCTTCTTCCAGGAAGAAGTGCTTCCTCATCACAGCAAGTGGGTTGAAATTATTTGCATCATGTTATGGTGGCTATATTAATATTGGTATGCTTACATTATGTTATATCTCCCTTATAGTCAGGGAGACTGTATATAATATTGGTATGCTTACAATATGTCATATCTCCCAGATAGTCAGGGAAACTCTATATAATATTGGTATGCTTACATTATGTCATATCTCCCAGATAGTCAGGGAGACTGTATATAATATTGGTATGCTTACAATATGTCATATCTCCCAGATAGTCAGGGAAACTCTATATAATATTGGTATGCTTACATTATGTCATATCTCCCAGATAGTCAGGGAGACTGTATATAATATTGGTATGCTTACAATATGTCATATCTCCCAGATAGTCATGGAGACTATTAATGTTGGCATGCTTATAATATGTCCCATCTCCCAGGTGGTGAGAGAGAATATTATTGTTGGTATGTTTACAGTGTCAAGCTGCTGATTTTCTGTGTTTAATCTAAAATTCTGCAGTCTGCTGGAAGTCTATTATTGATTTTCTGCATTGCGACAAAATGTTGGGCATAAATTATATCTATTTTTCTGTTAACAGAATGCTGCTTTCTACAAAATGTACTTACATCTATGTGAAAATGTACCTGTAAAATTTCAATAAGCGATCATGTGACAGTGGATATAAAAATATTAGATGCGGTGGCACACAGCATATTTTTGCAGTGGACAAGTTTCAGAAGTCATTCCAGAAATCAATTTTGTTGCCATGGAAAACTTCAATTGTGTATAAATTATGTATTTCGGTAAATGCGAGGTTGTTCGATATGTTTTTATGAAGTGTATCGAAGAGAGAAAGTGAGCTTTGGCAATCTCAGTAAACTCTGATCTCTACCGAATATTCAGGATTGAGGACAGTATCCATCATCATGAGAAAACATTGTACAAATTATATTAAATGGCAGAGGCTTCCAGAAAAATCTCCTTGGTTGCACAATGCATTGAACAAAGAGAAACTGCAGAAACAGAAATGGAAACTATCAAAAAGGAAATTGCTGGCCATGTTGAAAAACTTAGTACTTAATAAGTCAGTGGTTGTAGTGTGGTCAAGTCTGCAAATTATGTATTTGAGTGTTGAATTTAAAGAAAAGATTGTAACTATTCTACAAGGTTTCCATTACCACAATATCACATTTTTTTCCTGACTGAATAGTCCATGAATTTTGCAATAATTTATGAAAGTTGTGAAAAACCCAGTGGTCTAAAGCGCTGACTGTGACGGATCACTGCCATCTCACCTCTGTCTGCGTGAGTTCGAGTCCAAACTCGACTAATGTGGGTAAGTGAGAAAGCATGCCAGTAGCTTCTCGTGGATCGGTGGTTCTTTCCTGGGATTTCCAGGGTTCTTCCTCCACCATTAATACTGGCCGCCATGTAGAGCCTATCTTGTGCTGAAAATGGCTATAAACCCTACAACAACAACTAACACTTGACGATATAAACAGTTACATAATTAAGTCATAACTGAACTGATCATGAGTTATATTTAGTGAGCTGTGAGCAGAATATTCAGAGGTTTAAGAATGGATCATTTGTGTGCCTGTCATAAACATATTTGTTGAGCCAATCCAAACATTTCAGTCAATCAGATTCTGCTAGTTGACTGGTTGTTGCATTGACAGCTCAATAATGGCATCCTTTCTAATATTTAAAGTTTAAAACCAGTCTATCATCACTTGAAGCCAACATGGTTTTGACACATCAGTGATACTTACCAGATGTTCTAGCAATCTTTAAAGCTGTTCGATTGTTTTACATCTATTTGAAATTAATTTAAAAATTATTTATTATTAGAACTTTTTCATCATTATGTCTTTATTCTGCAGAAAGATGAAATGAGACTATGGCATTGATGGTACTTGTGATTTGCATTGTTAGTCACATGAGTACACAAATTTCATAACATGTTCATGATGTCATATATTCAGTAGTCTAGTAATATCGATAATAACCCATTTCAAATGTTGTAGAAAAAGAATGTTAAATGTAAATCATATACTATTTGTATTAATACAAAACAAAAACAAAACTACACTCTGTTTGCTGTATCATGAGACTTACAGGTTGGCATTTGCTCCATTGCTTGATGAATATGACTGTCCAGATTGCTGCTACATTGACAGTTTCTGGGGATTATATGTTCTTTCTGGGTATTACAAAAGGTATCCAACTTTCATTTACAAAGGTATTTGACATTCATTTAATATATTTGAATTTTTATACAACAACATTAGAGTTTGTTATAATATGACTATTGGATTTCTGATGTAGTCATCATGTGAGTAGTAATGGAAATGGCGAATACTGGGACAGGTGTCATCTATGCGTTGCCATGTCTATCAGCAGATAAAAGACAAAGCAAATACTTGCCATTTCTAATTAAAAATATCATTCTTCATATTGATTTCACTCAGGTACGAATCAATATAGATAATGTAAGTTTGCTAGGCCCTTTGGTATGCTATTACCATATACCATTACAGCACTGTGGTGGCAGATTCCGATTTTTTGATAGGCAGTTTCTCTCACCCTACATCCCAACCTGAATGTCTGAATGGGAAAAATGTGGTGGGAATATTTGGAGGAAACCCGGATTAGAAAATGGAATATGTGACTGTCATACAAGCAAACCCTGATCTCAATTTGACGGTCATACAAGCAGACTCAGATCTCGATGTGACTGTCATACAAGCAGACCCTGATCCCCATGTGACTGTCATACAAGCAGACCCTGATCCCCATGTGACTGTCATACAAGCAGACCCTGATCCCCATGTGACTGTCATACAAGCAGACCCTGATCCCCATGTGACTGTCATACAAGCAGACCCATGATTTGGCACCAGTTCTGGTATCTAGAGGAAATTAGTTACTACCAATTAGTTGGGCAGATCTTTTGCTACGTTTTATCCTAGGAGTGCTGGTTTTGCAGGGTAGTTCTTCTAAGGTATTATAACTGGGTATTATCAAACAAACATTTTACTATCAAACAATGGTTTCTTATCTTTCTAGATTTGGAAATTCAGAATTATTCTGATAGGACTCATGTCAGGTGTAATGTGCCATAGCATTTTTTAGAATTTTAAGTTCATTATTATTCTTTAAATGAATTTCTTTTATTATGTTGAATATACAGTGTGCAAAGCATACAATTTGTCAGATTGTTCTAACAGAACATCATTATTGGTACAGACAATTAAGTGTATACCATTCAGCTCCGAAACATTATTTTTCTAAACAGAGGATAGGAGAACAGACATTGGTGGGAGAGATTGGGGGCATTACAGATACTGGGTGAATCTCATCCCAGGACAGGAGGTTTTGATGTATGGGGTTAACATTTATTTTTGTCCATAATAATTTTAGTTTAGGACTATGTACCTTGGCTTAAGTTTCTGGAAGGCTTGGAATTAAGATACGGAGGCCTTTAAAATTGAGGTCTGGTAAAAAAATCATCAGTGTCATTGTTGATGAAAGAAAAATGTGTTTTGCAAAATAGCTTGTCCTTTGGTGTAGGTTTCTAAACTAAACTTTGATGGCATGCATTTAGGGTAATAAAGAAATATATTCATGGGTAAAAGGTTACGTTAATAAAAAGATTCATAAGAAAATAATGGTTTCTGCACATTAAATTACAATTAACACCTATAGATAATTAAACAGATATATAACCTTTTAAAGATTTATTTAAAAAGTAGTTTTGTTTTCACAGATGGGAGAAGGAAGGTCAGGTCAGCAGGGAGGTAAGACAATTTTAATTATAAATTTTAGTATGGTTAATTATAAATTATTATTATAAACAGAGTTAAATGATGGTTTGTCCTACTGATTTACATCTAAATTGCAATTATAAAAGAAGTTGATGGTTTTGTTGTAGTGATTTATGTAAGATGCAGTGTAGTTAAATGATGGTTTGTCCTACTAAATTACAAAACAGTGGTATTGAGTATTTAATCATAATAAAATGTCATTTCTACACTTATGATTGGTCATCTGATCACTATACACAAGGCACCTGACACGTGCGTCGAAATGTTGATGACAAAAGGTGATCACGCCAGTAAAGACCTTGATACTGACCAAACAAGTGGTTAAACCAGACATCTTATGATAACACACAGTAAAGATAATCAGATTACGTGTTCTTACCTTTTTGTATGGATTAAAATTTGAGTCTTTCTCGGCTTTATGGAATAAATGTGGCTTCTCATGAGATGTAATTGGTATAATATTAACCTTAATGGCACATGTACTTTAGTCAACACTTTTTTCAAGAACGAAAACCTGACATCTGGAAACAGAAATTGGATTACTTAACATACCCTATGAATAAAATTGGTGCTTGTGAGGGGAAAATTCTATATTTTTGCACAAATATGCTGGCTGCTGGTCGCATTAGCTGGGTGACCTTTCGTGAGGAGTAATTTTAAGCACAAAGGAGCGTGTGGCCACTGGTGAGCTGGCAGCCATATAAGAGGGGGACTGTATATATATATATATATATATATATATATATATATATGTTGTTGTTGTTGTTCGTCCTTTGTTCTTGAAGACGACCATGACTTCACATCTGGGCTAGTCTGTGAGTGCGCAGATGGGTGGTTAGGGTATAAAGCGCACTGAAGTGTCTAGGGCAATGAAGTCAGGGAATTGCCGGGGCCTGGATCGATTGAGGGCTGTCTCTTCCGGCATTTATGTTTGGCCTCGATGATCCGTTGCTCTTCAAAAGCAGCAGCGCCTGAATTGATCTGTTGGCACCAGGCATCGCGGTCTTTGGCAAGCTACTTCCAGCTGTCTGGATCTCTGCCACAGGACTTCATTGAGGCTTTGAGCATGTCCTTATACCGCTTCTCGTGGCCTCCTCTGGAACGCTTGCCTTCAGTTAGTTCCCCATAAAACAGTCTCTTCGGGATGCGCTCATCAGGCATACGGCAGACATGGCCAGCCCAGCGGAGCTGTGATCTTCTGAGCATGGCACGGACGCTTGTCATCTCAGCTCTCTGGATGACTTCTTTGTCAGGAATCTTGTCATGCCATTTGATGTGGAGCAGTTTTCTGAGACAGCACATTTGGAAGGAGTTTAGCTTTTTCATGACGACTGTACACTTCCATATCTCACAGGCATACAAGTGGGAGGATTTTTTTTTCCTTGTAATAAATCATGCGTAAATGAATTTTGTGACCAGGATATGCTAAAGCTTCCATAGAGGTAGTCTAGGATCAAAACCATGTTTACGATGCAGTGTTGTAGTCAGAGGAGAAACACAGTTACGTTTAGCATGTGGTGGTAAAAGATACAGAGAGCTGAAATGATATTATGATAAGAAGGCATAAGGTGAGTCTTTCTTAAAAACCACTGAAGATTATCTGGTCAGATTTTAAAATAATCATTTAGACAAATTGTATTATATATAGTAATGGAGCAAAATACATTTATAAAGCATCCTGTTATTAAGAATTGTGAAGTGTCTCGTGATGGTGTAATCAGAAATTGTCAAAAGAAAAACCAATCTGTTTTGTTACTAATTCAGGGTACATCATGTTGAGTGCTGGGAAAAAAAAGTATCACTCACAGAAATATTTCTGTAAAAAACTTTTCATGGGATCATCAAAGACAGACTATAATCTGTTATATTACTGATAGCGTAATTGAGATGCTATCATACTATAGTCTAACTGTAGTGTTTAAAAGTCTCTCCAGTCCAGGCATCTCAACGCCGTGTAAGTATCAATTGCAGAAAATACATCCTCAAACAGAACATAAAAACCCCAGCCGTGATATTATATTCTACACATATAGATGATACTATGCTATGGAATGTACTGGAACAATATTGATCCAGTGAATTACTAACAGAGTTCTGGTGTTACAGTGTTTTAATAAAGCATAAATGGCAGAGATATATAAAATTGCAGAAATTATTCAGAATCACAATATTTTTTTTGGTATAGGAATTTGCCATCTGTAAAAATGTTACTGTGAGACAGGGTGAATATTTATATACTTAAATTTGTATATTCATAAGAATTCTCATAGCCATGATGTTAAGGTGTTTGTGTGCGGATCCACTTTGTAGTCTCTGCGTGTTCGAGTTTCCAAAAATGCTAAAGATATATTCTCTTGCATTCGGCAACAGATGCTCTTATAATTGGGGGTGCACTAGCGGGCATTTGTATAACGAGATACGAGATTGTAAAAAAAAACCTAACTACTTCTAGGTTCAACTCACCTGGCACCCCATAACCTCAAAACACAGGTGTTCACTTAGCAGGTGTGTGTGGTTTTATTACCTCTGCAATCCAACAAATTATATCCTATGTCATCAACCTGCTCGTTTGGTACTTCCTTTTGCCTTTTTATTATGATTAATTTTTATTTGCATTATTTCATAAATATATTTATATTTATTCAAAAATATATTTATTCAAAGGTATATTTAAATTTTTTAAATATTTATTCAAAAATATATTAATTCAGAAATGTATATTTATATTAAATCAGAAATATATTTTTATTATTAATTCATGAATAACAACTCGGAAATATATCTTTATATATATTCAGAACAATTTATATTTATTCAGAAATAACTTTATTCAGAATATATTTTACTTTTATGTGATTCAGAATATATTTTATGATTCAAATTTTTTAAAATCTGATTCAGAATATATTTTTATTATAATAAAATTTTATTTTTTATGAAATTCAGTAAGATTGTATAAATTTAATGGGTATATTACCTAACAATATTGTGACTTTTTTCAGATTTTCTAAATTTGATGGGTAATATATCGTCAATATTGTGAATTTAGTAAAGTTTTTCTATTTTTATTAGGAAAATAGATTTCTATTTATATTCTGATTCAGAAATAGTTTCATTATAATAAAATTTTTATTTTTTATGAAATTGAGTCAGATTTTCTAAATTTGATGAGTATTACACCCATCACAAATTGCGAATTCAGATTTTCTGAATTTGACACATATTATACCCATCAAAATCATTGAATTTAGTCAGATTTCTACAGTATTTTTATTTTTATCTTGAAGTATTTTTATTCAGAAATATTTATTTTTATTCAGAGATATATTTATTTAGTTGTTATTGTTGTTGTTGTTGGGCTTAACGCCATTTTTCAGCACATGATAGGCTATTCATGGCGGCCAGTATTAATGATGGAGGAAGAAACCGTAAAATCATGTAAAATCACGGGAAAGAACCAACAACCCACGATAAGCTACTGGCAAACTTTCTCACATATCCACATTCGCAGAATCCTAGACTCGAACTCATGCAGACAGAGGTGAGATGGCAATGATCCGTAACGGACATCGATTTAGACCACTCGGCCACTCGGGGCTCCTTATATTTATTTAGAATTATTTATTTAAACAAATAATTTATAATATATAAAATAATGAATCACAAAAACATGACATCAGTTATTTCTGCTATTAAGCAATTACAACACAGCAGTGTGAAAATATCTGAACAACTTGATCCTGAAAAAAAATGAGTGATTTTGAATCATTACAATTTCGAAAATCCGAAAATAGGTATACGCTGCCCTCTGATTATAGATTCATAAAGTTGATCCAGCAGGCAATGTTATGATTGCTGGTGGCAATTACAGATACACAAGTGGAATTTTTTGTTCCTCTTTCACGGGCCATCAAAAAGGTTAGTTCAGAATCATCTCACAATTATGAATTGAAGCAACTTGTACACACTCGTATAAAACAGCTGAGAGATATCATGTCTATGATGGAAGTAAGTTTAAAATATATCCATGATAATAGACGCCTATGACATTTTAGATAAACAGCATTGATTGGATCTGATACAATCAAATAACCTGGTGGGACTGATTGAATTTATCAACTTCAACCTGATAACTGCCATCAATAACTGCACATACTAGATTGACAGCAATTGTTGATGTGATATTGACGATGTATGGTGAAACATGATGACCTTTGCTGTATGGATTATTATTGTATCAGAGGATATTCAATGGTGGAGATATATTTCTCAGTGATTCAAGGATCTTTTGAAACATATCTGATGCTTATTTCAATAATTTTGGATGATTATATTACATTGAATTTCTTCTGAATATTTTTATACTGAAATGTGAAAACAATTTATCAATAACATACTTTTTAATAAATAGCGTTTTCATCTACCACATGTATCATACATGTATGTGTATAGTCAGATATTACTGTGATTAGATGCTTAAATAAATCAAAAATATTTTTTCACATTGTTTTTGTAATATTTTGTTAAAACAATAATTGAATTTTTTATTGTTCACAAATTTTATTAAATTCATGTTTGATTGGACCAAATAACACATTAGTTCTAATGCCAATACCAGAAAAACGTGAACCTTCAAATTTATCTGATAAAATCTGGAAATGAAAATATCATTTGCTTGTCCATGATAAATATTCATCAACATTCCATGAGTAATTACTTCTATATTCAGGTGTTTTCATAAATTTTTGTTTCATCGTCAGAAATTCATCTTGACGTGGTTGTGGTGGACCTTCATATGGAGGTGCAATATCTGGCCAGTCTAAGACTGATCTAATCGAAGACAGTTTATGTTCACGTCATAATTTGAAGAATTTATTTCCGCTGCAGATGATAACTTTGGCTCATGAACAGTAATAGCAGTCTTTGATTCTTTTCCTATGATGGATTTAATTCTGCGCTGGAATTCTTTATTGATTTGTTCTATTTGATAACTGCCTGTTGGAATACTAGCTACTTGCCAATCAGGAGTTCTATTGGGTTTATTTTTATTTGCAAATACTAATGAATTATTCTGTTGTTGTCCACCAAACGATTTTGACCTAATATTTGGCCAGCTGTAATAAACTCATTATTGCGCTAATGCTGTCTTGGAAGCTGGAACTGCAGTTAGAAAATTGAGACTGAATTCGGCATTAGTTGAACTCAGTGATATCATTGTGGTTTTTACTGGAGCAGTATTAGTGATGCTCTGTTATAATTCCTGTGATTGCTGAACGAACATTTACATTATTATACTATTATTTTTTTAAAATCACCTGACCATGATGTCATTGAATACTTCATTGTAGATCTTTATTGTGACACTGAATTCTTCATCAGTGATTATTCCATCATTAAGTGACAAAATTAACAGTGACAGTTTAGAGTATGCTGTCATTGCTGTGTGTAATTTCATTGTGTACTTGTTCAATTTTTCATTTGTGCACATATTTATCTTCTTTGTGATTATGTTAAATATTTCAGCGATCGACATTGATGATAAAACAATGATTGTTACTACGATCACCGCTGTCATTGTCGCTAGTGATGCTAATACTATGTTGGTTCCATCATCTAGCAAAGAAGCCAAATAAATGATATCAGTGGGTTGCAGGTCTAAGATATTTCTTTATTTTTGCTGTATAATTATCGATGGTGGTTTTTAATATATTCTGCTTAGTTGTTACTTGATTGTGTCTGTATTGCTGAATGTCTGTCGTTATACTTTAGCTGTTGTCTAAGATGGCGTCTATGAATTCTATACACCACCAGTAAGATGCCAAAGTTAACATTTTATTGTCTGATACCACCATAAACATTTCTTCAGTATCTTTATTTAACACTATAGATACTGTATCTGAAAAGTTATAAATTAAATGCCATGAAAATGTAGTAACTGAACATAGACAAATTATACACACTAGTGACATTCTGCAGTATGTTTGGTTTTAGTATCGCTTGGTGTCCAAGTTGATGATATACGATATTATTAGCTGGTCCATGAGGAATCTTAATTAGATTGGTCTTTTGAATGATATTAGGAATGCCACTGATTATAGCATTAAGTCTCGTATTTATATCAGTAAATTTCATATCAACAGTCAGTGGACTTCCAAAAAGTTCATTAATGGTTCTATTTTTTTTCTATGAAAATTCAGAAGCAGTTGTCATTGATTATTTAAATTATTTTTAAGTGTGGTCATTTCATCATTGATTGTAGTTAATGAAGTTGGGACAGGAATTTCCTTATCACCTACGTATTTCTACGTTGCTGCATCAAGATCATCTGTTCTCCTACATTAATAATTTTATTGTTATTAATGTTAATGACGCAGTTTATGATATCTCCAGATTTTAACAATCACTGAATGATCATGAAGTAGCACTACTCGGAACAAGTTTACCCCCGCTGCCATATACAGCAATAAAACCTCAAGATAATTGATTGCGAATAATAATGTATTGATCAAAATATTAATCGTCAATTTTCCATCATGGTTTTGAAATACAACAAGTTTGGATCAACGTTGACAAGAGTGAGCATGTCAGACAATTCATCCTTGATATGTGTTGTTACTTTCTTGAATAAGTCTTCACCTGGTGCTTGTCAAGGTTTGGTTTTAGCTGATTGTCTGTAAATATCTACTATTGTTATTTACTGTCTGTTTAATGTATATTTGTGTAAAGTTTTATGAAGTAGTTTCGTTGATCTTGATACAGCATCAAGTACTGCTAGTACTTCAAGGCTGCATATTGGCGAATCTGTTAATATTTGTGTTGGTAGCGCTGAATACCAGATGGAATATTTTTAAATGCAATATTTCATACTGTATCAGCATACTTTAAAAGTTCTTTTAATGGTGCCAGTCCATACAAATAAAAATAAACAATTCCATGTTGATCAATCACATATGTAACCCAAAGAGTTCCTGCTCCAGAGCTTTTATCAAGATTAATAATACCTTTTTATTTTAGATTTGGATTTTTTGTAATTGATTACATATAAAAACACCTCTAAAATTTTTTATACCCAATCATGCAGCAGCATCGAGTAAATTAAAATTGGACAGAAGAAAAGTCAGCAAGTCCCTGGAATTCTTAATCCATTTCTGTATTGAGACCCTGGAAGTCTCAGACTGTGACCTTGGTTTTTTTAAAAATCCTTTTCCTGTTGCTTTCTTTACAGCCATTTCATCAGCTGTCCCAACTGCACCTAACACAGCAGCTTTTGCAACAACTGGAGCGGCTGCGGCTATTAATGTTGGAATAGCTGCAAGAAGCGGATACATTCCTCTGGTTTTAATAGCATCTTTGATTGCATCATATTCCTTTATTGGCATGTTTTGCTTCATTAAATCCTTTAAATTGATGTTTGGTCAGTGATAATTTATTTGCACCGCTCATTTGTTCTTGTTTTAATGATATTTTTGTTCTGTATCGTGACGTTAACAGTGATTGTAATCGTTTAATCTGACTTGAGGTCAGACTGACACTAACATATTGATATGACATTTTTGATATATTTCTAACTTCTAAATTAATGCTTCCATATATTCTGGTGGAGCATCAATGACCCTCATGTGGCCACCAACACGTTCATGTAACATTGTTTTATCAGATAATATAACCAATTGCTCTGTAATTAGGAATATCTACGATATTTCTGTTAACATGAGCTCACAAATGCATATCTAAAACAGATTGTCTGGTTAAATCTAAATGTTTCAGCGAAAAGTAATAGATCGGATAGTGTTGTAAAATCTGTGATATTTGTAAACCAGCATCAATATTTTGATCACATCCCATAAATGACATTAGACGATGATACGCATGTGCAACATGATTTTGATCAAAATTCAATAAAATATTCTTGAATGGTTCTTGATGTCCATTAATTCTTAAGGTAACCTCGGAAACACTAAATTTGTCAAATATCATTAAACTTTATGTTTGATTATTTACTTGTGTATTGTTTTGAAGTGCAACAAATACATCTTGAGGTGCAGAAATACCTGAGAAGCTATTTGCTATGTATATAAACCTTTAATTTCACTTTAAACAGTATCTGTGGTAATTGTTAACCATGATCAGGTCAATTTACCATCTTGACCCATAAAAAAGAGTAAACTATCTTCTTCAGATATTGTCGGAGTTAACACTGACATCCATAATGAAAGTTTTGTTAGTACTACTTTACGATGAAGTGCTCTAGTTGCAGCATCATCAGCTCCTTCAACGTGCCATAATGCATCATCATCGGTATGTGAAAGTGAAATTGCACATAAAAACATCCTGTCCTTGAGCATTGCTTTAGGGGATGTAAATCCCAAGTTGAAATTTGCGTTCATTGATTTTATTATGGGAGATTGTCCATCCACAGTGGTGTTTCTTATGTTACTGATGGTTACATTTTTGTGACTTGGATGATCAGAAGTTTCCTTGGTAAACATCATTGATGGACTAGCAGATCTTGAATAATCATCACTGTATCGACTAATTATTGTCATTGCAACGTCAACATCTTTTTGAATTAATATTTTTCTATCAATTATGTATGTGGCACAGTCATGCAGCACCATGACATCATTGTTAACAAAACCAAAACTAACATCATTTTATCGTATTCAGTATTATCGCTTTTACTATTTTCCTTTCAACTTCAATAAATACTTCAGTGGGTAAGAAATATCTACTTTTATCTTGAACTTGAAGTTCAATTCGTCCACATTGTTCTGGAATTGAAGCGTCATATGAATAATATTGATAATCATGCACAGACTCATCCTTGAGAACCGGCGTGTCCATGTCAAATGCGGGATCAGATATACGTTTGAACATGTTATGTTATTGGTCATCGTCTAATACGAAGACCACTCCCTGGAATCAGATTTGCTGCTACATTCTTTTCCTTTTCATCAGCTAACTCTGCTAGTTTTTTTATTTGCGGCTTGATTTATTATTTAACTAACACTTGCAGACATTTCACCTCATTGGGTAATTTTACTGGCTGAGGTTTTCATCTTATTGATCATGCTAGTCTCTCCTTGATTGCAGCGAATGCTTGACTGGCAGCATCACCAACAGCACCAATACCTTTTTCATGAACAACATCAATAGCTTTCATGCCTAACTGCTTTGTGATTAGTATTGCTTTTGGGGTGATTCTTTAAAATAAACCCTTAATGACATCACCAAATCCATCTCCATTGTTTGTCTTGTATACAGGTAATCTTGAATTTACCACCCTGACAATGGTTGGTCAACATTGAGTAATTCGTATGATCATCTATTAAAAAAATAATAATAATTAACATGTTTAATCAGTGACTTATTCACTATGAAAATCATTGATAATTTCATTAATGAGAGACCGTTGCATGTTAATATCCATTATGCCACCAGTAAATAATCTTTGACCAATTGATGAGATTTCATTGATAATTTCAGGAAAATTATTACTGGCTCATTTTACAACAATTAAAATTTATAATATGTCCATGTCGGCAATGATATTACCCGGACAAGTAACAAGGCCACTTCCTTGAGTATTAATACCACTTCCAGTTGTGCCGTTATCATCCGGATATCCTTTTGGGGAATAAAATGCTTCATTGCTCGAAGTAGATAATTTTTTTGAGGTTGTTGTTGTCTTATTGATGATAGTCATTGTCATTGTTGTTATGTTCTTTGTTCTAGTTCTTGTTGTTGTTGTACTCACTGTTCTGATGATAGTTGTTAGATTATCATTTGTTGTTGTTCTGGTTTTAATTTTGCAAATAAAGTATATTTATTGAATGAATGAATATATTCCGTATATCTTGTATCATTGTTTTGAGCTTGATGAACAATTTAGTATATGTGAAATATCCATTTATGCCAAGTTTCATGACTTGTTTATGCCAATGTATTCAGATTTTAAGAATTGTCTTTGATTCATATAATTATTTACAGCAGTGACAGCTAATTGTTCAATGCTTTTGGCTTTTTGATATAATTAACAAAATCTTCAGTGAATCTATCATGCAGATTAACCTTGACTCATGCTTGTTGAGTAATATCTTCAGCTTGGTCTTCTTCTGGTATTTTTTGTGGTCAGCATCACAGTAGCTACTTTCTCCAGAAGTTCTCATAGAATTTTTTTTTTCTGTTTAGTTTCCTCTGCTATTTTGTCAGTTGATTCAGTGGTCTTTTTCAACACAGGAAGAATACCTTCAGTAGTTTTATTTATAGGTTTAAATAATTACTCTGTGGATTCTGTAAATTCTTTTGTTTGTTAACACTCTTGTAATTTTTGTGTCACAGAATCATGGACAGAGATTTTTTTTATTGATTCTTGTTGTTCTTGAGCTAATCTTGCTGAATGAGCTTCACCAATCATTATTGATATAATGCAATGGTTTAATTACAGCAGCAGAGAGGGTGAAATGACAATAATGACATGCACAAGCACCCCATAGCATTGACAAATAAAGGTGTCACAAAAAGTAACAGTGTCAATAGTGATGATATGGCAAGAATCTCAGTTCAGTTAGAGGTTTTGGTTTAACGTTATTGACCCTATATATTTTTGCCTATTTAGTATGATTTGTGTTCAAAACCAAACTGTAGTGTCCACCTCTGCTGCTTGATCTATGACACTTAAGAGTGCCTGAGTATGTCTTGAAGGTTGATTGGATAGAAGGTATTTGGAAGTGGTGTACATTAATTTTGTTCCTTGACATTAGCTTGTTAGTAATCTCAAAGACCAATTCGATATGTATAGTACATTGCTTAATAGTAAGATGTAGGTAATACCTGCATACAGTCATTACACATCATCTTCTGGTTTATTCTGCACCTGTCAGGTGTAGGCATTAGATGAGTACTGGTATATTCCTTACATATCATATGTATGCACTACCTGAGTACATTCCTTACACATCATGTGTAGGCACTACCTAATTACATTCCTTGCACATCATGTGTAGGCATTTCCTGAGTACATTACTTACACATCTTGTGTAGGCACTACCTGAGTACATTCCTTACACATCATGTGTAGACACTACCTGAGTACATTCCTTACACATCATGTGTAGGCACTGAGTACATTCCTTACACATCATGTGTAGGCACTACCTGAGTACATTTCTTATACATCATGTGTAGGCACTACCTGAGTATATTCCTTACACATCATGTGTAGGCACTACCTGAGAATATTCCTTACACATCATGTGTAGGCACAACCTGAGTACATTCCTTACACATCATGTGTAGGCATTTCCTGAGTACATTCCTTACACATCATGTGTAGGCACTACCTGAGTATATTCCTTACACATCATGTGTAGGCACTATCTGGGTACATTCCTTACACATCATGTGTAGGCATTACCTGAGTACATTCCTTATGCTGAATGTTTAGGCAATACCTGAATATATGCCTTACACATCAGGTGTGGGCAATACCTGAGAACATCTGAGAATATTAATTATACATTGGGTATAGGTGGTACCCAGGTTGATTGTTTATACAGTACCCTATTACATTGTCGTACTTGTATCACAATCTGATTAAATGCTTATGCTTTCTTTCTTTTCAGGTGTGGGAGAAGGCAGGTGCCCAGGGATTGTTAGGAGTTAACACACCTGCTGAGGTTGGAGGCGTTGGTGGTGATAGGTTGTCCACAGCTATTACATGGGAAGAACAGTAAGCATAAAGAATAGTATGCACAATGTATGCTTTATCAGTGATATACTGTGAGATGTATAAATTATTCATTAAAAGGAAATGAGGCTTGCCAAGTTTTCCTTATGGAAAAATTTATAGACCAAGTGGTATATCTTTGAAACAGAAAACATACTATACATATATTTTATTTATAGCAGATACAAAAACACATATTTGACTTTTGAACAGAGTTAATACTGACTAGGGGTAACTGTCTATTGACTGAGAGAATGAACTTGCATCTTTGCTGTCTCCGCTACAAAAGTAGTTTTGTGCCTCATGTGGCTTGACACAATCACATGTGCATATTGATAAGTTGATCATTTTCTATTTTGAGTTTTTACTTTTATTCACATTGATTAAATCAATATAGGACACAATGATGATTTATATATGAATGATGGTTTTAATAAAGAAAGTAGAGCACAACAAACACATTTTTATTAAACACTGAATGCTCAGTCATTTATGTGCAGGTGCATGGAAATTAGTGTCGAATAGAAACTAAGCAAAATGATAAACTAACAAGAAGTAATTAAACTATTTTAATATATTTAGAGCTGATCTAAGTCGTTATTCTGCTTTAATGAACATTACTAACAACCAGAACATTGTTTCTCTCTCTTTCTGTTACTCTCCTTTTAATAGGTTTGACTTAATATTTACAGGCATTGCTCATAGGTCCAAAGACATGCTATAACACAAGTAAAAAGCCTCTATGCTTGTCTTTTCATAGATTTTGCCTATGTCTTGCTATGATGGTCAATACAGGGGGGAGAAAGGGGTGACCTTTGGACATTTTCGTATTTAATTAATAATAATTGATTATTAGAATCTTATAATAAGTTTTAGAAAAAAATAACTACAAAGCACTAAATGCATTACATTATGTAGACATTTAACTTGTTGTGTCAACAAACTTTTGTAACTTTGTATCATTGATTATATAAACACTGTAGATTGATCCCAAGGCAAATGTACACATACCATTACACTAAATCATTTTTGTTGGTTACGTGATGCAAGTTCATTTCAAGGTTTTCATCCAACCCAAATTCTTTTTCTCTTTTACTCAAGATTTCTGCATAATTTTTCCTTTATGCATAAGTGGGGAGAAGAAAACAGAGAAAGAAAGAATTGTAATGAAATTGTGTACCATGTTAAATTCATTTACAAAACGGGATTATTATTACTTTCTATCATTATTTTCATATATCAGTAATGATCAATCATTGGATCACTAATGATCAATCATTGGATCACTAATGATCAATCATTGGATCACTAATGATCAATCATTGGATCACTAATGTTCAATCATTGGATCACTATTGATCAATCATTGGATCATTAATGATCAATCATTGGGAATTCTTTATTGCTCTATAGGAATAGAACCAACAATACTACACAGTTCCAAGAATGTTTATATGTGTGTATTATTTCACCTTGGGAAAGTCAAATTTTATATACCAATAGTATTGGTATATCACATTGCTTGATACCAACACTTTACAAGTCATGTTATTTTTAATGTCAGAGATATAAATAAAAAGAAATGTATATTTTCTACAAAATTCTAGAGTATATATTCACAATAAGATGTAACTTGATCACTTTGTTGTAGATCTGTTGAATGTGAAGTGTATGGAAACACATGAACAGAAGCTGTGCTTCCTACATACAGTGTGACCCCGCTATAACACGCTCCGTTATAATGCGAATTTGGATATAACATGGTCGTGGAATGGCTCCCAAATTTCATTCACCTTAATACCGATATTTTTTTTTTTAAAGTACTTAAAGTAAATTGCGTAAAGTTTTATTATCATGTTGGAAAAGAGATTGCTTATAAATTTGAATATAAGATGTTTATGGCGTGGCTCACGAAATAACATATACATGTACATGTATTATTTTCATACACAAAAAATATTTCTTCCTAAAAGTGCAAAAAAAACCATGTATAAAGTTTATTCTCATTTTGGGGAGGAAATCACATATGGATTCTAATATAAAATGATCATGGTATGGCTCCCAAAATTTCATTTAAATTATTATGGGTATTTTTCTCGTAAAAAAAATAAAGTACAAAAAGTAAATTACGTAACATTTTGTAATCATCTTGGAAAAGAGATTGCTTATAAATTTGAATATAAGACGCTTGTGGCATTGCTCCAGAAATATATACATGTACATGTATTATGCTCTTATAAAGTTTATCATTTTGGGAAGGAAATCACATATGGATTTTAATATGAAACAAACGTGGCATGGTCCCGAAATTTAATTTACATTATTACCGGTATTTTTGTTTTAAAAAAAATTATACATATACGAAAAACATTTCTTAAGGTGCAAAAAATAATATGTAGAAAGTTTATTGTCATTATGAAGAGGAAATCACATATGGATTCTAATATAAAATGATCGTGGCGTAGTTCCTAAAATTTTTAAATTTGAGAAATTGTTTACAGTTTTGTACCAAAATAAAGATTGGAAATATGAGTATTTGAACCCTTGTCTGGGCCTTCTGAAAACTTTCATCTTTGTTTACTGTTGAAAGATGACAGCTCATAAGTGTTAATGTTCTTATTAGTGGTTCATGAGCAATGAAGCCATCAAATCTACTTTGTGTTTGTCTACAATGCAATCCCTATACAATCATTCCTCAAACAATATCTGACATATGTTCTATAAGCTGCATTTACAACTAAGCAATAAACAATGCGGTGGTTGATAAAAGATTCTTTCTGAGTTTATAAATCAATTATTTTAAGTATGTTGCTCATCATCAAAGTCAATTGCCAGGCTAAACTTGTTCAAAATATGGGTCAACGATTTATGAATCATCAAACATATGCAAGCTGCCAACACGTTCACATGGCTTGGCAGTGTTGTTTTATGCAGTCAGTTGACCAGTGAATAATGTCATCCATTCCATACCAATATCACTCTCTTGTTTATTGCTGTAGTCAGAAAACAGCTGAAAATTACAGTTTTTCAAATAATACCAAAGTATTACAAATCACGGATGAAAAAATTTTGCAGTGTGAAATTTATACAGACACCGCTGTTTAACCTTCGGATGTTTCATCATTCGTTACATACTATTTGCTATTTATTTGTTTCCCCATTGTATTCAGTTGCATACCAATCTGTGACAAAATTACTGAATATTTTAAATATTTGTGCAGATATTTTCGATGGAAATATTTGTTTTGTGGATTCAATGTATATAATGAGATCCCTTTGGTGAGTACACAGTGCTGATCCTCTCTATTCATGCTATAGATAAGACATGTATATATAAACAATACACGTGTATGCACCAATGTGTGGTTCTCTAAATAAAGTAATGGATTATATATATGCAACCTGTTATCACTGAAGGTGTTTTTCTTATTTAATATACATTGATTTAAAATGGTAACTGTGTCAATGAAGCACAAGTTTTTGCACCCAATTTTATTTCAACCCCCACCCCCTGATAACCCTGCAAATTTGTTGATAACATACATGGTTGCTTATAACACGGTTTGGTTCATAATGCGGTCAGATTCTATGGCTCCCAACTACCGCGTTATAGCAGGGTCTCACTGTATTTACTATACATTTATATATTAGATAACCATTTATTTGGGGAAACCATAAATTTACTTTTGAAGTAATTTTTGGGCACTGTATATTTTGGGACAAATCCAGTTTTTGGTATTGTAAGTTCTGTGACACTTTTAATCATAATATCAATGTTTGGCTGATCAGTAAAGAGGATCGTTTGCATTGAAAATGAATTGATTCTAACCTTGAAAACGCATTCAGACTTAAACTTTTATTTGAAAAATATAACCAATGCTTTAAAATGAAACATTGGTGCATATGAAAATGAGTTGAACCTTTTCTGTTATGATTTATGCATCAGCAAAGTATTATTTTGATGTAGTGTTAAAGTGTATGTTGTGCCTTACTTTGCATTACACCATCTAACTTTCCACAAGCATAACATAAACTTTACAATGTAATTAATTATAACTTACAGAAGAATTTAGATTACAATACAGATAGGTAACATTTTTTAACCAGCTGCTACTTAAACAAGCAATATAATGTAATGACCAAGAAGAGCACATCGACTTTACATTAATGACTGAGAGAGAGAGAGAGAGAGAGAGAGAGAGAGAGAGAGAGAGAGAGAGAGAGAGAGAGAGAGAGAGAGAGAGAGAGAGAGAGAGAGAGAGAGAGAGAGCCTGTATGTATTGAGAGATATATGGATAAAAGCTGCTAAGGTACAGAGTGAAAGCTAAACATGCCTATTCAGAAACTACAAAACCTTTTATTTACTTATATATCAATCAACATAATCCAAGTAATGCTGAACAGACACTCATTGCCCACTCTACCTCCTCTGGTTCAAACCAGTAAGACTCATCCTCTATTCTCTCATTAGTAAAGATGCCATTGGGTTCCCATTCATCAATAATAACTGAGACCATGAAACAAACAATCGAATACAAGTTTAAACCAAAAAAACATCCAAAGTTCTGATTGATACACATAATAAGGATTACAGATAAGGCTCATGTCATGTGAACATTTATTCATCATCACAGGGGGCTCATGTGGCTGCTTAGGTGTTGGTGTTTATAATTTTTAACGTAGCTTTTAACAATTTTTCAGTCATGTCGCTACGATGTCTGCAGTGTGGCAGTTTATAGTGATGTCTAGCACTGAGGCATCATGCCACAGACATGTAGCATGATGTCCCACCCAGTCACATTATCCTGACACCAGGCTGACCAGTCCTAACACTAACCTCTTAATGCTGAGCATTAAGTGAGGTAGCTGTTAGTACCATTTTTATAAGTCTTTGATAGGACTCGACCAGGGATCGAACCCACGACCTCCCACATCCGAGGCGGACGCTCTAACCACTAGGCCACTGGAGTGGTTGATATGGCTGCTTACAATTTTTTGTCATATATGTACTATATAAAAATACAAGGGATGACATTTCTCTTCATTATCATACAACATATTTAGGAATCAATACCTGATATTTAAAGCTTGACCATCCTAACTTTGTTTCTGTTCATGGTTTGTGCATCATTTCTCTCGTGACTTAAACTCCTTTTAAGATTCTGAACACACTAAGTAGGTCAGTACCTTTCGTTGACAGCAACAGTTAAATACTGATTAAGAAATATTTTGACCAAATAGAATTTAAATATGTACTATGAGTAAAAAAAAAAAACCTACAATATAAATGTCCGGTTTAACTAATACCATTTTTGCTTCAAGTTTGTGGCCCTGGAACAAATATTAACTGTTCAAGTCAGACCCACTGTTCACAATGTTTCTTTACTGGACTGTCTTTTTATAATTGGCTGGAAACCCAATCCATGACAGATTTTTTTAAAAAATTGGCTGGAAACCCAATCCATGACAGATTTTTTTTAATTGGCTGGAAACCCAATCCATGACAGATTTTTGTTAATTGGCTGGAAACCCAATCCATGACAGAGTTTTTTAATTGGCTGGAAACCCAATCCATGACAAATTTTTTTTTAATTGGCTGGAAACCCAATCCATGACAGATTTTTTTTAAAATTGGCTGGAAACCCAATCCATGACAGATTTTTTAATTGGCTGGAAACCCAATTAATGACAGATTTTTTAAAAAAATTAGTTGGAAACCCTATCCATGACAGATAATTTTATCATGGCAAAGACAACACAAAATGTTGGTTACCATAACATGTACTTCTTATACCATGTTAGAAAAAAAACAAACAAAATGAAATTTTTCACTGATTGACAAATATTTAAATATAAGGAAAATCTTTATTATTTAATAACACTGAAAAAAAATCTAATTTATATTGACCATGTGTTTATAAATATGGCAATTTTTGCATGAGTTTTACATAAAACAATTAAAAAAAACCAGACAGGTTTCTTGAATGTGAAACCACTTGTCATAGATTCATTCTATTTTGAAAATAAATGGCGCCAGATATCATTTAAATATCATTTTTAAAAAAGCATGCTTTATCGATTTGACTGTTGGATGTTATATGACTGAAAAATGTTAAAGGAGAGGGTTTTTGTTAAACTTAAAAACATATTTCACCAGACTGTCATTAAGGGATGAACAATGGCATGTCAAGGATATTACAACAGTCATAATTTGAGGACTCCATGACTATTTGTGAAAGTTGCTGTAGACATACATGAAGACTAGTTAAAGTTAATATGCATAAATAATTTATCAATATCTTTTATTTCTATACTCTTGTAGTAACTACTAATCCACATGGATTTAGTTAATTTGTGATAAAAATTTTAACTGCAGATCCAGGTAATTAGCAAAAATAAAAGTACATTAGGTAAAATAAATAGGTACATTTTTCATGCAGTTTTCTGTAATTATGGCATATAATATATTGATTGAACATATTATGCTCAGATTACAGTTTCTTCCGCTTATAGTAAATGATGCTTGTAACTCTTTGGGAGTTGACATATTGCAGTGTATATATATATATATATATATATATATATATATATATATATATATATATATATGAGCTGATCAATACCAGTATTTTGTGTTCTTCATTTTCAGGATGTATGTGAACTGTTCAGGGCCAGGCTTTGCTCTACACTCAGATATTGTGATGCCCTACATCACCCACTATGGTTCCAGGGAGCAGGTTGAGAAATTTATACCCAGAATGACAGCAGGGAAATGTATTGGAGCTATTGCCATGACAGAGCCTGGAGCTGGCAGGTAGATCATGACATATTCATTCAATCTTAGTGAATATCTGGTTGTCAACGCTAATTTTCAATTTGTCGTTCATTTCACACACTCGTATTTGAATTAAGTGCTCGTACTAATGTACACAGGATGCATTTTGCAAATTGTTTTATATTCCATTTAAATTGTATATCTAAAACTAATTTAAAAGCATAAAAGAAGTATTTTATAAATACCAAACTGTGTTGTTCTGTATTATGAGTTTGTGGAAAAAAATCTGATTTGTTTGGGTTTGGGTTTTTTTATGACCTGATAGCTCTGATGTATCGTTATGTCATATGAAACTTGTTTTTTTCAGCTGAATTTGAGGAAAGTATTTATAGTAATAATATAACACTTGTGTGTGTTGACCAGGGATCTGTCTGCCATTGTTCACACGGTATGGCTTATGCACACATGCAGGGGAAGATGTCTGTAATTGCAAAGACAGTAATGCTTATACACATAAACCAGGGGATATGTAATGGTACATACAGTATGGCTTTAACACAAGCAGGGGAAATTATCTGTAATTCACACACTATGGCTTATGCACACAAGCGGGGGGAAGATGTCTAATTGTACACACAGTATGGCTTATGAACACAAGCAGGGGAAGATGTCTGTAATTGTACATACAGTGTGGCTTATACATACAAGCAGGGGAAATTATCTGTAATTGTTCACACACTATGGCTTATGCAAACAAGCCGGGGAAGATGTCTGTAATTGTACATACAGTAATGGCTTATACATACAGGCAGGTTAAACTGACACATTTCACTCAATATGGTTCATATATGTTGGCATGGGAAGATGTCTCAATATATACACAGTATCAATCACATATCCTGGCATGGGAACATGTCTTTCATTTTACACATATATGGCTAACATAGCCCCACAGGGGAAGATGTATCTTACTGTAAAAGACAAAATGTACAGGGTACCTATGCTACTAGGAAATGAGGAAAAGGTCTGGATAAATGATACATTTTTTCTTGGAAAACTTGAATTTCACAAATATTGACAAAAGTCAAGAAAACCCATAAATTTTCTGCCACCATCTGATGCCTAAACCAATCACATAATTTGTGTTGTAACTAAACTGATCATCAGTTAAATTTATTGAATTCTAAACAGAATATTCAGAGGGTGCAGTATGGTTAATTTGGATGCTTGCTATAAACATATATGCTGAGACAGTCCAATCGCTCAGTGGATTAGATTCGTCTAGTCGACTTTTATTTTCACAGTCCGCTTGATATCAGTCTCCTTCCTTACATGAAAGGTATGAAAACCATTCTTAACATTACGAGGCCAACATAGTTGTTTCAAAGTGTAGCTGCTTACCAGATGGCCTAACAAATTTTAGTCGTTAAATTGAGTGATACATGAAATCAGTATGAAAATTACTTTTTTTCTCAGAAATTGTGGGCATTAAGTTGTTATGTCTTTAATCGGCTTAAAGACAAGATAAAACTATGGCATTGATGAAGTGTGACCTTGTACTTGCAATTTGCATTGCTAGTTGCATGAGTACACAAGTCTAACAACCCAGTTTTGATTGTTGTAGAGGAAAAAAATGTGAAAAATATTAAAGTCATACTGGTTGTAATAAAAATGCATAAATGAAAGAATACAAAAGTTTCCATGTTTATATATTCCAAGAATAACTTTTGGGGTTTTGTTGTATCACGTGAATAACACGTTGACATGTGGTCTCTGCTTGACAAATCAGACTGGCTAGATTGCTGGTTTTTACAGAAAGTATCTGACTTTCATTTGAAATAATTGAATGTCTGTACAACATTATAAAGAAATTAGTTGCTGATGACACATAACCTGGACTTTTAAAGCTGTCACTGGGGCCTAGAAAATTTAAACTCATGTTATATCGACTTATACCTGCATGAAATTGTTAGGAAAATGATTTATTTTCTCAAAAATGGCAAGTATTATAATCATTTTATCTTTAAGCCACTACCATATTAAATGAAACTATGGCATGGATGAAACCTGTCCCAGTACATGCCATTTGCATTACTCAGTATGGCGAGTATTATAATCATTATGTCTTTAAGCCACTACCATATTAAATGAAACTGTGGCATGGATGAAATCTATCCCAGTACATGCCATTTGCATTACTCAGTATAGCAAGTATTATAATCATTATGTCTTTATGCCGCTACCATAATAAATGAAACTATGGCATGGATGAAACCTGTCCCAGTACATGCCATTTGCATTACTCAGTATGGCGAGTATTATAATCATTATGTCTTTAAGCTGCTACCATATTAAATGAAACTGTGGCATGGATGAAATCTATCCCGGTACACGCCATTTGCATTACTGAGTTTCCTGATTCCAAAATTGCCAAAAATATACATGTGCAAGAAGAAAATCATCTAATATTGTTAGGTATTTAGAAGAAGACAACATTCGGGGGTGGGCAGACTTGACACTGAGCGAGAAAGATGGAAAATCAAGAGGAATGGAGGAAGATGGTTGTTTGGTCTCATGCAGTGCCCCAATGGTCTACCAGACTACGGGACTGATGATAATAGGTAATGTGGCAGAATGATATAAAAAAAGCACACTGCTATTGCACCCACAGCAGATTTCAGTTTTGGAGAACTTTAAGCCACCTACTCAAGTCCTGCATGCCACCAGTGATGAAGCATTGTTTGTGAGCTTTCTTGTTAAATATGACCAGTCTTTCTCGAACTGCTATGGTGGCCTAGTGGTTAGAATGTCAGCCTCGGATGCAGGAGGTCGTGGGTTCTATCCCTGGCCGAGTCATACCAAAGACTTAACAAAAATGGTACTAACATTTGTCTTGCTTGGCTCTCAGCATTAGGAGGTTATCACACACACACCAGTCTTTCACAGTTGGTAATAAGCAACAGAAATGATGAAATATTATTTCCTGTTGTGAGGAAAAATAAGACAAACTTTAGTGCCTTCTTACGTGCTGAAAATTTGCAAAAATTTTAGTCACCAAGATTAACCAGCAGGGAAGAAACCAGAATTTTTTTTCGAAAAGTTTTACCATAGCCAGATTGAGGAAGTTAAAGACTGCCACAGCGTCATGACAAGTAGCGTGATTTTCATGTATATCGGTAAATTTGGTAAATTTGGCTGCAAATAAAGTACTACATCGAATCAGTGTAAATAATGTTTTTTTCTTATTTTGGGATTTTCATATAATGAAGTACTGACCATTGAAGTGGATAGAGTTAGTGTCATGATATACCTTTTCACAAATTTTTATCCCACTTGTCACGGATTTCGAGTCTGTAGGGTTGGTAGCTCTGTGTACTATATTGTAGCAAGAACTATTAAAAAAGAATAGAATATATGTACAGTGACTATGATCCTTTTTATATAAATTGTTCTGAAACTGGACCATGAAAATGACTTTGTACAAACCTGCTTTGAGAGAACACTTATCTTGAGAGATCACTTCTTTTGGCAGAAGGTGTGGTCTTTCATAACAGGTTTTACTGCCTTTAAAATCCACATTTAATTCATTTAGAACAATCATTCATAAAATTTTGATTTCAAAGGTTTTGTTACAGATGCTGTTTTAAATCAAGTTAAGTTTAAAACAATATATAATTTTAGTTTTCGCTAATTACATGCAAGGAATGCGTTTTACTAAAGTTTTATTAACTCTACAGTGATCTTCAGGGGATTAGGACCAATGCCAAGCAAAATGGGTCGGACTGGATACTGAATGGTAGCAAAGTTTTCATCACCAATGGCTGGATGTGTGACGTAGTCATCGTGGTGGCTATTACAAACCCAGTGGCAAAAACCATGGCTCATGGTATCAGCCTGTTCCTAGTGGAAACTGGCACACCAGGATTCAAGAAAGGACGAAAGCTTGAGAAGATTGGATTTAAGGCTCAGGTGCAGTGGAATATGGTCAAGTGTGTTAATACAGTTTAATTTTCATAGATCAGGTGCAGTGAAGTATAGTGCATTGTGTCATTCTAATTTGAAATATATCTGGTGCAGTTCAGTGTAGCATAGTGTGTCATTGCATTTTCAAATTCATAGCTTCTTTGGTCATTAAAAGAGCATTATTGTTTGATTTGCTTGCTGATTAGAAACATTTTCAAGGAATTGTGTTTTGCAAATTCAAGGAAGCATGATATATGTTTTATTATATTAACCGTCACAAAATTCAACAGTAGATTGCAGAAAAATCTGTTATTATTTATGAAAGACATATAACTAAGAGTATCTCGTAGAGGATTGGTTTGCAGTATGCTTATCTCAAGGAATGAAAACTGTACTGTAGTGGTGAAACGATTCGATATATCAATGTACCACTACTTTTCCTGTAATGAAACACATACTGCTACACGAGACGGAGAATCGATACAAAATGTAGAAGTTATTTTAGTCTTCAGCAACCATGAATACTTTTTATGCAGTATGATTCCCTAACTATAGAATTCATCTGAAACAGCATTTGCAATCATAGTCACTCATTTTTATTAGTAAAAATGAAAAAGGCTTTTGGGAATAGTTGCTTGCCATTTACAGATTAACTCATGGACGTTTTCTCTTTATCTTACCCCTTCCCCATTTCTATGCTAATTAGCTTAATCTAAGAGCATTTTCAGCATATAGGATGCAATCCAAGCGTGTTCCATGCATATAATGGAGGAGTTCCCTCATCATTTAATAACCACTTTAACATGGAGTTTCTACATTGAATTTCATCTCGTCTACTTTGGTCAATTTGAAAGCTACACTACCAGTGTGTCACTTGGTGAAATATGTTACATTGAAATCTCGTAGGTAATTGTTTGTTCTGATCCAGGTTAAATAATAACTACCAATCAGGAATTAGTTAGCTATTCCCTTCATGACAAACAGGAAGTACTAGCAAATCAAAAATGTTTGCACAAAAGTCTGTGATATATAGTACTTAAATAGAGATACTGTCCAGGTGTGTTATTGCACGAATGATGCAAAATTTTTACGAATTCGCACACATGGAGAACAGTGATGCACAATAACTTCCCATAAATTAGAAATATGAATATGAAAATGTTCTCTGTGAAGTATAGGCCTACAATTTTTATTTAACTGTTCTTGTTGTGACATGTGTTTCTGGTAGGCTTCTGTTTTCACATCTGGGTTCTTCAAGCATGGCATGACTGGTTGTTAAACTGAATTTGATTGGCTCGTTGTGCCCAGGAATAAGCATAAAGGAATAATTGAATCTTCCATGAAAGATGTATTACAAATGCGTGCTTAAAACAGGGATTACCTAGTAAACACAAAATGTCAGATTCCTGGTATGGTTCGTTATGTTTTCGAGCAGGAAATACTAGCTAATGATAGTGATAATGACAATTGTTAAAGTTATGAAGTATATTGGATTATTGGAGCTGGGAAAATGGTGTTCAATACATGATCAATAGACAAAAAAAGATAGCATGATGGCCAATCTCCCTTTCATCAGTATTTTGAAATTAAATGTAGAAGGGAAGAATATTTGGCATATTTAAAATACATCAATTTAAAAATAAAATGCTGCTTTAAATTTTTATCAATCAATTTAGCCTGTGGATCATATGCTACAAAATACATATCCATATCGGGGTTATGTTGTATACTGAATAAATAAAACTGAACAAACAAAATTAGGAAATAAAGATATTTATTTGAATACCTTTGTCAGCACAAGAAGACTAGGACATTGATGGACTAAAAGTCCTAATACAGCATTATGGAACAGATAAGAAATCTGGCATGGTTCTCAATAAACTACTGATTCAAAAAAGTAAGTTTATGTTAGAAAAAAATCTCATTTGGAAAAGATGTATCCAAAAGATACTATCTGTGAGCTCTGGAAAATTGTAAATAAGAGCCACAAAGATCAATTCCCTAACATCTTCAAGGTGCTGGATCATTGTGTTTGAAATGGTTGTTATTCAAATCATATGGTGAATAACAACCCTTTAAAATGTAATGGATCCAGCAAGGGATCACATGTGTCAGGAATTTATTGAGATAAAATCTGCTTCCTTGATGATTCTGTGCTAATTTTATTTATTCCATCAGCACCTTCATTCACTGGTTAAATATTTCTGCATATAAAGAGAAATTCCAAATTTGTTCCCAATATACAATTTAAGGAGTGATGCTGCCAGGATTTTATATTAAGGGGGACTTCACTCTTTCTTACCGATAGAAGGGGAGAGTAGAAAGAAGGAGTAGGAGTAAACAGTCATAGTTCAATATTTACCTAACACTTTTATACCTATCTCTCTTTCTTCCTGCTCCACTTTTTTGAGCTCTACTAAAACCAAAAACCTAAAGATGTAAAGATGTCTCATATATATATATATATATATATATATATATATATATATATATATATATATATATATATGTATCAATTAGCTAAGTTCATATGTACACATAATGAAATTTGCATCATATTATCAGCTGACCAAACAAAAATGAATGATTGAAAAAACTCTCCCACGATGTGCTTCAGATAGTTTATATTTTATTATGTCAGATGAGTCAAATTTAGTTTTGCTAAGCAAGATAACTTGCATGGTAATACAAGACATCACCTGTGGTAATGCAAGTGTAATCAAGTCTTGTCTTGGTCAACCGACATTGCATGTGTGCAGGTTTAGTCTTGATCAACAACACATCATCTGAGGTAATGCAATCTGAGGTAATGAAATCTGAGGTAATGCAATCTGAGGTAATGAAATCTGAGGTAATGCAATCTGAGGTAAAGAAATCTGAGGTAATGCAATATGAGGTAATGCAATATGAGGTAATGCAATATGAGGTAATGCAATATGAGGTAATGCAATCTGAGGTAATGAAATCTGAGGTAATGCAATATGAGGTAATGCAATCTGAGGTAATGAAATCTGAGGTAATGCAATCTGAGGTAATGAAATCTGAGGTAATGCAATATGAGGTAATGCAATCTGAGGTTATGAAATCTGATGTAATGCAAATCTATTCTTGCTCCACAAGACATCTAAAAAATAATTTTTCATGCATTGTGAGAATGTGGCTTTCCCAGCATATGGAAATAGATTTGATTGTCTATGTCATAATACACCATTGTGATGATGAGATGATATGTTTGCCGCTGATGAAGAAAGGCCTCCAGCATTGTCCTCCATTTACATATGGATGACTAATTTAAGGCTTACAGTAGAATGTTTGCTTCCATTATTGCTGGAAATATGTTTGAGATATGGAAAAATATATTTGTAGTTTTGTTTCTAAAAGGTTATCCTGAAGCTCCCTGTTTCAACAAAAATCAATTTTAACAAGATGATCATGTGATTGTGATTTATACAGTGTTACAAAAAATCTGGCAGATACAATTTTCCATTTCAAAATGCATTTTATCTACATCCATGCTTTCTCTGATCTAAGTTACTGTTTGGCAGACTACTAATAGAACTCAGAATTTATCTAATGGCTTTAATTTAATGCTTAGGCACAGAATGTGAGTTGATTGCAGAAAATACAATTTGTGATTTCAAGCTCTTGCATCTTTTTGTGATTGCTAATATGTCCTCATATATATATATATATATATATATATATATATATATATATATATATATATATATATATATATATATATATATTTAGAAAGTCATTAAGAATTTCTAAAAGCATCTCATAAAATAAATTTTGTCATTGAATGCTTTACTACTGAAAATGAACAGTTGGACTAGGGCATATCCATTATGCTTGAATGGAATGCTTGATAAGTATTTTGCACCCAACTATTTTATTTACAAAATATGGAAGAATGTTTTCATATTACATTTTAGGTAAAATCTGTTTCTTGGTCTGTTTTAAGTTGTCCTGCAGAATTTTTTAGTATTCAGCCAAGTACATATTAATTTGATACATTATCCTGGCTATGTTCCAGAAAAAATAACTGTCCCTGATCTATTTGATGCCATCCATACTATCTTCTAAAATAAAATGACTGTCCCTGATCTATTTGATGTCATTCTTACTATCTTCTAAAATAAAATGACTGTCTCTGATCTATTTGATGTCATTCTTACTATCTTCTAAAATAAAATGACTGTCTCTGATCTATTTGATGTCATCCTTACTATCTTCTAAAATAAAATGACTGTCTCTGATCTATTTGATGTCATCCTTACTATCTTCTAAAATAAAATGACTGTCTCTGATCTATTTGATGTCATCCTTACTATCTTCTAAAATAAAATGACTGTCTCTGATCTATTTGATGCCATCCATACTATCTTCTAAAATAAAATGACTGTCCCTGATCTATTTGATGCCATCCATACTATCTTCTAAAATAAAATGACTGTCCCTGATGTATTTGATGTCATCCTTACTATCTTTTAAAATAAAATGACTGTCCCTGATTTATTTGATGTTATCCTTAGTATCTTTTAAAATAAAATGACTGTGTCTGATGTATTTGATGTCATCCTTACTATCTTATAAAATAAAATGACTGTCCCTGATCTATTTGATGTCATCCTTACTATGTTCTAAAATAAAATGACTGTCCCTGATCTATTTGATGTCATCCATACTATCTTCTAAAATAAAATGACTGTCCCTGATCTATTTGATGTCATCCATACTATCTTCTAAAATGAAATGACTGTCCCAGATCTATTTGATGTCATCTTTACTATCTTCTAAAATAAAATGACTGTCCCTGATGTATTTGATGTCATCCTTACTATCTTTTAAAATAAAATGACTGTCTCTGATTTATTTGATGTCATCCTTACTATCTTATAAAATAAAATGACTGTCCCTGATCTATTTGATGTCATCCTTACTATCTTCTAAAATAAAATGACTGTCCCTGATCTATTTGATGTCATCCTTACTATCTTCTAAAATAAAATGACTGTCCCTGATCTATTTGATGTCATCCTTACTATCTTCTAAAATAAAATGACTGTCCCTGATCTGTTTGATGTCTTCCTTACAATCTTCTAAAATAAAATGACTGTCCCTGATCTACTTGATATCATCCTTACTATCTTCTAAAATAAAATGACTGTCCCTGATCTATTTGATGTCATCCTTACTATCTCCTACATCAAATGACTGTCCCTGATCTATTTGATGTCATCCTTACTATCTTCTAAAATAAAATGACTGTCCCTGATCTATTTGATGCCATCCTTACTATCTTCTAAAATAAAATGACTGTCCCAGATCTATTTGATGCCATCCTTACTATCTTCTAAAATAAAATGACTGTCCTAGATCTATTTTATGCCATCCTTACTATCTTCTAAAATAAAATGACTGTCCCAGATCTATTTGATGCCATCCTTACTATCTTCTAAAATAAAATGACTGTCCCAGATCTATTTGATGCCATCCTTACTATCTTCTAAAATAAAATGACTGTCCCAGATCTATTTGATGCCATCCTTACTACTAAAATAAAATGACTGTCCCAGATCTATTTGATGCCATCCTTACTATCTTCTAAAATAAAATGACTGTCCCAGATCTATTTGATGCCATCCTTACTATCTTCTAAAATAAAATGAATGTCCCTGATCTATTTGATGTCATCCATACTATCTTCTAAAATAAAATGACTGTCCCTGATCTATTTGATGCCATCCTTACTATCTTCTAAAATAAAATGACTGTCCCAGATCTATTTGATGCCATCCTTACTATCTTCTAAAATAAAATGACTGTCCCAGATCTATTTTATGCCATCCTTACTATCTTCTAAAATAAAATGACTGTCCCAGATCTATTTGATGCCATCCTTACTATCTTCTAAAATAAAATGACTGTCCCAGATCTCTTTGATGCCATCCTTACTATCTTCTAAAATAAAATGACTGTCCCAGATCTATTTGATGCCATCCTTACTATCTTCTAAAATAACATGACTGTCCCAGATCTATTTGATGCCATCCTTACTATCTTCTAAAATCTAATGACTGTCCCAGATCTATTTGATGCCATCCTTCTGTCCCAGATCTATTTGATGCCATCCTTCTGTCCCAGATCTATTTGATGCCATCCTTACTATCTTCTAAAATCAAATGACTGTCCCAGGTCTATTTGATGCCATCCATACTATCTCCTAAAATAAAATGACTGTCCCAGATCTATTTGATGCCATCCATACTATCTCCTAAAATAAAATGACTGTCCCAGATCTATTTGATGTCATCCTTACTATCTTCTAAAATAAAATGACTGTCCCAGATCTATTTGATGCCATCCTTACTATCTTCTAAAATAAAATGACTGTCCCAGATCTATTTGATGCTATCCATACTATCTCCTAAATAAAATGACTGTCCCAGATCTATTTGATGCCATCCATACTATCTTCTAAAATCAAATGACTGTCCCGGATCTATTTGAGGCCATCCTTCTGTCCCAGATCTATTTGATGCCATCCTTACTATCTTCTAAAATCAAATGACTGTCCCAGATCTATTTGATGCCATCCTTTTGTCCCAGATCTATTTGATGCCATCCTTACTATCTTCTAAAATAAAATGACTCTTCCTGATATGTTCTTGTTCAATCAAGTTTATTATTCATTAACCTGTCAATCTAATAAAATACAAACTTGGATGTGTATGATCTTAAAAATGAAAGTTAAAAATTAAATTCAAGCCCTGTTTGGAGCTATCAAAGAAATCTATTTGACACTTTGTTGCTCTACAATTTTGGTGATTATTTTCATGGAGACTTTTCTTAAAAGTATGCTTGCTGAATATTATTGTGGAGAATAATTACAGTGCATATATTTTTAAGTGCACTTTCTTTGTTTAAAGGTTTATTGCTTGTATTACATGGTAATCAGTGCAGCATAATTGAATTTATATTGATATAGCTTGTTGTTTTTAACTCATCTGGAAGTGATGCCATTTTGGCAAGTTTCTTAACATGGATGTTAACAAGTTGGCATGTTTGTTTTGGGGCAAAGATTATGTTTTTTGATGAATTGTTTAATTAAGGAGTTGTAGTTTTGGTGATATGTCATATGTCATTTTAGTGATTGTTTTAGACACTTTGTTATATTGGATCCATGAAGAAAGTACATAAACAGAGACTGGTAATTACTTTATTGGTTGCAGGACACAGCAGAGCTATTTTTTGATGATGTTCGTCTCCCTGCCAGTGCATTACTAGGTGAGGCCAACAAGGGGTTCTACTACTTGATGCAAGAGCTTCCACAGGAAAGACTCATCATTGCTGATATGGCACAGGCCTCCACTGAATGGATGTTTGAAGAGACACGGCAGTATGTCCGACAGAGGAAGGCATTTAACAAGACATTGTCATATTTGCAGGTAAAATATAGAAATACTGCCTCTATTTCGAAGCAGAACAGGCCAACATGACTGCTAAACTCATTATTGGTGAGGTCACTGCTTGGTTAGGCCACTGCTTGGTTAGGGCCATATAAAACACAAAGTAAAAGGTCTAGGCTGTACATCTGCTTAATAGCCTTTGGCAGGTAAATAAATAAATGACTTTTCAATTCTCTTTAGTGTTAAGACTATGACATAGTTTAAGTTATCATATTTTAATTTATGGTCAGGATAAAGGGCCCATTTAGGCCTTTAATATTTTGTAAGGAGTTTGTGCAATTGCCGTTTTCAATTATTTGAGTGAATACATTTTACTATATGAGTAAAATACATATTTACTATTTCAGTAAATCACATCATTCTGTGAAATTTACTGTATATCTTTAATCTTTGTCCTTTTAATGTGTAAAATCATTTATTTGTAATTATGTTGAATTATTAGGTTCGTGAGGATTGTGCTAAATTGATTTTGTCCAAAACTTGGATCTTGTACATGAACATATTGATCATAATTCTTTTCTCCTTCAAGTCATTCATCAATAAACTTTATATTAGATTACCATCAGAATTGTTCAGTTACAAATCGCAAATCCAACCTGGTTTTATTGTTGAAAATGGTGTCAGATGTGGGGTCATCTCGGATTTATTGAGGGTCATTGTACACAGATCTTGGAGGTTTTGTCCCAATACCCAGGCAAACCAGGCTGTACTGGATTAATTCAACACAAGATAAAGTTTAATACCTCATAGCCTATCAGGATTAAAGAATATTCAATGCCCCTTAATGCGCAGAAGACTATCAACGAAGAAGTCAAGAAAATGTCAGCTCAGGAAGTGATTGAACATTCCAGTTCCCCGTACTTGTCCCCCATTGTATTAGTCAGAAAGTAAAATGTGACAGCCATTTTTGCATTGATTTTTGGCAACTGAACAAAATCACCAGGTTCAATGCAGAACCAATGCCATACACAGAAAGCTTATTTTTAAAGTTGGCAAGTCATAAATACATTTCCTAGTAAGACCTTACCAAGAGATATTAGCAGGTACCGGTTGCTGATAAAGCCTGTTAACAGCATTCGCTACCCCAAATGGTATTTATTAATTTAAACTCATGCCTATCATTTTAGTCTATGCTGATGCATCATGTGTTCGTCTCATGTGCAAATTGTTTATCGGTATGGAAAACATACAACAGTTTTGTAGATGATATCCTGGTTTATACATATACCTGGGATTATCATGTTAAGGCATCTGATTGATAGACTTCACAATTCTAATCTTATACAGCTAGGCCCACCAAATGTAATAACTGATATTTTAACCTAGAATGTTTAGGCCATCTTGTAAGTGGACTGGGCCAGGTTTAACCTCACCCTGACAAAATAGGAGCAATCTGAGATGCACCTGGACCAGACACTAAGAAACAGCTTTCTATCCTAGGTTTGGTTGGTTTGTACAGGAAATATGTCCCCAATTTTGCGGCTTTTGCCAGCCCATTAACAGACTTGATTAGGAAAGGGCTACCAAAAAAAGTTACCTGGGAAGTGTGCCAAGAAAAAGAATTTGAAGCTGTAAAAAAGAAACTAATAAGTGCACCAATCTTAAAGTTGCCAAAATTGAACAAAACTTTTGTGCTAAGGATTGATGCATCCCATATAGGGGCTGTTTTGTTACAGGAGCAGGAGGAGAAATTGCCCAGTGGTTATGCAAGTAGGAAAGTGCTCTCTGGAGAGTAAAACTACTCAATGATTTAGAAGGAGTTCCTAGCCTTAGTATGGGGGATAGGAAAGTTCCATACATATCTTTTTGGGAAGGGAGTTTACCTTACAAACCGACCATCAGACACATCGTTGTTACTGACATAATTGTATACTCTGCACCTGCTATAGTAACTGGAACATTGGATCGTTATCAGCCACATACATACAATAGCACCACTAATAGGAATTAGTGTTGCAGCTATAACCTGTGTTGTTGGTATTCTTAATATTATCAACAAAAAAAACCCACATCTGCAGCTGATAAATTACACGAGTATACAATGTTGCTATCAGCGGCAAAACGTGCATGCTAAATTATCATCACTGATATCATCAAGCCTCAATGATGGACCAATATTAAAATCAGGAATTCACAGAAATAATTGAAGTTTATTAAGAAGCAACTGGAAACCAAACTTCTTTGTCAGCTGAGAAAAGCCGAGACTTAGATTCCAAATTTAAATCAGGAAGTAAATAATAATGTCACAAGAAATGCTAGAACTAATCTTCACTAATACAACACCACCAGTAACCATGATGATGGATATTATCAATGAATACCATCCCAAAATCATTGATGCATGGAGAAAAATATCCCTCCCACCAAGTATTCTCAAATATAACAGTGGTCCATATGGTGGTGTTCATCAACACCGGGTGTTGTCAATATTGTATCAACGATCGCAGTTAATCTTGTATGTGATGCATTTGATGGCAGCTATCAAGTAGATCTTGAAAAATCCAGACACACACAGCAAGGATATATTCACTCACCCCCAAAATTCTGCCTGCATTTTTAATAAAGTAATATATTGTATATATGCAATCTGTTATCACTGAAGGTGTTTTTCTCATTTAATACATTGATTTAAAATGGTAACTGTGCCAAAGAAGCACAAGTTTTTGCACCCAATTTTATTTCACCCCCACCCCCTGATAACTCTGCAAATTTGTTGATAACATACATGGTTGCTTATAACATGGTTTGGTTCATAACGCAGTCGGGTTCTATGGCTCCCAACTACCGCATTATAGCAGAATCTCAATGTATTTACTATACATTTATATATAAGATAACCAGTTATTTTGGGACACATTAAATTTTCTTTTGAAGTAATTTTTGGGCACTATATTTTGGGACAAATCCAGTTTTTGGTATTGTAAGTTCTGTGACACTTTTAATCATAATATCAATGTTTGGCTGATGAGTAAATATGATCATTTGCATTGAAAATGAATTGATTCTAACCTTGAAAACGCATTCAGACTTAACATTTATTTGAAAAATAAAATTCAAGCCCTGTTTGAATTACTCAGATAGTGAAAAGTGAGGTACTTTACTCAAATAGTAAAATAATAAAAACAAAAGCGACAGATATCATACACAATATCTTTACAGTCCCCAAAACAGTGGGTATAACAAACCCTAACATTAGCCCATGCTGAAAGATTACATGCATGGAATAACACAAACACACCATCACTAGCACTCTTGACTACCAGTCACACTGGTCAATCAAGCAGTTGGCATTTCAAGTAATCTGCTCTCACCAATTCGGTCAACAATGCCCACCTGCTACTTGACCAGTAAGTTTCACTCAGCTCTATGGCTGCTATGGTTCTGCTTCAGAACTGCAATGGTCAACTTCTATGGGTAGCACTACAGCTGGTAACTTGTTGACTCCAATGAAAATACTTCTAAAACCATGCACCATGCATGATATATATGGTAAGCTATACAAATTAAATTATAAACAAATTCAGAAGTGAACCTACCTGTGTCCAATAAAACTCTTATGGTACTAAACATTTCTTAAAAATGCAACTTTATAGTGCTAATATAAATTCCTTACTAAGTCACAAACAAAAATAGAAAATATTTGCATTATACTACATATTAAAATGAAACTGCATAGATATCTACAAAAGAAAAATTGGTTGTACAATAGTTTTACTTGATAATATACATCAGAAATTAATAAATAATTCACTTACCTATAGAGCTGAAGATGTACAAGTCCCTAAGTATACTGACCACTGACAAGACATTCCAGGGGGCCCCGAGTGGCTGAGTGGTCTAAAGAGCTCTTCATTGAGGATCACTGCCATCTCTCCTCTGTCTGCAAGGGTTCGAGTCTAAGATTCGGCGGATGTGGATATGTGAGAAAGCTTGCCAGTAGCTTCTCGTTGGTTGGTGTTTCTTTCCATGGATTTCTCTGTGTCTTCCTCCACAATATAAATACTGGCCGCCATGTATAGTCTATCATGTGCTGAAAAATGGCATTAAGCCCTGCAATAACAACAACAACAAGATGTCCTTCATTCTGGCTAATCAGGAAGTGGGTTACCTTTTTCTTCTTAAAAACCCATAACCTCTGTCAACATCACACACATTACTTGGATTGAATTTTGCAAGTTATAAGTGAATTTACATTATTGATGCATGATTCATTTTTAAAATGCAAACTACAATCTTTGGAGAAAATTAGTATTTAAATTGTTATAAACCAAATAACCCAGCAAGACTATTATGATATCCATAATATGGATATACATGACAGCAGCCATTTTGTCATTGCAAAGAGCAACTCTGTAATTCTCTATCTATCTTGGCAGTAATATGTACCCTTTACAGGTAGATTTCAAAGTGTGTTGCTCTGCATATACACTCATTCAGTTGATAAAGCAGGATGTATGCTTGACACTGGGTTAAGGATAGCCTAACACTCTTACCTTCTGGCTTTGGCAGTGGGTTAAGAATAGCCTAACACTCTTGCCTTCTGGCTTTGGCACTGGGTTAAGAATAACCTAACACTCTTGCCTTCAGGGTTTGGCAGTGGGTTAAGGATAGCTTAAAACTCTTACCTTCAGGCTTTGGCACTGGGTTAAGGATAGCCTAACACTCTTGCCTTCTGGCTTTGGCACTGGGTTAAGAATAGCCTAACACTCTTGCCTTCAGGGTTTGGCAGTGGGTTAAGGATAGCCTAACACTCTTACCTTCTGGCTTTGGCACTGGGTTAAGAATAGCCTAACACTCTTGCCTTCAGGGTTTGGCAGTGGGTTAAGGATAGCCTAACACTCTTACCTTCTGGCTTTGGCACTGGGTTAAGAATAGCCTAACACTCTTTGGCTCTAGGGTAAGGATAAACTTCAGGCTTGGGCACTGGGCAAAGGATGGCCAAACACGCTTGTTCTGAATAAAACTATGGAGATATATTAAAAAAATCTAGTAAATTAGAATAGTAAATAAATTAATGTAGCGCTAAAACATCTTGAAATATTAATTTTGATTAGCAGTAATAAAAGATTAAAAATAGCTGGTCTTTTAGCCTTGTGCAAGACCTATAACTTCAGGCTACCATCTTGTTTATCACCTAGATATAACAGATAAATTTTTATTTTGCTGAGAGAGGGCTGACAAATGCATTGCATTTCAATCAAATTTAATCAGAGTTTGTAAAAAAAAAATACATTTGAACAAACACTTTCTGTATAAGCACAGAAAAGCTATGTGTACAGACTGTCAGTAAAATGACTGTGATGGTGGGATTGGATCTCCATTATTGTTTTATCTTCCATTTATGTAATTTAAGGGAATATAGTTATTTCTATACCTATCTGTTTGTCCATATTTGTTTCTGGAACACAGTTCTCAAACTGTTGATGGTCTTTTGTAGAACTTGATACATGTGTCAAGCAAATTTTATTGAGGTGCTCAGAAATTACATGGAAAGTATAATGAAAGTGTTATATAAATTGAGTGTTGAACAATAGGGTACTTCAGTTGGAGTTCATCTCATATGATATGTTTTGTTTCTCTGTGAATTATGGTAAGTGTAAAGATACCGTAGGAATATTAAGATAAAATATTTCTACCATTTACATGCATATCCTTATGGAGACATTAACATTGATATCTGTGAAAAATGAAATACTGGTTTCTTTGCTATATCTGTGATTCTCATATATTAACATTGATGTATATGAAAAATAATGGCATGTATCCTGTGTTTTCAAGCTCCAAAAAGTTTTGAGCTCATTAGGTTTTGATTTTGCTGCAGAAAAATCTGCTGCATGTTTGCTGTTCACCATACATGAAGACAGCTTTAAACAAATGGTCCAACCCTTTATATGAGGGGCTCAGAGTGGACGAGTGGTCTAAAGTGCTGTTTGTTCTGGATCACTGCCATCTCACCTCTGTCTTCATGGGTTCAAGTCTAGGATTCGGCGAATGTGGATATGTGAGAAAGCTTGCCAGTAGCTTCTCGTGGGTCGGTGGTTCTTTCCGGTGATTTCCCAGTTTCTTCCTCCATCATTAATACTGGCCGCCATGAATAGCCTATCGTGTGCTGAAAAATGGCGTTAAGCCCAACAACAACAACAACAACAACAACCCATTATATGTGCTTAGGGATATAGTATTAGCCAGATGCATACTCCAGGATGTGCGAGAGGTAGACTAATGGAGGCAAGATACACGTCTCAGTGGTCATGGTACTAGACTTGTAAGGTGCAGGTTTGTTTCAATCCTACCACAGTATCAGCCTAAGACGGATACCTTAGTCAGTCTTACCATTGGATTTGGTCTGAAACAGTTACCTTGGTCAATCCTACCATTGGATGGGACTGAAACAGCAACCATTGGATTGGCCTGAGATAGTACCTTGTTGAGTCCTGCCATTGGATCAGCTTGAGACAGCTACCTTGGTCAGTCCTGCCATTGGGTCGGACTGAAACAGTTATCATGGTCTATCCTAGTATTGGATAAGTCTGAGACAGCTTAAGTGCTGAAATGCTTTCTAATGGCAATCATCTGTTGACCTGGAAAAGTATAGCCTGGGACGCTGTTTTATCGCAGTACATAATGTTGTTATCAGTACACAATAAAACCGATCTGCTATTGCTGCATTGTTACAAATTGTAAAGTTTCTCTGCTTTTTCCCTCTATCTATTTCTATAAAAAATATCGGTCAATCCAATCGCGTTCATGTAAATAAAACCGCATATGCCGTCTGACCGAGATTACCGTGCCATGGGGGAACAACTCTATATTATCACAGTATTTACCTAAATTATGTATGGTAGCAGGCACATACTATAATAAACACAAATTTGAACTTGGTGATAAGATGTAACATCCATGTTTGCACTGGCTAAAAATTTTGATGAAAATAAAGGATTTAATGACTAAATTGAATACACTAATGTCAGTTAAGTTGAAATCCTTGATAACTACATTAGTAAAAAAAAATATGTATCACTTTGTCTGAATTTAAGTGCAGTGTGGGCAGGGAAATCTGTATCTATACGAATAAATCAATTTTAAAAATATTATTATTGAAATGTTACTAATTTCAAAAGTATTTTAACTATTATTGCTTTCCTATTTATGTTGAATAAGTAGGATCATTAGCAGCGTTGTGTCAATTTGGGTCTTTAATGGCTACCATGAAATCAAAATGCAACCATGACCTGTTATGACATGTATGTCACTATCAGGATATGACCTATAATCATCAAACGTCAGATGATACACTGAATAAATTTCGTAATCAAATTGAATGCAGGTATAGCAAGTTTGATTGGAGTTTTCTTTATGGTGATCAAGGTAATTGCATGCACTTTACAAAAAAAGTGATGTTCATTCTTTTTCATTGTAAACTTTATAAAAATGTTGACATTTTAGAGGAAATTGCGCTATAAAGTATTTACATCTTTATTGGCTACAGCTTTACATACGTAAACAACCACTAGACAACGCGTGTCCAAAATTAATTAATTTCATTTGCCATGATAATATAGAGCCCGCGATAATATAGTGTTGGACTATACAGGGTAGTGTACTTTTAACTTTCAGACAATCCAACACAAGCTGGCAGAAATTAAGACGGAGGTGTGTATCGGTCGAGCCTTCGTGGACACTTGCCTGGACATACACAGTAAAAAAGGACTGGACTCTCATATGGCATCTATGGCCAAATACTGGTGAGTCAGTCGTTTTCATTTTGGAGTTATGATCTGATATGACTATGTTAGCAATCTTCATGATTCTTGGTCAGATTCTCTGATTTATCAATCTCCATCTCTTTCTTAGGGATACGAGTCAGTTATCACTGTAGGATATCCTTTGTCTTGATCTTATTACTTGAATCATTGCACAGAGAATATCTGTAGTTTTTATGTACAATTTAAATCTAGGAGGAATAAGCACAAAGTAAGATTCACACTTGGTTGGCATAGAAGTGTTTCAAAAGTGTAAACAGTAAATGCTTTCCTTTAAGTAAAGTGGCCCCAATTATAATGCTGCTCATTATTACACTGTCCCTGATATAACCCTGTCTTTTAACAGTCTCATATAAAAGTGTCTCTAATATAACCTGTCTTGACACTGTTCCTGATATAACAATGGTTTTTTCATGGATCCAGTTATAGTGCTTGAATTCTTTTTTCCAATAATAAAAAATTTAATCTAAGACAGCCTCACGTATAACACAGTGGACTTTTATAGTTCCCTTAAAAGCATTATTGTAAGGGACTATTGTATTAAATTTCAACTATAATAGCCCCCCCTATAAGGCTAAACAAAAGACCTTTTTATAATTTTATAAGGTGAGTATAGTCATGTATTTAAGTGTAACAGTAACAGTTGATGCCAATTGAAAAAGTTCAATAAAAACATTACAGGCTTCTGATATAGACTTGACTCTATATTGATCAAATTAGCATAACACATATACAGGCTTCTAATGTATACTTGACTCTGTTATGTATATGTAAAATATTTGCTTGTGTGTAAGTTTTAAAATTCTTTTTTATTCTATTTTTATTTCATTGCATTTTATTGTAATGATTATTGAAAGGATTCATAATTCTTCAGTATTTTTTTGTACCAAAAGTTGTTTATGTAAGATGTAGAAGTGTTACATGAGAATTATTTTTAGTTAACCCAGTTCGTCTTGGGCTAGCAAGAGCATAAACAGGCAGTTAGAATGATTGGCCAGTATCAGGACCATACCTTGCTTGCGTGATTACCATGTGTAAACAACATTTATTTATGATTAGTTTTTAAATGGGGTTACATTAGCATACATGATGGATTTCTTGTAGTAAGAAACCACATGACCAATCTCACGAGACTTGAAATGATGTTTTGGGGGTTTAAATATACCTTCCTAATATTCTTCTGTCAGAGTAGTTTTACCATCTTGAAGGAACAAAGTGTTTTTTTATTTGTTGCCAGATTGTTTTTTTTTTCATCTGTTTTTTGGATTTAATTTTTTCTCCTGGAAACTTAAAAAGTTGACTTTCCTATATAAATTCTGACAGATATTCATGGAAATTTATTCTAGAATTATTCGGAAACAAAAATTGTGATTCATGTAAGGAATTATTGATATTGTTACATTGGACCACATCTGACATCATCGCCTCCCATATTTATATGTTGTCGAGATTCAAACCTGGATTCTAATAAACTTTTTAGTGATAGGGTTTGTATTTTCATTCTAAGGATCAAATTTTGTATTATATTCACAAACTGTAAGTCCTATTTACCAAGTTTTCATTGTTTTCTAGAGAAATAAATTATTTTGTTAAAATATACAAAGCTTGTTGACTTCACTATTTTCTTCTGTAACAGTTACATTTGTTTGAGCCCACATGTAACAACTCAATATTGACCAAATTGACAAAACACATACAGGCTTCTAAAATAGATGTGACCCTATATTGACCAAATTCCCATAACACACATACAAGCTTTTAATATAGACTTGACTCTATATTGGCCAAATTGACATAACATGCATACAGGCATCTAATATAATCTTGACTCTATATTGACTTAACATATTATACCAAATGGTCATGGTTTTGTTGAGCCCACATCAGCTGGAAACGCCATACACCATAGTCACTTTTTTGTTTGCAGACTCAAGACTCGAGTCAAGACTCAAGTGTTATTAATAAATATATTTCCTAAATTCCTTGATGAACTTTCTTCCTAATTGGGATTGGTCATTTTAAAGCTAACATAATTCATTTGGAGAAACGTATTTAGGCCTTTTTGTCCTTTTCTCCATGTGGTCAGAGTAAAACATTATAGCATTTGTTTTGATCCCTGTGTAATAGCCAATTCTCTCCCCCCACCCCGCTAAAAGTTTCCCAGGGGAAAGAATCAGGTAGCTGATTATTTCCCCTCTAGTTATTTCTTCCTTCCCACATGATCAGTTAGTTTTCCCCCTCTAGTTATTTCTAACCACCACCACCACTACCGACAACCAATTAGTTTCATTTCATTATTGGACTATATGGTAAGAAGCTTAATGTCTACGTGTGAAATATTGTACCTGTGATGGGTCAATAACAAATAAGGGGGGAGCAGAAGCAGAATCAGGTAGCTGATTCTTTAACCCCATACAACCAAATAATTTTGTTTTGTTGATGGGCTCTGACAATACACTGAAGGTCTGCATGTGAAATAGCATACACATAATAGGTCACTTAACAGAATGGGGGGGGGCAGAATCAGCTAGCTGGTATATTCCCCACTATAATCAGCTTGGTTTCTTTTGTGAAATAAAATACATTTAATGGTTCATGTAACAACTCTCAAATAGGGATTATTTCAAATGAGCCTTTACATTAATACAGATTTCAATTTCAGACTAAAACCCTTTTAGAAATCACTTTACACTGAAGAAGATACAACTTCTTTTAATTAATGTTTATGCCTCTCCTTAGCAACCTAATACTTCATTAAAAAGGTCATTTGCAAGATTTTTAAATAAATTCCCAACTAAGAGAAAGTGTTCAAGGAAAAGAATGATGGGTACCTCAAACAATTGCACTATTCAACTCCTTTGGAATTTGATTCACTAACACTATACACATAAATGTTTATGGATAACAGTGATTCTGCATCATCCTGGCATCAGTTGCCCACACAGTATTTGTCTCCATATTACTGCGATGTAAATACTTAATTCCATATTACTGCAATGTAAGTACTTAATTCCATATTACTGCGATGTAAATACTTAATTCCATATTACTGCGATGTAAATACTTAATTCCATATTACTGCGATGTAAATACTTAATTCCATATTACTGCGATGTAAATACTTAATTCCATATTACTGCGATGTAAATACTTATTCCATATTACTGCGATGTAAATACTTAATTCCATATTACTGTGATGTAGATACTTAATTCCATTCTTGCTGAGGTAATTACTAAGGTTTTTGTAACCAATGTAGAGCACATATGCTTGGCAATACTGTTGTAGCAAATGTTGTAGCTCTCTTCACTTCCTAAAATTGCAAAGCTTGTTAGGTCTAAACGTACAATTACCATCACCGTGTATCAAGTTTCAAGTAATAAATGTTAGATAACAGCTTGCCACTACATTCATTTTTAAGACATACTCTACCCTTTATAACATTTATTACATAAAGGCCTAACCATCATTGTGCCAGTTTGCTGCCAAATCTTATTTTATTGGCATTTTATGTAAAAACAAGAGTTATATTTAAAAAGGTTTTAAAGGATTTATATCATTTTTGCTTCTGGTGGATATACCCATTTTTTAATGTTTTATGTTTCACTTTGACCAATAAACTTCCTGTGGTTGTTAATGTTTGCCAACACATCATGAGAGAACTCAATGCAATTTGTGCTTTGGCTATGTGTGGAAATGATACAAGGCTTCCTACCATGCATAATCTAAAATGGTGTGACTTTAGATGATGACCACCTGTTCATTACCCCTATGAAAACAAATCCATGACTTCATGAGCAATCATGAACTGTTCATGAATGTTCGTGAACATTCTTCAAATGTTCACGAATGTTCATCAACTAAGTTCATGAACACTTCAAGAAATTTGATGAATCATGCACTTGAGTTCATTAACACAATGATGAACTTTCTTGAACTATTATGATATCTTTGAAGCTTCTGAAATGTCATGAATTTGCTTTTATTCAGTTCTTGTGTACGTAACTTGAGTAATTCTGGATTAATATGAGAAAATATTTTCTGGCCAGCAATGAACAAAATGTACTTGCTATTAAAGCTTTCAATGACTTTGTTCTAAAGTTTTTGTCCATTATTGTCATAAACTGCATATTTGATTGACTTTGTAACTGGTTGCCAAGTTGCTGTAAAAATCAAAATATGTAAACAACGATTATCCTGACTGGATGATTGTGAAAGAAGACATGATATGATTGGTTAAAATACGCACATGATTTCAGCAGCTGAGAATCCATTTTACCCCACAAAAGATAGAGCACAAGAAGGGTTCTGCAACAAGTAACAATCTTGAACAAAAATCATGGACTCCCGTAGAATGGACAGATGAGAATACTTTGAATATAATTTCTTTTAAGTATGCAGAAGTATAGAGAAGCAATTATGAAGAATATGAAGGAATTGGCTTGGTGAGATCAAAATTAGGCAGAAAAACGTACTCAGTCAAATCATCCAAATTATGGTGAGTAATGTTTTGGTCATTCATCATCCATGATTATTTCAGTGGGAGTGATATGGATATTTTAATGGTTTATATCATCATATTAGTTTGTACCAAACTAAAATACCTGATTTTTTTGTCAGACCGAATTTAAACTTGCTCATTGAATTTTTGAAAATCGCTAAACATTAATCCCCCCTTTTTTGATACTGCATCTGTGATAGAAATTTAGATGTTCAGTATCCTTTTTTGTTTTGTGACATCACTATTTCTATGATCTGATGTAGTCTTGTGAATTAAAGCAAAAACAAGAAACTTTGTTAATGTATCAAACTGTACACGTAATGAAACCAGTAGCAGCTATATGCAACATCCAGAGTGGATAAATTTTTATTGATTAAAACCTTCGACAACTGTGACTTATAATACCTATAGCTAGTTAGCTTCAGTTAAAATACAACTAATGACAAAATTCTCCAAGAATGTAAATGCTCAGTAAGTTGTGTATTAAGTGTAAGAGATTAAATAATTTTGAGTTGAATCATAATCATGCCAGTAAATAAAATGGGGAACAAAAATAATGTGCTAAAAGCTAAAGACAATATTGATCAGAGGTTGTCTGTAATTAACTTTATCTTTCTTTCAGATCAGACAGCAAAAACGTAAAATTATCTGAGGATGAAGTTTGTATGTATGTTAAGGAGGAAAATTTGACAAATAGTGGATATTACAGCCGAAAATGGAACAGACATTGAAAAGTGACTTCTGCAGCAATGTTAAAGATCCATACAGTAATTAGATGGAACAGCTTAAGTTGCAGATGGAGACATTCAGTAGTGACAATAGGTGGAATTTGATTAAAATAAAATTTAAATAGGACCTGACTGTCTCACAAAAGAGTTATCTGACAGTTCAGTTAAGGTTGGGGAATTGGTAGAGTCAAGAGAAACCCCAGTGGAATTTAAAAAGCACCATGACAATGAAAGTTAAATATGCTTCAACAGTTGATTGAACACAACTGCCCCATTATCTCTTGAAAAATTTTTTGAAGAAAACTTATAGAACATACAAAAAGTATTGCTAAGAGTAAAAAAAAAGAGTATCGCTTTATTGTCAGTTTACATGTTCTTTGCTGCATATTAGAAATTTATCTGAAATTAAATACTGTTTTTTAAGATAGTATATTGCATTTTATACTGTTTTAAACCCTCCACATCTAAGTTTTTTTATGATTCAGGATGAAATAGGTATTTGTGAGTTTGTCACAAATTTTTTTAAGAACTGTTCATGAAGTCATGAAAAATGAGGAACATTGTTCATCATAGTTCATGAATATGTTCATTAACTGTGATGAATGATGATGTACCAAGTTTGTGAACTTTTATGAACTGTTGATGAACTCAGTTCATGAATAGTTCATGAACATTCAAGAACAGTTTGTAAAGTTATGGATCATGAATATTCATGAATTCATTTATTTTACGAACTGACCATTTTCAGTTCATGCACATTCATGAATTGTTCATAAAACTTTTGATGAACTATCATGAATGGTTCATGAACTAGGTTCATAAACCATTCTAGAATGGTTCATGCCAGTTCATGAATTATTCATCATCATTTCACAATAAAGGACAGACAGACAGACAATCTACTGGGCAACCAGATGTTCCAGTTTGTTGCTTGGTCATTGGTTGCCTTGGATACCATTTCTTTCAGTTTCCTATTATGACCTTCTCTCTCTCCATTGGTTTGTGGATGGTACTCAGAGGAAATCCTGTGGTCTATATCCAACTCACTTCTTAGGTCATCTACGAGCTTGTTTGTGACATCTTTTTCCTGATCAGTTATGATTGAATCCATAGGACCAAGGTGACATGATATTAGGTGGAAATTTTGTTACTTCATCAGCACTTTTATTGGGGAGACTTTCAGCCTCAGACCACTTTGAAAATGATCTGTGGCAGCAACAGTATATTTTTTCCCATTTTCTGTCATTGGAAAAGGAACCTGTCCAGCAATATTGATTTCAACAAAACTCCACACTTTGGATGGCACTGGTATAGGATTCAGAAGAGGTGCAGCTTGTATTGGCCCAAGATTCACTGTACAGTATTTATCGCAGTCTCAGACCTTTATTACATCTTACTTCATCCCCTTCCAGTAATACTCATCCTGGCATTTCTCATATGCTAGAGAGATGAACACATGGGAAGGGAGTGGGAGATAATGCACCAAAATAGATAAATGACTACAGGTTGAATTGGGGGAAACAGTGTGCTTTGGCTTAACTCAGATATTGTTAGCACAGTTTCAGTCTGATAATGTTAGCACAGTTTCAGTTAGGCTGGATACTATGCTATTGTACTATACCTTGAATGAGGGTATATAATGTACTTCAGATTGAATCAGGGTAGATAATGTACTTCAGATTGAATCAGGGTAGATAATGTACTGCAGATTGAATAAGGATAGATAATGTACTACAGATTGAATCAGGGTAGATAATATACTACAGATTGAATCAGGGTAGATATTGTACTTTAGTTTGAATCAGGGTAGATAATGTACTACAGATTGAATCAGGGTAGATAATGTACTGCAGATTGAATCAGGGTAGATAATGTACTACAGATTGAAACAGGGTAGATAATGTACTACAGATTGAATCAGGGTAGATAATGTATTTCAGATTGAATCAGGGTAGATAATGTACTTCAGATTGAATCAGGGTAGATAATGTACTTCAGATTAAATCAGGGTAGATAATGTACTACAGATAGAATCAGGGTAGATAATGTACATCAGCTTGAATTTGGATAGATAATGTAGTTGGAAATGTAGTACAGTTTGAATCAGGTTAGATAATATAGTATAGCTTCTTTTAGTGTAGATACTTTAGAACAGCTTGATTTGGGGTAGATAATGTTGTACAGCTTGAATCTGGGTAGATAATTTAGAATGCCTTGAACCAGGGTTGATAATGTAGTATGACTTGAACCTGGATAGATAATGTAGTATAGCTTGAATCAGGGTAGTTAATCTAGTACAGTTTCAACATTGAGGATGAGGTTGAATTATGGTAGACAATATGCTACCTTTTGATTTATGGCTTCAGGTGCAGTGATCAGCAGAACAAGATTGCCACACAGTGTCTACAGATGCATGGAGGATGGGGCTACATGTGGGAATATCCCATAGCTCGAGCATTCGTTGATGCCCGTGTTCAACCAATCTATGGAGGCAGCAATGAAATCATGAAGGAGTTGATAGCCAGAAAAATTGTTGCAGATAAATGATGCGGATCCAGGTTCTGACGCTAGAAGAAAGAAAAGTAACATGCAGTGGTTACTAATATTTTTGTACTAATCAGATATTTAACACATAAACATAAGGGTGAAAAGTGGCCAAATTATTAAATTCTGAATCTGACTGTATTCATTCAAATATCAAAACACTACTGTTTTCATTTTGAAATTATTTTAAATATTGTATACAGCAGACAGGACAAGTTTGCAGTTTAAAATTCACAGAACTTCCTTGTTTGCTCTATTACATACAGTAGATGCAGTACATGCTATTATTTTAAGAGCCATTGAATGTCTTTATTCAGTCTGTTATAAAGTAATATGGAAAATATAATAGCATGCTGTACAACTGTAATGAGTAACAGAATTTAGTACTTGAGTACTCAATGCCTCAAAACTTTAAAAATGTAATTACAATGCACCATATATATAGTAAGATAAGGAAACATGTTCCTCTTTTTCCCAGACATATTTGAAATTGGGACTGAAAAATATTCATATGTTTTCTCTATGTATAAATCATCTATTCATTGCTTATGTTTTTACATTCATGGAAACTATGTTTAAAATCATTGTTTAACAAAATTTCAGCTTTCCTCCTTTCTCAACAAAAAAGAATTTTTTTTTATTAGGCATTTGTGTTAACTTTATTTGCAAAATGGATAATGTGCATGCAAAATTATAGCCTGCAATATTTTGCATTTTTCAGTAAAATTTAGAGGCAACACTGTTTCAAGAAGAAAATCATAAGTAACCATTTTTCAGCTGTCATTAGTTGAAGATAAACCCACCATGGATCCTTATACTTGTTGCAATACCAATCCAGTCTGATTGATTCATTGGCTGATTTATGGTCGGATGGACATTACTGTTTCCAAACACAGTGGACTTTTGAACGGATGAACCATCAGGATGAGGAAATGGATGCCTACATCTGTGATAAAAATATTAAAAACTTGTAGTTTTCCTAATTTGATTCTATTCTCAGTGTTTACTATCAGTGTTGCTATCAGAATTATTTGTTATATTATATATCTTTAAATAAAAGGAATAAAAAGAGTTTATGGTGTTATTTATACATTTCCCAATTCCACACATGTATATGACAAAACATGCATGTCCAAACACTTATAATATTGTCTTTACAATAGTTGTGGGACCAATATATTATTGTACCTTGCCAACTTTATGATTTACAGGCTTCCATAAGTCCATCAAACCAGGGCTTACTAATTATTATGACAACCCAAACATGTTGGAAAAATGACAGTCATAGACAATTTCAGCCAAGACTTGTAAATTACAATGATTCACCCATTTTGGTTATGTTGACATGGTTTTCATTGAGTACCAAGGGCCATATTTTTCATTGTATATTAGCATGCATTGTTTCATGGGATACCAAGGTCCATATTTTTCATTGTATACTAGTATGCATGGTTTCATTGATTACCATTGTGCATGATTTTCATTGTAATTGCCAGTGTACATGGTTTTCATTGTATACCAATCTGCAAAGTTTTTATTGAGTGTCAATGTGCAAAGCTTTTATTGGATACCAATGTGCATGGTTTTCATTGGATACCAATGTACATGGTTTTCATTGAGTGCCAATGTGTATGGTTTTGATTTAGTTCTGATGTTCATGGTTTTTGTTGTTAAAGCAAACTAAGAATTTACAGACAAAAAATATGACCCTTTGACAGAAATGTTCTATTGGGTTAGGGTTCAGAATAAGTATAAAATTCCAAAAGTAATATGCTAAGTGTAGGAGTATATTGCATATAGGAAATGATAAGAATAGTGGGATATGGTTTCTGAGAGCCTGGGTATAAAATAAAAAAGTAGTTTGCAAAGTGTAAGAGTATATTGCATATAGGAAATGATCAGGCTAGTGGGATATGGTTTCTAAGAGTCTGGGTATAAAATGAAAAAGTAGTATGCAAAGTGTTATGAGTATGTTGCATACAGGAAATGATCAGACTAATGCGATATGGTTTATGAGTTAGTATAAAATACAAAATGTTATATGCAAAGTGTAAGAGTATATTGCATATAGGAAATGATTAGACTAGTTGGATATAGCTTCTGAGAATCTGGTTATAAAATAAAAATGTAGTATGCAAAGTTGTATGAGTATGTTGCATACAGGAAATGATCAGGCTAGTGGGATATGGTTTCTGAGTTAGAATAAAATGCCAAAAGTAGTTTGCAAAGTGTAAGAGTATATTGCATATAGGAAATGATTAGACTAGTTGGATATAGCTTCTGAGAATCTGGTTATAAAATAAAAATGTAGTATGCAAAGTTGTATGAGTATGTTGCATACAGGAAATGATCAGGCTAGTGGGATATGGTGTCTGAGTAAGAATAAAATGCCAAAAGTAGTATGCAAAGTTGTATGAGTATGTTGCATACAGGAAATGATCAGACTAGTAGGATATGGTTTCTGAGTTAGAATAAAATGCCAAAAGTAGTTTGCAAAGTGTAAGAGTATATTGCATATAGGAAATGATTAGACTAGTTGGATATAGCTTCTGAGAATCTGGTTATAAAATAAAAATGTAGTATGCAAAGTTGTATGAGTATGTTGCATACAGGAAATGATCAGACTAGTAGGATATGGTTTCTGAGTTAGAATAAAATGCCAAAAGTAATATGCAAAGTATAAGATTATATTGCATATACGAAATAATACAATATTAGTACACAGATTAAATCAACCTTAAAGCCTGATATTGTCTTGATACCACTGAATACTTGAGTCCGTGTTATCTAAATTAAGGAATGTCCATGATCTTGTGCAGATCAGTAAAGAATTCATTTGTAAAAAACAGGAAAGTCCATGATCTTGAACAAATCAGTATGGAATGCCTTTGTTAAAATCCATGAAAGTCCTTGATCTTGTACATACCATTATGAATTTCTTTGTATCAAAATCCATGAAAGTCAATGATATGTGCTGATCAGTATGTAACTCCTTGCAAAAATCCTGGAAAGTCCATGATCTTGTGCAGATCAGTATGAAATTCGTTTGTGAAATTCTAGGCATGTCCTTGATTATGTAGAGATTAGTTTGGAACGTCTTGTATCCAGGAAGGTCTGTAATCTTGTGCCGATCAGTATCAAACTTCTTTGTTAAAATCTTATGCAGCTCATTATGGAACTCCTTGTTAAAATCCATGAAAGGGTTAGTGTTTGGGTTTAGTGTTAGGGATAGGGTTAGGTTCAAAACGTAAAGTAGGAGTTTGAAGGACTCCAATGTGCACTGGTCTAGGGAGAATTATTCCTGCCTTTTATTTTGTTTCTAATTAAGATACCACCCAAGTTTTTGTTTTTCCAATATGCTATTACCTGTAGTAGGTTGTGCTGAAAAATGTTGGGAAATTCCTTTTGAAATTTTGTGGATCCCTCTCAGTGTTAGCTGTTTTCATTGCCTGTGAGTTATAGGTGATGACAAATGACAAAATATCTTTTATGTTTCATTGCCTTCCTTGACATGCAGCAGCGACAAATGTAGAGTGGCTGTTGGTACTTAAATTGCATAGTGTGGCGTTTCTAACTAATCATAGGAATCGCTTGGAATACCTCCGTGCCCAAAGGACCATAAACAATGTATGTGTTGCTTTCTGAAAATCTATTTTTCAACATGATCTATGGAATCTAATAATTTGAGATTTCATAATGCCTCTAAATCATCAACACCTTGCACATAATGTACTAATTTCATCAGGGACAGTTACATGGACAACACACACACACACACGCGCGTGTGTGTGTGTGTGTGTGTGTGTGTTCATCCTAGTATTCTTCCGGTTGTTTTTACCATCCTTGCCGATTTTTGAATAGAGCTTCCATTTTCCTTGATTAAAATGATGCACAAAGATTTTTCTATTGTAAATTTAATCTTTCTAAATATAATCTGCAAGCCTTAAGAATAATTGAGGGTGAATATTCACATAATTCACAAAACCTTGAATATGATCGAGATTAATGCATATTGTTCTCTTTTGACAAGTACTATATATATCAATGTTTTGTCATTGTTATATGTTTAGGTCACGTTTTGCAAATTTCAAAGAATTCTCTGTGTCAATTGTCATAAATACTTCCTGTACTAAAATGTTGTCTTCGAAAACGATTTATTTAATAATTGCTATATTTGCCTATTAGTTAATTAAAATGCGTACACAGGTTGCTCAAGTAGTGATTATATTCTGCCATTTAGAATGATTATTCAACAAACGCTTTGCCCAAGACAGTTTTAAAGATTGTATGAAAATGCTCGTTGTTTCATACGCAATTCTTCTTCTTCTAACTTATTCATAAATAGTGTTCCACATGTTTTATCAGGACCGTTATTCCGCATAAACTTACAAAATAATTTTACAACAGTTGCCTCTGTATCTGACAACATTATCAATAAATGTGTCAATTTTGATAAAGCCACTGAACTTAGAATAATGTTTAAAGTTTCTTTGATTCTATTCCCTCTTGCAGTGTTCATGTAAATCTTATGCTTTGTTATCAAAATTTAGTACAACATCTTTTCTATTAAGGGACAATACAGGTCCTAATTAAGAGTCATTTTAAATCCAATTATATCCAAAATTTGTACTCTTATGTCTAATTACAATCTAGAACTATATTCCAATCTTCAGAGATGATAGAGATAAGACTTACATTTCTTTGTTAACTGACTCAATGCATCAACAAATGTTGGTCAATCTTTATTTAGACAATACATATTAATAACGTTATTTGTTGTTTTACAACATTCCTATAAAGGACAATTATATTTCCCTTGCGTTCCTAGAATCTTCTTGAAAGTTTAAAATCGATGTGGTTTTAACGAGTATTACGACGTTACATGGTTTGCATGCACCAGAGCTAAAATGAATTTTATATCCCTATTCTAGTTCAATAAATGTGATTGCTTATGTGGAATGATTGTTTAATAAAGTTTATTTCACGTAAAACTTTTGTTCTCCTACACATTCGAACATAATTTTCCTTGTTTGTCTTTCGTTTGGTCCAGACGAATTTACAGAAAAATACTGTTTTCAAAGAGGATTGAAAAGATATAGTACAATTCTTATAAAAAAATATATCAATATGACCTAAGCTGAACAGTTATAATATATTTATTATCCCTTGAATGACCAAGGAAGACAAAAAAATTCTTAAAATGTATAAACAGAAGCAGTGACGAGACAAATGACATAGTAGGCATATTGATAAAAGAAAATATCAAGAGCTCATATTCAAGGTCAATGTTTGCGCTCATTTGCAAAGTGGTGCACTGTGAATTTAAAACGAATAAAATAAACTTTTTATCATAGACCACCTGTGCAAATGATGTTTTCTATCATTATTTTTATTGCCACACTTTTCAGCTGCACAGAAGATGTACGATACACGATAATAAATTAGCATGCTTTATTTTAAATGGATATATTTTAGCAGACAAATGCCAGTTAAGTCTCTCTTATATGTATATTTACTGAATTAAACCGTTGGTCTTGAATGAGTGGTAGTATATAAAGCACCAAAAATGATCATTTATATTTCCCTGTCTAACTTTGCAGATGTATGTTTCTCATATTCACAAACTCACTTATCGGCATAATGTTCTCCATAAATGAAATAATTCAACAGCTTCTACATGACAAGTATTCTAAAAGTTCTGAAATGCAAGTAGTAGCAGGTTATACTTTAGCGTCAATTGGTGTTATTAAAAAACACCCTAGGACACTTTGGCGTCAAAATTGTATGACATAAAATAGAACAGCTGGGATACTATAGAGTCGGTGAGAATTTTATATTAGCACACATTGGCGCTGTATAGAGTCAAGAGGAACGGAACAGGTGGCATGACGTCACGGTACTAGACATTTAGCAATACTGTAGCAAGGAGCTAACCTAGTTGACCTAAATATGCGCAGCTGTCACTACCACTCTAGAGACGGACATACATACATACATACATACATACATACATACATACATACATACATACATAAAGAGACATAGGACACATAGAGATATGGCAAGTTTTTGAAAATTAAAGTCTTTTCGAGGCAAACGGTCACGATACTAATTGACGTTTAAGCTGAGCTAAGAAGTCTGAAAAAAATGTATCAGACTTCTTTAGTACGACCCAAGAGAAATAGACTCTTCCGAGCCAGATAGCATAACCTTTTGACTACAACATAGATACCACCTTTAGTGATTTCTACTAAATCACTGACAAGAGCAGACCCACAAGTAGGCCTTGGTTGTGGCAAAGGCTAAATTAAGTCAGTTTAAACGAATTGCTTCTCGTTCTTGAGTATGTTTTCAGTAAACAAAAAAGGACCCAACTGTCTTTTTCAGGGGCACTTATTTCTTTCGAAAAGAGTTATTATTCATTTCGCCAAAAATCAATTGAAACTCAAAATCCCTTTTTTTAATCCCTAGTATGCATACGTGTGAGTGCGTGAATGTAGACTCTTACTCTGGGAAATCAAAACCAGGAGACACATTTTTTCAGTGTGATATATTCTGGTACAAATATTTACAATCCAAATCGCAACAGAACACAACACTTTTCTTTAGAAAGTTCATAAACATCTTATGTCTTTTTTTGTTTCACAGGTTTTTTTTAAAATTTCTTTATTTTCACAATTTCCTCATCCTCTTTTTCCTCCCTTTTCTCTCCTTTTATTCCCTTTCTGAACGATATAGGGTTCTTCCATTTGCTCTTCTTCCTCCTGCTCCTGTTGTTTTTTTTTTTTTAGGACACTCTGAAGACAAATGTCCGCTTTCTTGACAATGATAACAGGTATCTCCACTTTTGTCTCTTTTGACACTGTTTTTTTTAACGGTCTGACATTTTGTAGACCAATGCCCTTTATTCTTACAGATATAGCAATTATCTTTGGCTTTTATCTCGAAAGGAGGAAGATAATTCCGTCGGATTATATGAAGTAAACTTTCGTATGACACCTCACATAGCTCTAATCAGAAGTTCCATATGTGTGGGTTCTTCCATCGTGCACAATTACAATTAAACTTCTTCCATTGTGTTGATCGGTTTGAGAGCAAACTGAATACTGAAGGGGAAGTCACCAGTCATATATATATATATATATATATATATATATATATATATATATATATATATATATATATATATATATATATATATATATATATATATATAAAGAATACAAATCATATGGCGAATAACAACCCTTTCAAGCGTAATGGATCCACCAAGGGATCACGTGTGTCAGGAATTGATTAAAATAGATGCAATAAACTGACGACGAACAGTACGAAACTAGTAACTAACTATCCTAAGCGGTTTCGACTCTTAATGAGTCTTTTTCAAAGGCAAATACCAAACATATATACGTCAAACAAATAAACACAAAAAACGTTGTGTTTGTAAGCCTCTACATGGCTGTCTCCACATGTGTTAAAACTATAAATACAACCAGCTTGTATAGACTAGTTTCCACAACTAGGATGTCAAGTAGGGTATTAAAGGAATTGAAACAGATACCACGGCTGTCTAGTCTTAATTGGTCATATCAGACCATGTAAACCTAGTTTCACAAAATTAATGATTCTGCTAGTGGCTATTTCAACACCACACCGAGACATTGGTTCAGACTCATGTCAATTATACAAATGAATGAATGAAATTACTGACACTGCTGTATATATATATATATATATATATATATATATATATATATATATATATATATATATATATATATATATATATATATATAACAAATACAAACAATACAGTCGTTATCATACGTGACCCCATATAAGGTCGGAGAATTCACACTGATTCTAGTAATCTCAACTAAAATCAGGCTTGAAATTCTATATGTATAATTTCCTATTATAATATAGACTACAGTCAGACAATCTGTAAATGCATACAAATAAAAATTTCATTGTACGAATTTAGACAAATGAACCCAACATAGTCATTCTAGATACATAATTTCCTATAATAATAAAGACTATATGCAAACAAGTCAACAGAGTTATATTCATCTCAAAAATATTATTCTGCTTATTTAAAAAATTGAACCATGGAGATGAAATCAAATAAATCAAACAAATCATTTATGTAGTATCAACAAATTACGTAAGATTGTTGCAATTACCTTGTGTTCTTAAGCTCTTACTTTCCTCAATTTTACCTCAGTTTTTCCAGACAATCGTTTCTCCTGGATGACTGTACGAGTGAATTTTCTTCTTAAATCACTCAGAGTCTTTTTACGTTCAGTTTCTCTTGTAGAGAAGTGTAGACTGATTTTAAATTTGCTATTAGCTCATTTAAACAGAGAGTTTTCATGTTAAACCACAACGTGTCCAATGCAAATATATTTTTCACGCCTTAACTAGGCTCAAATAATGACAATCACTGATTACCCAAGTGATACCTGGTAACTTTCGGAAATGACAGTTTTCCATACAAATCAGAAGTTGACCCATATCCTGTTCAGATTAAACAATCGTAGCCCTAATTGAATATCACTAAATTCATGACAGAGACTTTACCAATCCTTGCATTATATTTAAACACTCTATTTATCCATAAATCTAATTAATCGCACATGTGTCCAACTAAAGTTTCCTACAGAGATCAACAGAAGAGTTTGTTCCATTATAAAGATGTTAATAATTAGAATATTTTTACTTATCCACAATGCTGTTTTGAAACAAGTCATATAGAAAACACGCACATTATATTTCTAAATAATATCCTGCTACGAATTTCTAAAAAGAACAAACAATAACAACAAGAAACCCCACGAAACAAGAACAAAATACTAGGGAAAATGAATACATTATTTGTTTTAAGTTTCTAATTTCCTTTTCAAATATGAGATTTCCATTCTGTACTATGAATTACAATGACATTATACTTCGTCTAGGACTTCATTTCTTTGTTATCACATCTAAGCCAAGATTATACCTACCCACTTCTGAAAATTATCCTTATTTCATGTTTTTATTCAGCGATTAATTTAGCTATTCATCCTTGTACATAATATTAGAAGTATTATCGTATAACATTCTCTTTACATTTTAAGAAAAATATTTCCTCGCAAGTTGAAACGACTCTAAATTTATGCCTGCTTAGCAATATTTGTATACACTACATGTCAGAGGTTTCTTTGTGTATTATTTGAAATTTACTCCATTTCGTTGGAATGGAGTGAAGGCTAAGGAAGGAAGGGTAGGCCTGGGAAATAAATAACTTTACATGTACATTTAACATTTGTCACCTAGTAGGTGAAAAATTTACATTTTTGTTATGGACAGCATTGTCATGAGAAGTGTAATAAGGCATTTGAATCATGCATAATAATGATGAATACAACATGTGATTGTGTCTGATAGAGCTAGTAACCCTAGTTCCGTATGAACCAGGAGATACTGTGGCCTATAAAACTCGTAATCTAGTAGAACATGAACCAGGATATGCAGAGTTAGGCTTGATGGTGCAATACAGTGGTCAATGACTGCAATATTATCCCTAAGAAACAGTTGAATATGCTATTTTCTGACCATCCCCGCAATGTATCTCTATCATTTTAGATAAAACTCATTACCCGTATATTACTTAAAGTGCAGTTGAGATATGTCGCAGTACCATTAAATTAGTTTATATCAATCTAGCAGCAGGAGGGGGGGGGGCGAACCCTACAAATTTTTGCGACAAAATCGATTAAAGCCTCAGAATGCCAAATGGAGCCTTCCTACGAAATCTCATATTTTAACCAAAAAAAAAAATAAAGACCCCATTTTACAAATGGAGCCTTAGCGATTTTGTCGTAAATACATTGTCATAACCACCCTCAAAATTACTGCCATCTACGTCGCAAATATGTTGTCATATCGCCCTCCCCCTGCTGCTGATTAATACAAATTATTTAACCAAATATTTGATCAAGTCCAATACGATATCGTGACCGAGGGTCGTGTAAATTTATTGTTATAAATCCATATGGGACTGACTGAGCATGACTAAAGTAATTTTTAAATCCATTGAAGTCCATATCGGAACACCATGTCTGCCAAATATTTCGTAGCGTATGTGTATCAACGCCGTTGAATACAGCAAGAATATTGCAGTTATCGCGAATCACTTTTGGAATTTGAGTGTATCGTTGAGTGACATATATCACGTCAGTGCTTTTATGCCTACCTCGGGAAAATATTCTAGCAGGGTTCTTTTGATTATCTAACATTACATCATCGTACACTACAAGATTGTTTATGTTTACATCGAGATCTTCTACTGATGGTGCATCATTTATATCAGTAATAAAGTCGATTACACTTTCACCTTTAATTTCTGATGCATTTTCATTATAATCTTTTAGCACTTCATAGCACCGTTGATCATCTACGGATGGGGCAACTAAATATAATTTATCCCACTTCATAAATCGCATTATCAAATTAAGCAGCAATTGTGTTTTACCCGATCCAGATGGTCCGATTATAATGGCACGGACAGAATTCGGAAGCGCTGCGTGGTGTTTTACCGGTTCTCTTCTTTTAGTCGCTGAAAAATCAATTATATTCATAACTCTATATATAAATTATGGATTTATATTGTGTTAAATGTAAACAGCGTACTGATACAACCGATCAGACAGCCATTACAACTAAAAACAATAGACTAGCGCTTACTGGTAAGTGTGTAACATGTGGTACAAAAAAATTTAGATTCTAAAAAAAAAACAACTCGGAGGTGATATTGCCGCAAAACTTGGAAAACTCCCCGGAACCCCATAGGCAAAATACCCCGGAGAATAATATCTTCCGGGATATAGTTACTGTGGTCCCGGAACGAGATTAGATATCAGACTTGATGATCAAAATCAGCCCCGGCCTGGTGAGTATCCGATAAATGCTATTGATAAGGCATGTCATGCTCATGATGTTGCATATAAAAGCAATAATTTGCAACAAAGACATCTCGCGGATGTAAAATTAATTCATGCGTTAAATGCTATTCCCGATAAATCCTTCAAAGAAAAATTGGCTTCATGGTTGGTCAAATCAGCTATGAAAGGCAAATTGGTGTTAGGTGCTGGTAATTAAAAACATTAGTGTTTTTATAGTATGGAATCTATTTATTATTCTCCGAAAGGATACTGGAAGGGTAAAGCAGCAATCAGTAAACTCGCTAACGTTGCAAAAGTGAAAAAGTCCACTGCGAAAGATTGGTTATCCAAACAAGCTATATGGCAAATTTATCTACTACCGCCTAAACAAATTAATTATTCTCATTTTGATGTTACCGTACCCAATGAAGTTCATCAGGCTGATTTATTGTTTTTACCACATGACCATGGTTACAAATACGCGCTAACTGTAGTTGATATTGCGAGTCGATTTAAACAGGCAGAACCATTGAAAACAAAGTCAGCTTCTGAAGTCGCTTCTGCATTTGAAAGGATTTATAGACGAGGTCCTCTAAGATGGCCAAATCTATTACAAGTTGATCCTGGCAAAGAGTTTCAAGGTGCTGTTCTATCAACAATGAAAACTCATAATGTTACAATACGACGGGGACATACTGCGTTACATCGTGATCAGGCAATTGTAGAACGATTTAATCGAACTCTTGCAGAACGGTTATTTGGATATCAATATGCAAAAGAATTCATCCAAGAAAAACGATCTCGTGAATGGGTCCAAAGGTTACCGAGTGTAGTTGCAGCGTTAAATAACGAGATTACTTGAACTATTAATATGAAACCAAATATTGCAATAAAAAAATATATACCCGAACAACCACAGCGGGTGAGCACTCAGCCACTTCTCGTTGATGTTACTGTGAGATATTTATATGAACCAGGAGAACTTGAAGGTGGTAAAAGAAGAGCTACTGATCCTATATGGAGTGTTACTACGCATAAAATTTCAACCATAACGCGATCAACTGGTAGACCTCCAATCTACAGATTGGATTCCACTGCACCTCAGCGTGGTTTTACACGCGAACAACTACAAGTCATTCCGGACGATACTCAATTACCGCCACATGGTCTTACCTAGCTCCGTTACGTCTATTACACTCAAGACAGGTCAACATCACATTGTTTCTGACATGACCAAGACTGTTTTTTTTTCTGTCTACGGTGAATTGTCGAGGGTCTTTATCCGAATACTGCCAGTGCATTATACAATTGCAACTGGCGCAGTGATTATTCTGTTGTTCTTTTAATGCGATTATTACTTTAGCATCAATATCAAATTCTCGTTGTTTTTTTGTCCTGCTGTTTGTAACCAGAGAGTTTTTTTTATTAATGATGCTAATATCAGTGTTATCATCGTTTGCATTAAAATCATCATCGAAAACAATCCTTCGTAGTTGATTTATTCGTCGTACTCTGGACACTGCGAGATAGACTAAATTTGACCATTCAATGCGATTATCAACTATCCAAACAATTGTATCCGTGATGGTCAATCCTTGTGACGAGTGTATTGTTGTTACCTAACCAAGCGTCCATGGTGATTTATCAGCGCATAATGCATCTTCTACAGCATTGATATCAACTAGCACAGTATCATTTAACACTAGGATCTGTTTCTCCATCTTACCTGGAATTTCAACTTCAATATTCTGCTTTCGTGTATCCAATGGTCTATAACACAACGGTACTGGAAACGTTGGGAATTTTTTCTTGTGTAGCTCAAACAACTTTTTCTGAAGTGCGTCTCTGACTATCTTTCTACTTGCTACTACAAAATCATTTGGTCTCCATGTTTCCCAAAAATCATTCATAGGCGTTTCAGAAATTATTTCACGCGCTACTTCACATTGAATTCTATCGGGTTGTAATCTAATTAGTTTTCTAAACTCACGTAACTGCTCATCGAGTGCTCTATAGTCAGTATCAATTTCTTCGTAATAATCAACAAATCCTTTTAACCAATTATGTGGAATTCTACCAACAAATGGTGGTGGTTGACCATGATCGCCGCACAATATAACTTTTGTATTATTTTGCAATAACCAATCAAGAAACATTTTTAATTCATCTTCTGAAACAGTACATGCTTCATCCCAAATAATAACCGTTGGAATAAATTTCTCACCCATTCGCTCAGGAGTCCAAGCATCACCCTTGTATCGAAAAAAAACTATGATACGTGCAAGCTTCAACGGAAAATCCTTTGGATTTTTGGTGTTGTTTTATCTCTCTCGCTAGTCTATGGGTTGGTGTGAGTACAATCATGGACGTTCTCTCTCGATATAATTCTATCGCACGTGTTGTTATTCCAGATCCACCACAACCGTTTAAATAAACTGTTTTATATCTACAAATTGGATCTGATATCGGTGGTGCTTTAGACATAGAAAATCCTTCGGATTTTTCACTGATAGAATTATCGTTTTTCAGGTAACTGCTTTTAATCTCAACGTCTGCTGATTCAGAATAATTGCATTGTATTTCACGTTTAATTCGCCATGTTCCCCAAGACTCTTCGCTATTAGTAAATTTAGTTACCTCTTTGATATATTTTTCATCGACATACATTGAATCAATTGCAACTCTAACTGCTATACTAGGAAATCTATTTATCATTGCAAATAAATTGATAGATGCATAACCCAGCATAGAAGCCCTTAAATGTAGATATGCAGAGCTTTCTCCATCACTGTAAGTAACAATTCTACCTAACTTTGTTTTATTGGACAAGAGGGCTGTTTTACAATTTGCGTATCTATTGTTCTCTACTGCATCTTTAATAACGAAGTCGTATTCGGCATCATCTATAATCAATCGTGAGGATTGTCTTTTAAAGTTGAATTTTTTTCCACCTTGTGTAAATTTACCGATTATTCTTCGGCCGAGATCCTTTGCTTCACTATTTCGCTGATTAAATATCTTTTTTGACCATTCAATGATATACTCCTCGTCAGCATCAATATGTTTTCTAGACTTATCGATTATACTATCAAGACATTCTGGTTCTGGTAACCAGACATTGGTTTGTTTTTGATATGAGATAATAGCTTCGCTGACAATCAACGAAACTAACATTTTACAATCAATCATATATCGCAATAACACTATTGGTAACCAAATCTTTTCAGCCATGTGTCTACCAATCCAAACATAACAACACGGATGAAGTCCTTCAGCGAATTCAAATGATACTACGCGAGCAAAACCGGTCAAATCAAAATCAGGCAGTGGTCCATTAATAGCAACGCGAGTCATTTCATGTGTGGGATGTCCAAACCGTTTAAAATACTCACCAGCGAATCCATATCCTAGAAAACTTCCTGGATAACAGGCAACGATATCAACTGATATCATACTTTCACGATTGTACTTAACGTTCCATAGACCGCCATGATAATATTCCAGACAGCTGGATTGAACATCCTGTAAAAACTCTTTTCGTGTTGGTTTCCAATTATTTTTCTTTCTTGCAAAATGAGCTGCAACCGATGGAATTGTAAAACAATTTGTAAGTAACTGTTCGTAATCGTCGGATTTTTCATTAAAAACGCTAGCGTTTTCACTGAGACTTATTGCTAGATTTTTCATCCTATTATGTAGACTTTCAGTACGATATAATTCACCGTTAGGTCTCACAAATTGATTGAATTGACATTCTTCATCTTCAAAACTATGAAGTAGAAATACTGATACAGGGTCGTTTTTACACAAACTAGCAATAGCATCGAATAATCTTTCTTCAGTGAGAATGCCATCCTTGGTAAATTCTCCTGGGATATACTTCACTGTTCTGTCTCGCGGGAATATTGTAACCGCGGATGTCCATGCGTGTTTGTTATGATCAATAATTTTGATTGGAGCTCCGTTTTTATTGTATTTCGATTCGTATAATACTTCGCCAGTTATCGTTGAAACGGTTATCGGAAATCTCTACGACTTTTCCAATTTAGCTATATCGGAAATAGTTGCTCCGTTCTCTTTCACTGTTAGCTCCCATTGATCTATTTTTTTACGTCTTAGATCGGTTAATTTATTCCCACGGAGTGCATTTGTAAAGTGTTCTATGACACGTTGTGCCACATAATTGAGTGGTTTTTCCACTGACGTTGACTGTTTCATTGGTGCTAGTTTTCCAATGTCAGGTTTCTTATTTAACGGATACATCCCATAAACAATTGCTGTTTCTGGATACGCTTTTTCATAGTATGGTTTATCAATTCCAGTTAACAGCCCTGGTCTGGAATCACGGCTAACAATGACTGTTGTCTTATCTTTGAGAATTGGCTCAAACTTGTCTCTTATAACCTAATCGCCCGATTCTAAATTGATAATGAATTTCACTCTGAGAAAATACCTTTTATTGCCAAGTTGTGATAGTATCATAACTGCTGTTTCATCATTCATTCTAGCATCAACAACACCATCAATTTTAAATGTTGACCAGGTGTGTGATGCACAGTCCTGTTTAAACTCATGAACACAATCTCGTATTTTTCTAATCAGACTTCTATTATTTATTCTCTCTTTTGGTACATCTTCGAGAGTTCTATCAAGATTGAATTTAATATTTTTCCAAGGCTTGATTGCCGATAATCTCTTGAATTCTTCATTCATATAAATAAGACAAGTATTTAAATAGAAAATTTTGTTTATATATAATGAATCACTGCAAATGGCTTATGATTGGATCAGTAACCCCATGTAATAAATCGTGTAGAGGTGAATTCTGTGGATATAACTTACAGAGTGTCAGAAATAATTCGACAGGCCCGGCACCATGCATAAATTGTGGAGTGGGTGTGAGAGGAAAATCACAATTATGTATCAATTGTGGGGGTAAGCGGTTTAGAGAATTGAAACGTTATTATGATAAACGAATAAAAAACGCTATCATTGACCCTAACCATGACTCTGTCCAAGACAAAATCATAAAAATCCCTCAAGACTACATTAATAGATTTATAATTAAAGCAAATGATGAATTAGACAAATATTATTATTATATATAAATGGAGCAAGAATTCATACCACATCCAACACTTGTTAATTATGAAATATCTGTTGATGGTGATGTTAGACACTGTAGACTGAAAAAGCCAATTGGTTTTGTTAATAATCAAGGATACTTGCAATTTACTGCTGGAAGAAAGAACTATGACGTTCACAGAATTGTCTATGAAGCATTTTATGGATTGATTAAAGATGGTAATGTTATTGATCATATTGACTCTAATCCTTTAAACAACGCGATTTCCAATTTACAATGCATTTCTAAACGAGAGAATACAAAAAGAGGAAAGACAGGAAAATACTCAAAACGACGCAGGGGAGTTAAATCATTTGATACAACGACGAATGAAGAAAGAGTTTTTCTATCAATGAATGCTGTGGGAAAATATTTTGGAATATGTATGCCTTCAGTACGAAAAGTTGCTGAAGGGATTTATCAAACAGCTATCTCAAAGAAAAATGGACATAGAATAAAGTTTTCATACGCATGAAATGACTCTCAATAATTACTATTAATAAAATATATTTTTTTATTTTTTATTTTTTCCGTATATCCCCTCATTACTACTGATCGTCACGTGACTATCCTACTTTCGATATTGATTCCCGGATATGTAATTCGTGCGAGATAAACGTAGAAAACACATGTGAAATTGGATTGAATTAATGATGTGTGTGATCTCATGTACGTATTTAATGGTTAACTCGGTATATATACGTATCACGTATGTACGGATTTTGATTTTGTGTTATTGTTTCTTGTTTCTAAAGACTGTATTGAGAACAGCAGTTAGGGTTTTGTTGGAAAAACCTATATAGGGTAGACAATTTGACAGAGTTATGTATGGCCGTAAATCCAAATTATTATTACGGTTATTATAAAAGGTCAAGGTTCTATTAATAAATTTTTTAAAAATCCCAATTACGTACGTTAACAGCGCTGTTTAGATTTTCTATGAAAATGAAATTACTTTGTAATTACAAATTAAAATAGATTGTATGTGAGGTCAAAATATTAAAGCGCATTACATGTAATTTAGTTTTTTTAGTGTGGTAGCTACATGTAATAAAATTATCAATGACACAGAAAAATATCATTCTCGATTCAAGAAATAGCAGGTCCTGAATTGACAGGGATCCCATGACAGAGTTATCTCGTCATGTAAATCCATTATTATTACGATTATTTAATCGTAATATAGAAATTAATAAAAAAATTAATTATTTAACAGTTGTATTTCTTGTTTTAATGTTTTATTTAAATACTTAGCTTCCATTGAAATTACTACACAATTTTCACTATGAAATGTTAGGAATATAAATACACACTCGCTTATCGATACTGGTCTTATTATCACCTTATATATAATATGAGCCGTAAAAGTTTGGGGCTTTAAGCGAAGCCCAAATTGGCCAATCAAAACTCCCACGCCATTGACATGGTGTGATTGAATTTTTCCAACTGCAACCATGGTTAATTTCTTGGGTTGCTTTTGATTGGTAGATTGGGTGTAGTAAGTCCGCCCCGTTGTTTCAGGTTTGTATCGTCCTGTACTGTCCCTATCATCTCATTGTATATATAACCATCCTATATAATCGCATTGTATATATATATATATATATATATATATATATATATATATATATACCATCCTATATGTAATGTGCTGTCCCTAGTATATATAATATCATCCTATATAATCGCATTGTATATATATCATCCTATATAATCGCATTGTATATATATATATATCATCCTATATAATCTCATTGTATATATATATATATATATATATATATATATATATATATATATATATATATATCATCCTATATAATCGCATTGTATATATAATCATCCTATATAATCCCATTGTATATATAATCATCCTATATGTAATGTACTGTCCCCTTGGGCTACTCAATGAGTTCCAAGAATGTGCTGTTCCCCCTCTGGGCCTCTTTGACGTCGTTTGGCGCGAAAGAGGTTTCCAAATAAGGCTTCTTGTTATATGTTCAATGTTTGTAAAGAAATCACTTGGATTTCACGTCTAATACCCCATATAACCCGCCCTTGAACTCGATTGGGGGGTTAGGGTTTTTAATGTATGCCTTTCTTGCCTCGGAACTCGAATGAGGAAGAGACAGGCATTGTATATGTTTTTGTTTTTTTTGTATATAAAAATATTTTAAAGATAAGAAAATACATTATTAATGGAATTGGAATTTCAAGATATTACATCTATCATCACAGAAATATCAAATTTAAGAAATCAAGGAATCGTACTTTCTGAATTTTTGAATGAAGACTGACTTTTGAATGAATTTGAACAAATTAATATACAATTGAAACATGGAAGATATGTCCTACCTAAAATGTATTCACTGATAAAAAGAATCCAAAAAGCGGTTAATGATTCTTTGTATAACAATGATATTAATTTATTCATTCGGCTATTTAGTATAGTTGAAGCAATTAGAAAGAAACTCGGGGAACTGTACCAAGTTCGGTCAGAGATTGCTTTGAAAGTGAAATCTATAAGACGTTTGATTGATGAGTCTGGAAATGCAAGCATTGAAACCCACAATTGAAAAAAAAAACGTTAGCATTTCCAATAATGACATCAGAAGCATTAACTACCAGACTAGCCCGCGAGAGGTTAGCATTACTGAAAAAGTTTATACCAATTCGAGATAACGTGCGAGATAAACTACAACTTAGACAGCAAGCGCAGACTGAATTTTCTATTGAAAAGTGAACAGCTTTTTGCTCCTGTAACTAAAGCCACTAAAGATGTAAAACTTGCAACAGAACGTGCTATATACGGCGACATCCCTAAAGAAGGAACAGTACCTATTATTGATGTGCTGGGAAAGATTGCTACAGAAACTGAAAAAACCAAGGAGGAAATAAAACAGCTTTCAGGTGAGTTACAAACTCAGCGAGAAATACAACAAATGGGAAATATTGATATTGATGATAAACCCGTTAAAAAAATTGTTCCTTTTAGCGAGAAATTCACTGATGAAGCTATACAAAGAATCAAACAAATTCCATTGCTGAAACCTAAAGACTATGAGTTATTTGGTGACTTCGCCGTAAAAAGTTATTATAACAGGGGGGAATTTTTAAAAGACGAGTATAAAAAAACACAATAAAACGAGATGACTGGGTGGATTGGTTATTTAAAATTAATAAAAATGAACCCGGCAATTTAAAAAAGGATACATTGAAGTACAGAACTTTTAAAATGGGAGTTGATAGATATGATATAGAACAACAAGAACTAAAAGAACAACGAAAAGAACAACAACAAGGTCGAGGACGAGGTCGAGGTCGAGGTCGAGGTCAAGGTCGACATTCTCCAGAAATTCAAAACGTTTCCGAACCAGCTCCAGAAACTCAAAACGTTTCCGAACTAGCAAGTTCTTCAGGAGAGGGTTATGGAAGTTCTCATCATGATTCTCATATATGTCCTAGTAATATCATTAATGATATATCACGACTTGAGGTTCTTATGGGAGGTAAGCGAGCTGGGAATAACTCAGTCGAAATAACTAATGAAGCATTTGATATTTGCAGACGATTATTCCAAGGTGGGATAATTGATATTCATACGTATCGAGAACTCTTGGATGAGTTAATGGACGGAATTTCAGGGGAATTTAGTGGTTATTATAGCGATTGAAATTTCTGAAATGCCTGCATTTAGAAATTACAAAGTCATTTCAAATAAGATGATAATACACTATAATCACGATAAACCAACAAACGTGTATGTGGTAAACTCAAGATTGCCCATTTATAAGGCATACTATGGAGACGGCCTTGGAAATACCATAGCGGGTTTATTCACAAGAATAGCCCCAAAAGTAGCACCAGTTGCTAAACAATTAGCGATGAAAGCCATTGATGTTATTCGTAATAAAGGAATTAACGCTGTTGGAGATCTTGCAGGAACGGCCTTTTCTACCGCAAAGAATAGAATAACGTCATTGGTGAAATCTAGATTCGGACGAAAACCACCACAAATGGTTTCAACACCGCTACCTTCAACAACAATGATGCCTGCAAATGTCAGTAAAGTGATAAATAACGCAGTGGAACAAAAACTAGCATCATTAGCAATGACTTCACCAGATAGTAGTAATATTGCAAGTATGATAGCGGGAAGTGGTCTTGGAGGAAATCGTAAAAATGTCAGACGAAAAAGAAAATGATAGCCATTACTACATTTAGAAAAACGATAACGTTTTAGTATAAATGGCATTTAAAAAAATTGCTGATCCAGCGTTTGATATGGCAGCACCGGTGATTCTAAAATTAACTATCAGTATTATGCCTATCCTGCAAGAGAACCTAATCAACGGGGGAGAGTTGAACTTCAAGTTCAAGATACAAGTAGATACTTTTTGCCGTGTGAGGCGTTTATTGAAGTAGAAGGACAGCTTGTAACAGATGTTGCAGCTGATACGCCATATGGGAATTACCCAAATATCCGAGTTGGTTTCGTAAATAATGGCATTATGGCGCTATTTAACAGTGCAAGATATATCATTGATGGAAAAGAAATTGAATCAATAGAACAAGATGTTGATATTGCAACAACAATAATCGTACTTGCGAGATATTCTGATGATTATACAAGGTCGGCTGGTCCGTCTATGATGTTTGCTAAGGATACTTCTGATCATGCTGACCATATTCAGTTTATTAAAGTACGAACTGCGAGAGCTACTGCATTGGATGATCAACAACTCGCAGCTAATCTAGACCGTGAAGGCCAGCCAGCCGCTGAATTCGACATTTTAAAAAAGGTCAATGGTAATTTCAATCTAGGATTTGCAACACGAAATGGAACATTGAAAGGACAGCATCGACGGTTTTCATGTGCTATTCCGTTACATCACATATTCGGATTTTGTAGAAATGTCAGAAAAGTCATCTATGTAGCAAAGCATACAGTCGTGTTAGTGCGAAAGGGGAATGACAATGATGCAATCTGGCGTGCTAATGGTGTTGATGATGGTAAAGTCATTTTAAATAAATTGGTTCTATGGATGCCCGTCTTGACACCAGCAGTTACAATAGAGCAACAATTACTATCGTTTATGGACACAGGTGGAAAATCATTGCTAAGTTGGCTAACAACAACGACTGATACGAAGCAGAATAATGTAAATGGCACATTTACATGGCACTTAGCATCAAAACAAGGTGTTTCAGCTCCACGTCATATCTTTATAGCGTTACAGGATGCAAATCGAGTGGGTCGTCAATTATCTAGTCATATGATATTTGATAAATTAGGAGTAAGTGAAGTTTCGTTGAGAATAAACGGACAACAAGAGCCAGCAGAGATTGTACAGCTTAATTATGAAAACAATGACATAGTACGTGTATATCATAGAATATTGTCGTATATGGGTCGTGATCAAAATGTTGATACTGGTTTGCAAATATCGCAAATTGATTTTGAAAAACACTATCCGATTTATTACTTTTCATTGGAACATCTTGACATGATGAGACAATCTGTTGTTGATATATACTTCCAAGCTCGGGTACAACGTGGTGCTATAGCTGATTATATAGCAGTTGCTGTCATTCTCAGTGATAAATCAATGTTGTTAGAAGGAATTGGCGGACGAATGAGACTTATTGATGCACCAGTAGAAAACATGTAGTTAGGATTTTCACAATAAGATCAATTAAAAATGTAAATTACGTTTTAGAATAGAATGACATATAGTATTGTTAATGTCCAGTTGACTGATGGTCAGGTCAAGAAATTGAAATCAAAGTCTGCTAATGAATGTGGAACCACAATAACGCTGAAACCCACTCAAATGTCCGGTGTTGCACATAAATTATCATTGACAGATCGTCAAATAAAACATTTCAATGATGCGCTAAAGAACAAACGAGGAGTTCAAATTGATTTTTCGAAAGCAGCAATCGCCAGTATGATAAAATCAGGTGGTATATTTCCGCTGTTAGCTGCTATTCCAGCATTGATTGCAGCGGCTACCCCAGCGGTTGCGAAGGCGGCAGCGTTAGGAGCCGTTGGTACTGCTGCAGGAATGGCCCTGAAAAAAGCTACTGGGAAAGGCTATAAAAAAAGGGAAAGGGTCTAAGACTACCAGGAACCCCATACAATTGGTACAAGGGCACGGGCCTAAGAATACCAGGAACGGCTTATTAGTGGAAAAATCCCAAGGATTTTCACCAATGTCCAATTTTGATTTAATTGATGCTGTAAAATCATTATCAATAAAAAAAACTTTAGAGGAGTTTTCATGAGAGATCAATTACCGTCAAAACCAATGAAAAATGAAACGGGTATTATCAATCTTGATAACAGCAGCGGAAAAGGAACTCATTGGGTCGCATATGCAATTGATCCACGTGGAATTGTATATTTTGATTCATATGGTTTAGCTCCACCAAAAGAATTCATGCGATATATATCCACAATAACAAAATCATCTCCAATTTTTTATTCCACGCTACCAACACAACAGTTAAATGATCCACCGATATGCGGTCGTGAAGTATTAAACGTCCTTGCAGAGATATCTAGATTTCCAAGGAAACCACCACAAATTGTTGTTAATGAATATACTAGTGGGCAATGGCAAAAACGATAGCGTTATGATTTAGAAAAACGTTAGCGTTTTCGTATAATGATTGATATTTGGGGACGACCTTTATCAGAGTAAAAAAAAACAGAAACCGATAGTAAATTCGCTGTCGAAAATGTAAAAAAAATAATCGAAGATGAAATCGCCGAGACATTAAATTTGTCAAGTGTAGATCCTGGGGAAATAGTTGTATTTCAAGATCGACAGGGCAAATTGAAATCTAGTAATGTTTCATTGGATGATGTCTTAATACGAAGACGCGACGTCGTTGAAGATATAATAGTGTTATATTCAAATGATGGAAAACTCAAACCAGGTGTACTTGTTTCTACAATCACAGATGCATTAAAAAATTTAGATGAAGAACTTGAAAAACATATAACAACGTATACTTCCCTTCGTAGAAATATTATCAATAAATTTTTTGGAACACCAGCGGTAACCTCTCCATCTCTCGCTGAAATTAAATCCAATTTTGATGAAATTAAATCCAATATTAAAAATATTAATGATGCTGGATTTAATATTATTAGAGATAACATTAGTAATATTAAAAAATCTATCGAGGATATTACAAAGTTTAAAACAGACAATCTTCCGCTACTTGAAAAAATAAAGATTCCTCATGAGAGGAATATCATAAATATGGTATACACAGTTCTCTCTGGATCATTAGATTCGGAACCTAAAAAGAATACAATAACCCTCACTGTGTCAAACAAGGGTATTTATGGATTAACAATAGTGTCACTGAACCAGTTTAATATATCATCATCGACTTCATATGGATACAACAACGCGATTTCAACGACTATTGACGTGGGTGAATACAAACGATTTACAATAACAAGCACTGATCCTAATTTAAATAAGACATCATTTGTATGGTACATGGAGTTTGTAGCTGATCTGAATTAGAATTTTTAACAATTAGAAACCACTTGAGATTTTAAAATAATATGATTCCATCATCGCAATATCGCTATGATACCGTCAAAGAGTTTTTAACGAAACTCAAAACACTCATTGATGAGTATGAAATAAAAATTAAAAAGTATCGCAGGAGAATTACCGCGATTGATGTTACAGTATACTCGGTATCTGGTATAATGGCTGGTGCTGGTATTATACTATCTTCAGTAACAATGGTAGCTCCGATTTCTGTCCCAATTGCTATTTCCGCGGTGACAACATTTGCTGGAATTGCAAATGCTATTACTAAAAAAATATCATCGTGTTTAGGGCAGCGAAGCTATATATATATATATATATATATATATATATATATATATATATATATATATATATATATATATATATATATATATATATATATATATATATATATAGATAGATAGATAGATAGATAGATAGAGAGAGAGAGAGAGAGAGAGAGAGAGAGAGAGAGAGAGAGAGAGAGAGAGAGAGAGAGAGAGAGAGAGAGAGAGAGAGAGAGAGAGAGAGATGGTACCTGCTGAAATGTATCATATTTCATGTTGATAAACGTCGAAAACTGAGACCGCAAAGACTCGAGTATCATGGATCACTGAAAGTCATATATTGGTTGCGACCATACAAATACCATTATTTGGGGCCCCGAGTGGCCGAGTGGTCTAAAGCGCTGTCCGTTACGGATCACTACCATCTCACCTCTGTCTGCGTGGGTTCGAGTCTAGGATTCGGCGAATGTGGATATGTGAGAAAGCTTGCCAGTAGCTTCTCGTGGGTCGGTGGTTCTTTCCGGTGATTTCCCGGTTTCTTCCTCCACCATTAATACTGGCCGCCATGAATAGCCTATCGTGTGCTGAAAAATGGCGTTAAGCACAACAACAACAACAACAAATACCATTTTGAAACTTAAAACTTTGCCAAGTTAGCAGACTCCCAGGATAGTGTTGCATGTATCAAGAACGAGAGTATTGGAAATAATCTGTATGATTAACGGATTGGCTAATAAATCCTTCCTTCGAGATTATCCTTTGCCAACAATATAATATTGTCGTGAAAATCAGGTTTGATATTTTCCTACATAAATATATAACAAAATTGCTATAAAGTTTATTCTGCGTTGGTTCTAAATTGAAGAATGCCATATGTGTCAATTTTTGCTGCCATAAGCTTAATGCTAAACTATAATATGATGAAATTAAATTAAAGGCGAACGAAAAAAGAACCCCGTGCTCACATAAGCTTAGAAAATGTCTTAAAACACATTTCTTGTTTAGGAATAACAACGTAACTCTATTTTGGGTCAACTACTTTTAACAATGTTAACATTTAGCCTATATGTTCATTTTCCATACGTACTCAGATTTATGATAGATGATTTCTATGGCTTACAAAACAACTTAATCGAACTCATTCTTAAAATACACGAGTCATGTAACATTTGAGACAAAATTCATAACAGCATATAACTTATGAAATCATGGGTAATTGAAGTATAAATTTGAAATGAACAAACTAACAAGTTGCACGTGAGGGGAATTGCTTAAAAGCCTGAACTCCGTCTGGGAAGACACCTTCTCGTTTGGCTTAGCCAATCAGGAATACTTCTTTAACTGTCTAAACTTTTATCACTCCCAACGGAAGTTTTCTTTTATTGACAGCTATTCTGAAAAATATCATTTTATGACACCTGTTTTAAATGGCCAACGAATTCCAATATTTTCCCTTATTTGTCTCAACTTTTGTCATTTACTGCTATTGACTTTGTGTTAATATTCATCCATGTCCGTATCTAACCGTTATCTGTGCGAGTACTAATTAAAATACACTCACGCTTTCAAGCAATAAGGCTAATCGTTGCTAGTTGCCAGGCTATAGCTAAGCTTGCCAATATATCGCTAATAATAGTTACGTGTCACGCTGATCCCGACTGAATGTCGAAATAATTTTACAAAAGTTTGCACCGGAACAGCATACCACAATAAGAATCGTTTTCATACCTGCAATCAATTGCATTATACATTACATTTATGCATACATATAAGGCTTATTTATAAACGTAGCCAATGGCAAATATTTTTTATTCTCTTTAGACCGGTATTAATTATAAGAGACTGATTATACAAAATTACTGTTTTCAGAAGTACATTCCGTGAAAGATGTGATGAACAAAAGTAAAATGTAAGCAAGCATTAAGTGATTATAGAGTATGCATTTAAGGAATGTTTTGCAATTATATTTTCTATTAACAGATCCTACAGTGCCGGATTAAACCCCGTGGAAGCCCCTAGGCACTCGAATTATTGGGACCTTCCTTTCAAATTATCTCCTAATACGTCAAGATCAAATTAATTCAATATTATTTTGACCCGTTGTCGCAGGGTCTATTGGGTAATCCGGGCACCGCGATCATAACGGTACTTTCAGTAAAAATAAGTTTGATAGCCATCAGTTTACAGGTATGTGTGTAATATTGCTGTCAATCAAGGGACTGGGTTGACTGGAAGAAACTCGATATGACAATTCCCATTGGTTGGCATCGTAATGTTTGCCACGTGCCTTGCATCTTGATTAGTCTTCATACAACAAGATAACAAAAATACAATAGTTCAATACTATCCCAACGCCGTGATCTATTCCTCGCAAAATATAATATCATATTGCCATTTTTAGCTCAGATAAATTTGTTGTTGTTGTTGTTTGTTTGTTTGTTGTTGCGCATAACGCCATTTTCCAGCACACGATAAGCTATTCATGGCGGCCAGTATTAATGGTGGAGGAAGAAACCGGGAAATCACCGGAAAGAACCACCGACCCACGAGAAGCTACTGGCAAGCTTTCTCACATATCCACATTCGCCGAATCCTAGACTCGAATCAACGCAGACAGAGGTGAGATGGCAGTGATCTGTAACGGATAGCGCTTTAGACCACTCGGACATTCGGGGCCCCCAGCTCAGATAAATACATTTTCCGCTAAACAGATTGTTCCTGAACAATTAAATGACGGTTTGTTTTTTAAGGTTATACTACAGAACATTAAACTCAGTAAGTGCTATGCATGATGTTTGATTATATCACACCCATCCACTCGTTATGCCAATTTCTATTACCATTAACAATTAATAAATACCAATATTTAACAGCATAAATGTAACTTTTATGGTCGCAATTCTGTGTTTTTAAAGTTAAAGAGTACCACATTATATTGCGTAGATTCTTTCTTTCTTGCAAACAATGTGGCTTGTATCCTGCACTCACTGTAAGCAAAGAGCAAACACAACGACGGAAAAACCCATCACTTTGCATTATACGTTTAGTTAACACTTTATCGAGTACATATTTGTCGTGGAGTTTAATTTTTTTTGTACTTTCAATGAGTGTCGCGTGGTCATGACATGAAAGCACTTATGAGTTGCTATGGGTTCTTAAATTAGGAAACTTAGAAACTCAAACACTTCCTTGAGAGAGTTAAATCAGTAAATGTTATCGATTACAAGTATAATAAAAAGTAGATAGTTCTCTCTAAAATATATGAGGTGCATCCGCTAGGTTTCTCAAGCAACAAGCATCCTCTCTCTCTCTCTCTCTCTCTCTCTCTCTCTCTCTCTCTCTCTCTCTCTCTCTCACACACACACACACACACACACACACACATACTCACACATACATACATACATACATACATACATACATACATACATACATACATACATACATACATACATACATACATACATACATACATACATACATACATACATACATACATACATACATACATACATACATACATACATACATACGTGCATGCATACACACATACATAATTACATACATACATACATACGTACATACACACGTACATAATTACATACATACACACATGCATCCATATACATGCATACATACATACATACATGCATGCATGCATGCATGCATGCATGCATGCATGCATGCATGCATACATACATACATACATACATACATACATACATACATACATACATACATACATACATACATACATACATACATACATACATACATACATACATACATACATACATACGTGCATGCATACACACATACATAATTACATACATACATACGTACATACACACGTACATAATTACATACATACACACATGCATCCATATACATGCATACATACATACATGCATGCATGCATGCATGCATGCATGCATGCATGCATACATACATACATACATACATACATACATACATACATACATACATACATACATACATACATACATACATACATACATACATACATACATACATACATACATACATACATACATACATACATACATACATACATTGTAATTTATAACATACACCATAACTTATAACTTTTGTGGAATACTATAAAATAGCAAATATACCAGCAAAAAGTTTTTCTTTGCGCATGCCTCCAGTTCACATTCATGGGATGATGCAGAAATATCTTTAGAACGGTGGGAAGCCTGACAAAGTAAGCAACGGGTCAATGAGATGGAACACTAGTGGTGGCCCAGAGACGTAGTCTCCAGAAGGTGCTACATTTTAATCGTTTGCTGGGCATAACGTAAAGGATCTAATTGTGAAGAAAATTTAGTTCAGAAAACGTACCGTTTGTTTCATGTTCATTCTCTTTTTAGACTGACCACCGACAGCATTACCACAACCCACCCACCCAACCCCACTCCCACGTCTCTGTGGTCTGGTCTTGGCCATAATAAACACAACCACGAATACGCTTATTTAAACGTCAATCCCGTATTTCATGTGGTTGCTGCTTCTTTACCGCCAGGGCGTACCGAAGATGGCTGGTTTAGTCTATCCTTGACAATAGCACTTAACTCCAATATCATAAGCATTATAAAGGCAATAATGTACTAAAACGATCATAAGACAATCATCGTTTTCCACTTGATGACATTCGGTTACTCTAACCGTAAATAATTACTGTAGATTTGCATCTTTGTCTATTTTCCCAATTTCTGCCCAAAAGGTACATTATCGTTCAATTATTCACATCGTTTTCATATTCTCATACCCATCTAAAATACTCAGTCTTGCTTTTGGTACAGAAGACTCCGATCAATACAAATAAGTGCATACGGTGCTGAAAATGTACATTGTATCTATGGATACAATTAAGGCATAACAAAAAGAAACTAATTGTCAAAGACTAGCTTTCACGTTCTATAAGAACAGTTTACTGTCTAAAATTTAAAACGATATATATATATATATATATATATATATATATATATATATATATATATATATATATATATATATATATATATCTCTGACCCCCCCATCTCTTTCTCTGTTTGTTTCTCTCTCTCTCTCTCTCTCTCTCTCTCTCTCTCTCTCTCTCTCTCTCTCTCTCTCTCTCTCTTAGAATGCTATTCAACAATTTAAAAAAATGAACTCTACTAGATCAGAGATCTACTTCTATACTTCTATATTTCACATTTTGTTCTTTCACTAGTTGTTTCAGAAAGACCAGCAGACACTGTTGATGAAACAATGATACTTAGCCATCTGATATTTTAAAAATTTGGGTAGATGTATTAATGTACATTAATTGACATATATTATTTGGATTAAAGTCCATTGTCCAAGAACATGCTACGGCAGCAGACCTAGTCTTCTCTGATGGTTGAAATCGAACCCACACTTGTTAGGTCGCAAGTTAAGCACATTAACCACTGAGTTACGGCTTTTCTTGAGATGTTATAAATACGACCTGGATGGCTGGGTCGGTGCAGTTGTATCTCAGAAGACATGTATACCTCTTAGTTGTGTTAACCTGGAGTACTGGTAAAAACCATAAATGCCATTTTATTTTTAAAGTAGTAGTTTTCTTTCTTATTCTCAGACTCAAACTGTCATTATTTTGAAGGATTATATATATATATATATATATATATATATATATATATATATATATATATATATATATATATATATATATATATATATATATATATATATATATATATATATATATATATATATATATATATATATATATATATGCCTTTTTGCTAGAAAATTTGCAGTGTACCAAGTCTCCTGACGGATAGCCCAAAATTATATATAATTTGGGATATATTCAGTTGGTAAAAATGATATATTATTGAATAAAATAAAGAATTCCAAATTCAGAATTTAGGTTTACGGATATAAACATTACAATTTATAGTCATTTTTAAATAATTTAATGTTAATATTCGGCTTAATGAAAGCACCAGCACAAAAGTAGCATTATTTAAAAATGTATAATTTAATCAGAGGTGGTATGACTCGGTTGATAAATAGATAGTATTGTAAATGTAATGCTTGCAAGCCTTGATTATGTTTTCCTTCTGTTTTAAATCTCAATTTAGTATTGTAAATGTAATGCTCACAAGCATTGGTTATGTTTTCCTTCTGTTTTGCTTCTCAATTTAGTATTGTAAATGTAATGCTCACAAGCATTGGTTATGTTTTCCTTCTGTTTCGCCTCTCAATTTAGTATTGTAAATGTAACGCTCGCAAGCATTGGTTATGTTTTCCTTCTGTTTCGCCTCTCAATTAAGCTATTGATCAGAGAGTTCTACAATGACCTTGGTCGACTTTGTCAAATAAGATAATACAATAATTAACACATGATGTATAAGACGATACAATCTTTATATCCCTATCTACCTGCTGACTAAAACTGTTCTACAATATTGAAGAGTGGCTTTAGGCAAAGAAGGGTACTGATGTTAGCATTTCTTTCTCCTGATTTATCCTTTCCAAACAACCTACTTACCAGTTCATCAACTAGTGAACCTACGAACAGAATTAGGTTTCTTCGTTATCTATGTTTAACTCTGGAATAGTATTTCCTATCTGCTTGATCAATTCCTGGACAGCTTGCTTGCTTGATCCCCACATACTATTCTACAGTCTAAATACATACCTTTCTATCTGCATTATTACATTCTCTTATTTCCAAATCATTCTGTTCTGTGTATTATCGTATATCACCTCGCACTCATTAGGCACAGTAATATAAATGATCAATAATTTATATTATTCCTGTTATCTTTTACTTACAGTGCATCTATCAAACAAAATGTGGTTAATTGCTTCCTTATCTCGATCTTGATTACTTACTTTGACACTAATCAACTTGCATTATATATGGACAGGCGTGCTTAAGACAGAGGTAGAAAAGGATTTTATTCCGTCCCTCCCGTTATCCTCCTCCCCCCACTTAAGTGAAAATGATTAACAAACTCCAGGAACCACAGTAGGCCAGTTCAATCATGAAAAATAAATTTTTAAACAGTTTCATACATGCTTTTTGAACAAGATGGTACTTTTTAGATGGAGAAGATAATTAATGCAAGTCAAACTGTATTTGCCTACTTTTATTCGTTCTTTTCTCCGTTTTACATTCCGTTCGGATTCACTCGCTTCCTTGTGAAAAAGCTTCTTTGCACATACAACACGATCGATCGTTTTGGTGGAATTTGAATGTTTTCAAATTAATCACTTTTGTCTTTGTTTTTATTTTAATTTTCTTTAAGTTTTGTTGAATTTCGAATAATATCAGATCAATCTCCCGTTTCAGGGTTTAGCTTATATACAATAACAAATGAGTCATACACATGGATAACTGAAAGCAAACTGAAGCATACTGGATACAAGAACTTGAAGTTATAAAGATGTTTCCAGGAGATGCTACACTCAGTTCATTGAATGGTAGTACTTTCTATCTATCTATCTATCTATCTATCTATCTATCTATCTATCTATCTATCTATCTATCTATCTATCTATCTATCTATCTATCTATCTATCTATCTATCTATCTATCTATCTATCTGCCTGTCTGTCGGTCCGTATATCCGTTCATTCGTCCATCCATCCATCCTTATTTCTTTTTTCTTTCTTTCTTTCTTTCTTTCTTTCTTTTTTTCTTTCTTTCTTTCTTTCTTTCTTTCTTTCTTTCTTTCTTTCTTTCTTTCTTTCCTTCTTTCCTTCTTTCTTTCTTTCTCTATTTCTTTCTTTCTTTCTTTCTTTCTTTCTTTCTTTCTTTCTTTCTTTCTTTCTTTCTTTCTTTCTTTCTTTCTTTCTTTCTTTGTCAGACACACACACACAGACTCACAAATTAAAGGAGTCGGTACTAATAGCAGCGTTAGTAATTTCATCCTTTTGATTCAGTATAGCTCAGTACCTCTGATCTTTACGTCAACTAAAAATTATATGTTCTATATTTCTTTTTAATGTCCATATCTGAATTGCATTAAATCGCACATCGGCTCATATAATGCGGTCAAGATTTGAGAAATGGCTTAAATATTTTCCTGCAAAAGCATGATAGGCCGATCGCTCAAAACTTATGTAAAATATGCTTGACACAAAGAATCAGTAGTTGAATGCTAGAGAAATGGGCCGAGCTGGAAAATTTGATATCACGTTGGGATAATCGAGTTAAAATGGTATAAATTCAACGTGAACTCAAATAATAAAAATCAATCAATGGGGCAATAAACATTTTTTTATGCACAAATGAAATGCCGCATTCACTTGCCTAGTATTAAAATAAAATATTAAAATTCACAATTGAGGTCGAAAGGTCAATGTTTTTTTTAAAAAATATATTACAGCAAAAATCCTAAGAATATTCTTCACTTGACCAGAAAAGTCAATGGTAGTTCATAGCAAAATATGTTTATTCGCCCCAGCCCCGTCTTTATAGCTGCATTTTGTTACGTACGACGCAGTGTAGTGCATAATGTACAAACACAAGTCTTTTTCTAGGTGACAAGTCTGCAAAACATTGTCTACTAAAACGGTTATAATTCATATTAGTTGCAATGCAAGCCGTCATTGAGACATTCTGGTTGCTAGCTTCATAGTTGACTATATGTATTTCATTGTCTACATACATACTGTAGAGTAATTACGTGAGGTGTACATGCCTCACATCAATTTCAACGTCAACACAAAAAGCAAATAATTCACATAATTAACAAATATATCCACATCATTCGTTATCAAATATTAATAGCTGATCAATTCAAACCATAGCCTTAAGTTAAGAAACTAGACAGTAGTCAATTTACGAAACAATCCCGTGCCACCTACATTAAACGAGATGAAGCAGAAGACAAATGGAGTACTTGAAATGGTGCTTGACTAATCAAGATAGAGAAAGAGTAAATTTGAGCTAATGGGAGAACTTGAGAAAGGTTGAGATTGCTAGCTAGGGTAAGTTAATTGAATAATCAAGAGTCATTGGGAATAATAAAGGAAAATCAAGCTGGAATAATAAAAATAGAATAGGTGTGAGATCTGAAGAAAGAAGTAATTGTATAGACTTACAACTCGAGTAAATAAAAATAAGTAATTGACGCAAGCGTTCTTGCGAGAAGATCGTTTGGGTTGATCTCATTTCCTTCCTCCGTTAGCATAGGATTCCCCTTCTCAGCTACATGAATGGATGGAGTGCGACTTTATTAACACAAAGTCTTGCTCACGATAAACGAAAATGGCACCACTAACACATCCGGTTTGTCCGCTACATCAGACCTATTGCAAATATTGTTATCGCTTCTCGTTCTCAATGCATGTTCATATCAACATGGAGTTTCCACTGAAAGACTTCGTATGATTTCAAGTTGACTCTAAATAAAATGCTCGGATATTCAATATAACGGTCATGGCTGACATCTTGAACAGGTTTTTATTGCTAATCATCCTTTACAAATAACATTGAGCTTTAAATGTGATAAGAAAGATAAATGATATTCAAGATGCTTTTAGAGACAAATTTCAAAGAGTGAAAATATGGAAAGGTACAAGAACTACACGTTAAGACTATAGTTTGGATATAGTTCAAACAAACTGAAAATATGTTGACGTTTTAACATGTTCCTTCTGGAAGGAAGGAAAATGAAAAGTAGATTACAATATTAGCAAATCTATTTGTTATTTGACAACAGATAAATTTTACACGTGAAAATTAGAACCTGTAAAGCAGTTGGAATTTCAAAATACAATCTTTAAAATGCAAGAAATCTTTACCTACGACTACCTTTCCAATTGTTACAGGGAAAGATGAAAATATGGCAAGTTATGTTAGAATATCTAGTCGTTTACGAACAGTGAGAGTGAAAGTGAGTTTATAACGGACGATTAGTATATGAAAAACAAGATGAAATCTTAAAGAACAAGTAAATGCAAAATTTATGCATGCTAAAGACATGTACTTTTTAATGAAAATAATATTATGAATTGCATAAGATAAAGGGACTGTTTTAAATATTTTACAGTTAAATAAATGAAGTGACAACAGTACACAGCTCCTCCAGAGACGATAAAACAAAAAACAAATGCCACTCTTAGAAGACTTAACAATTTACATATACAACTGTATGAAATACCATAAAACGGAGGTTTTGAGATATACCGATAGTGTGACAGAAGTAGAAAAAATTAATGTAGAATGTAAAAGATATGTGATATATACATTTTTGTTAACTGCAAAGCCACATGGAATAAAGTACTTTCATAAGCATCACCTGTACGCAACAAACACAGGAACACAATATAGCAAGTCTTAGAGCAACTACTATGCAGAATATGTACTGTCAGGGTAATGACAGATATCACTGAATAACTGCAAGTAGACAGGATTGCATAAAAATAAGTTTGTTGAAATTAAATTGCTTAAAGCTCATAATGATAAAGAACCCAAACGATATATCGTTAGCAAATGCTTTAACTAAATTCTTCTGTAATGTGTTCAAGAGAATCATTCTTTCCGGCTTGAGGGACATTTTCTCTTAGTTTTTTTATCTTATGTTTTGTATGCCACTCTTTCTACAGCTTGGGATATTGCATCCAAATTTGTATTTATCATCTCCACTCTTGTATTATATTGCACCATTATCAACAACTGACTAATTTAAGTCTGTGTAGGTCTTTATATCTTTATATTTTTTCTTTACTTCCATGCAAATTCACTGATAAATCTTCAGGAATAATTTTTCTTTCTAGTATATAATTTTCCACGAGCTAGCGACTTTACCGAGACAAACATTGTTACAAGAGCACTTACTATCATACTATATGTGTATGCTGCGCATTCTTGAAGTAAACATATTGTATTAATTTATCTTGTGATATAGTATTTTTCAATTTTAGTAGCAGACAATATATTGATTCTTTGTGTATGTTTCTAAAATTTTGAATTGGGTCATAATTTATTAAAGTTATTTTATGAGAAAAATTTGTAGTGGAGTTGGTCCTTGCTCTTTGATAAAAAAAAACACGTGTTCCAAATGCCATTAAAAAGAATGAAACATTATGAAGAGTTAACAGTCATATACGTAATATTTCTTACATTTTCCAAGGGTAGAAAAGTATTGTAAGATCCCAAAAATCGTTTTCTCAAATGGAATTATCATACACCTACTAAGGGACTGCTCTTGTGGCATAGTGGTTATAGCATTAACCTCGGATGCGGGAGGTCGTGGGTTCGAGTCCAAGCCGAGTCATACCAAAGACTTGCAAAAATGGTACTAACAGATGCTTCTTTTGGCGCTCATCATTAAGAGGTTAGTATTAGGGTTGGTCAGTCTGGTGTCAGGATAATATGACTGGGTGGGACATCATGCAATATATCTGCGGCATGATGCCACAGTGATGGAGATCACTATAGACGGATACACTGCATGAATAGTAGTGATATAACTAAAATATTGTTAAAGCTACGTTACAAAATTTAAATTACACATACACCTAAGAGGGCTACCTCGACCTACTACCCTTTTTACAATGTTATGATGTGTGTGTAGTTACTTTCTATTGTTACTAGTTTCTCTTTTATTCATCCTGATGTTCGTCATGTAAAACTTCCAGTCATTTTAAAGGACAGTGTTAGCTTGGTATTTTAAAAGTATTAGCTTTAAGTTATATTTTAGTGTTACGTTGATTTGTTAACAACATGACTGACGAACGCTTTTAAGCAATTTTTTTTCTATGCAATGTCTTAGTAGTTACCTTGTCAACAGTACTGGTCTTTTTCAGCCATTAAAGCGAAAAACAATATTTAAAGTATATGTTGTACCTCACAAATTGTCTTTAAATTTATTCAAGAAGCAAACATGGAAAAGTATCCTTTTATGTTCAACATTTTGCAACGTTTCTCTTAACTCTTACAAAAGTATAAATGAATTTAGATTTATGTAAAATTTAGCCATTAAGGTTGACTCTTCTAAAGCTCCAGCATGTGAAAAGTCGACTTGTGCTTTATCTTAATATTGCCCTGCAAATTTAGCAATAAATAGGTATATTTATTTACCAACATCAAATATGTTATTCATTCCACATTCACACACACACATGCACATACACATACACACACACACACATGTATATATATATATATATATATATATATATATATATATATATATATATATATATATATATATATATATATATATATATATATTCATGTAATGCTATGTTTATTTAATCTTTATTGTGAGTTTAAACTTTTGTACATGATTGTAAGTTATTTACATAGCTTACTTTGACCAGGATCGTAAACTTGGATATTGCATATTTGTATAGCATTTGAATTAAATTAGACATTTTTCCGTTAGACTCAGTCGATTTCATTTACGAGGTAGATCATATAAAATGTGTATAAATAGCTATTTGATAAATAAATAATGTACTCCTGTTTTAGATCAGTCTGTTAGATTCCCTTTATGATCAGATTTTACGGTTGTGTTGTAGAAATCTGGTACAACGCGAGATGTGTGATTTGTTTAAAATATTCTTTGGAATTCCTAAAGTGCTCATTGACTTTTGGATTTCATTCATTAATTTGTATTTTCTAAACTCATTCAAGGACATTCTTGATTACATTATCAGGACATTTGTGACTATTAGAATTCATTTGGAACATGTTATATTTTTGGACTTGTTTATTTGAAATTTAACTGACAAAATTGTAAATGTCTTTTGAATTTTCATTTTGGATATTAAAACATAAATTGCTTGTTGATTTTCCCTAACCTGATGGCTAAACTGATCCCTAAATTCATTGAAGTCCATATCGGAACACCATGTCTGCCAAATATTTCGTAGCGTATGTGTATCAACGCCATTGAATACAGCAAGAATATTACAGTTATCGCGAATCACTTTTGGAATTTGAGTGTAGCGTTGAGTGACATATATCACGTCAGTGTTTTTATGCCTACCTCGGGAAAATATTCTAACAGGGTTCTTTTGATTATCTAACATTACATCATCGTACACTACAAGATTATTTATGTCTCCATCGAGGTCATCTACTGATGGTGCATCATTAATATCAGTAATAAAGTCGATTACACATTCACTTTTAATTTCTGATGCATTTTCATTATAATCTTTTAGCACTTCATAGCACCGTTGATCATCTACGGATGGGGCAACTAAATATAATTTATCCCACTTCATAAATCGCATTATCAAATTAAGCAGCAATTGTGTTTTACCCGATCCAGATGGTCCGATTATAATGGCACGGATAGAATTCGGAAGCGCTGCGTGGTGTTTTACTGGTTCTCTTTTTTTAGTCGCTGAAAAGTCAATTATATTCATAACTCTATATATAAATTATGGATCTATATTGTGTTAAATGTAAAAAGCGTACTGATACAACCGATCAGACAACCATTACAACTAAAAACAATAGACTAGCGCTTACTGGTAAGTGTGTAACATGTGGTACAAAAAAATTTCGATTTTTAAAAAAAAGCAACTCGGAGCTGATATTGCCGCAAAACTTGGAAAACTCCCCGGAACCCCATAGGCAAAATACCCCGGAGAATAACATCTTCCAGGATATAGCTACTGTGGTCCCGGAACGAGATTATATATCAGACTTGATGATCAAAATCAGCCCCGGCCTGGTGAGTATCCGATAAATGCTATTGATAAGGCATGTCATGCTCATGATGTTGCATATAAAAGCAATAATTTGCAACAAAGACATCTTGCGGATGTAAAATTAATTCATGCGTTAAATGCTATTCCAGATAAATCCTTCAAAGAAAAATTGGCTTCATGGTTGGTCAAATCAGCTATGAAAGGCAAGTTAGTGTTAGGTGCTGGTAATTAAAAACACCAGTGTTTTTATAGTATGGAATCTTTTTATTATTCTCCGAAAGGATACTGGAGGGGTAAAGCAGCAATCAGTAAACTCGCTAACGCTGCAAAAGTGAAAAAATCCACTGCAAAAGATTGGTTATCCAAACAAGCTATATGGCAAATTTATCTACCACCGCCTAAACAAATTAATTATTCTCATTTTGATGTTACCGTACCCAATGAAGTTCATCAGGCTGATTTATTGTTTTTACCACATGACCATGGTTACAAATACGCGCTAACTGTAGTTGATATTGCGAGTCGATTTAAACAAGCAGAACCATTGAAAACAAAGTCAGCTTCTGAAGTTGTTTCTGCATTTGAAAGGATTTATCGACGAGGTCCTCTAAGATGGCCAAATCTATTACAAGTTGATCCTGGCAAAGAGTTTCAAGGTGCTGTTCTATCAACAATGAAAACTCATAATGTTACAATACGACGGGGACATACTGCGTTACATCGTGATCAGGCAATTGTAGAACGATTTAATCGAACTCTTGCAGAACGGTTATTTGGATATCAATATGCAAAAGAATTCATCCAAGAAAAACGATCTCGTGAATGGGTCCAAAGGTTACCGAGTGTAGTTACAGCGTTAAATAACGAGATTACTCGAACTATTAATATGAAACCAAATATTGCAATAAAAAAAATATATTCCCGAACAACCACAGCGGGTTAGTACTCAGCCACTTCTCGGTGATGTTACTGTGAGATATTTATACGAACCAGGAGAGCTTGAAGGTGGTAAAAGAAGAGCTACTGATCCTATATGGAGTGTTACTACGCATAAAATTTCAACCATAACGCGATCAACTGGTAGACCTCCAATCTACAGATTGGATTCAACTGCACCTCAGCGTGGTTTTACACGCGAACAACTACAAGTCATTCCGCACGATACTCAATTACCGCCACATGGTCTTAACTAGCTCCGTTACGTCTATTACACTCAAGACAGGTCAACATCACATTGTTTCTGACATGACCAAGATTGTTATTTTTTCTGTCTACGGTGAATTGTCGAGGGTCTTTATCCGAATACTGCCAGTGCATTATACAATTGCAACTGGCGCAGTGATTATTCTGTTGTTCTTTTAATGCGATTATTACTTCAGCATCAATATCAAATTCTCGTTGTTTTTTTGTCCTGCTGTTTGTAACCAGAGAGTTTTTTTTATTAATGATGCTAATATCAGTGTTATCATCGTTTGCATTAAAATCATCATCGAAAACAATCCTTCGTAGTTGATTTATTCGTCGTACTCTAGACACTGCGAGATAGACTAAATTTGACCATTCAATGCGATTATCAACTATCCAAACAATTGTATCCGTGATGGTCAATCCTTGTGACGAGTGTATTGTTGTTACATAACCAAGTGTCCATTGTGATTTATCAGCGCATAATGCATCTTCTACAGTATTGATATCAACTAGCACAATATCATTTAACACTAGAATCTGGTTCTCCGTCTGGCCTGGAATTTCAACTTCAATATTCTGCTTCCGTGTATCCAATGGTCTATAACACAACGGCACTGGAAACGTTGGGAATTTTTTCTTGTGTAGCTCAAACAACTTTTTCTGAAGTGCGTCTCTGACTATCTTTCTACTTGCTACTACAAAATCATTTGGTCTCCATGTTTCCCAAAAATCATTCATAGGTGTTTCAGAAATTTTTTCACGCGCTACTTCACATTGAATTCTATCGGGTTGTAATCTAATTAGTTTTTTAAACTCACGTAACTGCTCATCGAGTGCTCTATAGTCTGCATCAATTTCTTCGTAATAATCAACAAATTCTTTTAACCAATTATGCGGACTTCTACCAACAAATGGTGGTGGTTGACCATGATCGCCGCACAATATAACTTTTGTATTATTTTGCAAAAACCAATCAAGAAACATTTTTAATACATCTTCTGAAACAGTACATGCTTCATCCCAAATAATAACCGCTGGAATAAATTTCTCACCCATTCGCTCAGGAGTCCAAGCATCGCCCTTGTATCGAAAAAAAACTATGATACGTGCAAGCTTCAACGGAAAATCCTTTGGATTTTTGGCGTTGTTTTATCTCTTTCGCTAGTCTATGAGTTGGTGTGAGTACAATCATGGACGTTCTCTCTTGATATAATTCTATCACACGTGTTGTCTTTCCAGATCCACCACAACCGTTTAAATAAACTGTTTTATATCTACAAATTGGATCTGATATCGGTGGTGCTTTAGACATAGAAAATCCTTCGGATTTTTCACTGATAGAATTATCGTTCTTCAGGTAACTGCTTGTAATCTCAAGGTCTGCTGATTCAGAATAATCGCATTGTATTTCACGTTTAATTCGCCATGTTCCCCAAGTCTCTTCGCTATTAGTAAATTTAGTTACCTCTTTGATATATTTTTTATCGACATACATTGAATCAATTGCAACTCTAACTGCTATACTAGGAAATCTATTTATCATTGCAAAAAAATTGATAGATGCATAGCCCAGCATAGAAGCTCTCAAATTTAGATATGCAGAGCTTTCTCCATCACTGTAAGTAACAATACTACCTAACTTTGTTTTATTGGACAAGAAGGCTGTTTTACAATTTGCGTATCTATTTTTCTCTACTGCATCTTTAATAACGAAGTCGTATTCGGCATCATCTATAATCAATCGTGAGGATTGTCTTTTAAAGTTGAAATTTTTCTACCTTGTGTAAATTTACCGATTATTCTTCGGCCGAGATCCTTTGCTTCATTATTTCGTTGATTAAATATCTTTTTTGACCATTCAATGATGTACTCCTCGTCAGCATCAATATGTTTTCTAGACTTATCTATTATACTATCAAGACATTCTGGTTCTGGTAACCAGACATTGGTTTGTTTTTGATATGAGATAATCGCTTCGCTGACAATCAACGAAACTAACATTTTACAATCAATCATATATCGCAATAACACTATTGGTAACCACATCCTTTCAGCCATGTGTCTACCAATCCAAACATAACAACACGGATGAAGTCCTTCAGCGAATTCAAATGATACTACGCAAGCAAAACCGGTCAAATCAAAATCAGGCAGTGGTCCATTAATAGCAACGCGAGTCATTTCATGTGTGGGATGTCCAAACCGTTTAAAATACTCACCAGCGAATCCATATCCTAGAAAACTTCCTGGATAACAGGCAACGATATCAACTGATATCATACTTTCACGATTGTACTTAACGTTCCATAGACCGCCATGATAATATTCCAGACAGCTGGATTGAACATCCTGTAAAAACTCTTTTCGTGTTGGTTTCCAATTATTTTTCTTTCTTCCAAAATGAGCTGCAACTGATGGAATTGTAAAACAATTTGTAAGTAACTGTTCGTAATCGTCGGATTTTCCATTAAAAACGCTAGCGTTTTCACTGAGACTTATTGCTAGATTTTTCATCCTATTATGTAGACTTTCAGTACGATATAATTCACCGTTAGGTCTCACAAATTGATTGAATTGACATTCTTCATCTTCAAAACTATGAAGTAGAAATACTGATACAGGGTCGTTTTTACACAAACTAGCAATAGCATCGAATAATCTTTCTTCAGTGGGATTGCCATCCTTGGTGAATTCTTCTGGGATATACTTCACTGTTCTGTCTCGCGGGAATATTGTAACCGCGGATGTCTATGCGTGCTTGTTATGATCAATAATTTTGATTGGAGCTCCGTTTTTATTGTATTTCGATTCGTATAATACTTCGCCAGTTATCGTTGAAACGGTTATCGGAAATCTCAACGACTTTTCCAATCTAGCTATATCGGAAATAGTTGCTCCGTTCTCTTTCACTGTTAGCCCCCATTGATCTATTTTTTTACGTCTTAGATCGGTTAATTTATTCCCACGGAGTGTATTTGTAAAGTGTTTTATGACACGTTGTGCCACACAATTGAGTGGTTTTTCCACTGACGTTGACTGTTTCATTGGTGCTAGTTTTCCAATGTCAGGTTTCTTATTTAACGGATACATCCCATAAACAATTGCTGTTTCTGGATACGCTTTTTCATAGTATGGTTTATCAATTCCAGTTAACAGCCCTGGTCTGGAATCACGGCTAACAATGACTGTTGTCCTGTCTTTGAGAATTGGAACAAATTTGTCTCTTATAACCAATTCGCCCGATTCTAAATTGATAATGAATTTCACTCTGAGAAAATACCGTTTATTGTCAAGTTGTGATAGTATCATAGCTGCTGTTTCATCATTCATTCTAGCATCAACAACACCATCGATTTTAAATGTTGACCAGGTGTGTGATGCACCGTCCTGTTTAAACTCATTAACACAATCTCATATTTTTCTAATCAGACTTCTATTATTTATTCTCTCTTTTGGTACATCTTCGTGAGTTCTATCAAGATTGAATTTAATATTTTTATAAGACTTGATTGTCGATAATCTCTTGAATTCTTCATTCATATAAATAAGACAAGTATTTAAATAGAAAATTTTGTTTATATATAATGAATCACTGCAAATGGCTTATGATTGGATCAGTAACTCCATGTAATAAATCGTGTAGAGGTGAATTCTGTGGACATCACTTACAGAGTGTCAGAAATAATTCGACAGGCCCGGTACCATGCATAAATTGTGGGGTGGGGGTGAGAGGAAAATCACAATTATGTATCAATTGTGGGGGTAAGCGGTTTAGAGAATTGAAACGTTATTATGATAAACGAATAAAAAACGCTATCATTGACCCTAACCATGACTCTGTCAAAGACAAAATCATAAAAACCCCTCAAGACTACATTAATAGATTTATAATTAAAGCAAATGATGAATTAGACAAATAGTATTATTATATATAAATGGAGCAAGAATTCAGACCACATCCAATACTCGTTAATTATGAAATATCTGCTGATGGTGATGTTAGAAACCGCAGACTGAAAAAGCCAATTCGTTTTGTTAATAATCAAGGATACTTGCAATTTACTGCTGGAAGAAAGAACTATTACGTTCACAGAATTGTCTATGAAGCATTTTATGGATTGATTAAAGATAGTAATGTTATTGATCATATTGACTCCAATCCCTTAAATAACGCGATTTCCAATTTACAATGCATTTCTCAAAGAGAGAATACAAAAAGAGGAAAGACAGGGAAATACTCAAAACGACGCAGGGGAGTTAAATCATTTGATACAACGACGAATGAAGAAAGAGTTTTTCATTCAATGAATGCTGCAGGGAAATATTTTGGAATATGTATGCCTTCAGTACAAAAAGTTGCTGAAGGGATTTATCAAACAGCTATCTCAAAGAAAAATGGACATAATATAAAGTTTTCCTATTTACAAGATAACTCTCAATAGTGAGTTATGCTAATTTAGTCATTTTTGCATGATTTTACAATTCAAATCAATTATCATAGGGCAAAGTAGTCGATTTTCCATAAGGCAAAACACTAAAAACGTTTCGCGCGTTAATATCATTATGTACATATATATTTTTTTCAATATTTATTCGCAATATTCACGTATATATGCATTAAAAAAGTAAATGACAATAACTGGAACAGCCGGAACAGCCACATAAACAAATAGTAAATATGGTCATTGTACCGAAACGCGCGCGTGTAACACAAGACACTGGGTCAAGGTTCTATTAATAGATTTTTTAAAAATCCCAATTACAAAGACAGCGTTAACAGCGCTGTTTAGATTTTGTATGAAAATGAAATTACTTTATAATTACAAATAAAATAGATTGTATGTAAAGTCAAAATAGTAAAGCGCATTACATGTAATTTAGTTTTTTAGTGTGGTAGCGCTACATGTAATAAAATTATCCAATGACACAGAAAAATATCATTCTCGAACCATTCAAGAAATAGCAGGTCCTGAATTGACAGGGATCCCCCATGACAGAGTTATCTCGTCATGTAAATCCATTATTATTACGATTATTTAATCGTAATATTATAGAAATTAATAAAAAAAATTGCTATTATTTAACAGTTGTATTTCTTGTTTTAATGTTTTATTTAAATATTTAGTTTCCATTGAAATTACTACACAATTTTCACTATGAAATGCTAGGGAAATAAATACACACTCGCTTATCGATACCGGTCTTATTATCACCTTATATATAATAAGAGCCGTAATAAGTTTGGGGCTTTAAACGAAGCCCAATTTGCCAATTAAAACTCCCACGCCATTGACATGGTGTGGTTGAATTTTTTCAACTGCAACCATGGTTAATTTCTTGGGTTGCTTTTGATTGGTAGATTGGGTGTAGTAAGTTCCGCCCCGTCGTTTCATGTTTGTATCGTCCTGTACTGTCCCTATCATACCATCCTATCATCTCATTGTATATATATATATATATATATATATATATATATATATATATATATATATATATATATATATATATATATATATATATATATATATATATATATATATAATCCTATATATAATGTACTGTCCCTAGTATATATAATATCATCCTATATAATCGCATTGTATATATACCATCCTATCATCTCATTGTATATATACCATCCTATATAATCGCATTGTATATATAATCATCCTATATAATCGCATTGTATATATAATCATCCTATATGTAATGTACTGTCCCCCACAACATATCTTCGTGAAGACCTAATATAGCATTTGTTACGTTAGAGCTTCCAATTGGGAGATCTATGTTTGTGGCCCTTGGGCTTATATAATGCGAAGGCACTAAATGAGTTCCAAGAATGTGCTGTCCCCCCTCTGGGCCTCTTTGACGTCGTTTGGCGCGAAAGAGGTTTCCAAATGAGGCTTCTTGTTATATGTTCAATGTTTGTAAAGAAATCACTTGGATTTCACGTCTAATACCCCATATAACCCGCCCTTGAACTCGATTGGGGGGTTAGGGTTTTTAATGTATGCCTTTCTTGCCTCGGAACTCGAATGAGGAAGAGATAGGCATTGTATATGTTTTTGTTTTTATTTGTATATGAATATCTTCGATAAAAATATTTTAAAGATAAGAAAATACATTAGTAATAATATTCAATAAATGGAATTTCAAGATATTACATCTATCATCACAGAAATATCAAATTTAAGAAATCAAGGAATCGTACTTTCTGAATTTTTGAATGAAGACAGACTTTTGAATGAATTTGAACAAATTAATATACAATTGAAACATGGAAGATATGTCCTACCTAAAATGTATTCACTGATAAAAAGAATTCAAAAAGCGGTTAATGTTTCTTTGTATAACAATGATATTAATTTATTCATTCGGCTATTTAGTATAGTTGAAGCAATTAGAAAGAAACTCGGGGAACAGTACCAAGTTCGGTCAGAGATTGCTTTGAAAGTGAAATCTATAAGACGTTTGATTGATGCAAGCATTGAATCCCACAATTGAAAAAAACGTTAGCATTTCCAATAATGACATCAGAAGCATTAACTACCAGACTAGCCCGCGAGAGGTTAGCATTACTGAAAAAGTTTATACCAATTCGAGATAACGTGCGAGATAAACTACAACTTAGACAGCAAGTGCAGACTGACTTTTCTATTGGGAGTGAACAGCTTTTTGCCCCTGTAACTAAAGCCACTAAAGATATGAAACTTGCAACAGAACGTGCTATATACGGCGACATCCCTAAAGAGGTTACAGTACCTATTATTGATGTATTAGGAAAGATTGCTACAGAAACTGAAAAAACACAGGAGGGGATAAAACAGCTTTCAGGTGAGTTACAAACTCAGCGAGAAATACAACAAATGGGTAATATTGATACTGATGATAACCCCGTTGAAGATGCTAGTGATTCTATTAAAAAAGGTTCCACTAAAAAAAGTGTTCCTTTTAACGAGAAATTCACCAATGAAGCTATAGCAGAAATCAGACGAATTCAATTGCTGAAAAATGAAGACTATATGTCATTTGATGAATTCGCTGTAAAAAGTTATTATAACAGAGGGGAATTTTTAAAAGACGAGTATAAAGAAAACACAATAAAACGAGATTAATGGGTGGATTGGTTATTAAAAATTAATAAAAATGAACCCGGCAATTTAAATAAGGATACATTGATTTACAGAGCTTTTCAAATGGGAGTTAATAAGTATGGTTTAGAACAACAACAACGAAAAGAACAACAATAAGGTCGAGGACGAGGTCGAGGTCGAGGTCGAGGTCAAGGTCGACAATCTCCAGAAATTCAAAATGTTTCCGAATCAGAAAGTACTTCAGTAGAGGGTTATGGAAGTTCTCATCATGATTCTCATATGTGTCCTAGTAATATCATTAATGATATATCACGACTTGGGGTTCTTATGGGAGGTAAGCGAGCTGGGAATAACTCAGTCGAAATAACTAATGAAGCATTTGATATTTGCAGACGATTATTCCAAGGTGGGATAATTGATATTCATACGTATCGAGAACTCTTGGATGAGTTAATGGACGGAATTCCAGGGAAATTTAGTGGTTATTATAGCGATTGAAATTTCTAAATGCTTGCATTTAGAAATTACAAAGTCATTTCAAATAAGATGATAGTACACTATAATCACAATAAACCAACAAACGTGTATGTAGTAAACTCAAGATTGCCCGTTTATAAGGCATACTATGGAGACGGCCTTGGAAATACCATAGCGGGTTTATTCACAAGAATAGCCCCAAAAGTAGCACCAATTGCTAAACAATTAGCGATGAAAGCCATTGATGTTATTCGTAATAAGGGAATTAACGCTGTTGGAGATCTTGCAGGAACGGCCTTTTCTACCGCAAAAATAGAATAACGTCATTGGTGAAATCTAGATTCGGACGAAAACCACCACAAATAGTTTCAACACCGCTACCTTCAACAACAATGATGCCTGCAAATGTCAGTAAAGTGATAAATAACGCAGTGGAACAAAAACTAGCATCATTAGCAATGACTTCACCAGATAGTAGTAATATTGCAAGTATGATAGCGGGAAGCGGTCTTGGAGGAAATAGTAAAAATGTCAGACGAAAAAGAAAATGATAGCATTACTACATTTAGAAAAACGATAGTGTTTTAGTATAAATGGCATTTAAAAAAATTGCTGATCCAGCGTTTGATATGGCAGCACCGGTGAATAAAGATGATTCTAAAATTAACTATCAGTATTATGCCTATCCTGCAAGAGAGCCTAATCAACGGGGGAGAGTTGAACTTCAAGTTCAAGATACAAGTAGATACTTTTTGCCGTGTGAGGCGTTTATTGAAGTAGAAGGAGAGCTTGTAACAGATGTTGCAGTTGATACGCCATATGAGGATGACCCAAATATCCGAGTTGGTTTTGTAAATAATGGCATTATGGCGCTATTTAACAGTGCAAGATATATCATTGATGGAAAAGAAATTGAATCAATAGAACAAGATGTTGATATTGCAACAACAATAATCGGACTTGCGAGATATTATGATGATTATACAAGGTCGGCTGGTCCGTCTATGATGTTTGCTAAGGATACTTCTGATCATGCTAACCATATCCAGTTTATTAAAGTACGAACTGCGCAAGCTACTGCAGTAGCTGATCAACAACTGGATGCTAATCTAGACCGTGAAGATAGACTAGCCGCTGAATTCGACATTTTAAAAAAGGTCAATGGTAATTTCAATCTAGGATTTGCAACAGGAAATGGAACATTGAAAGGACAGCATCGACGGTTTTCATGTGCAATTCCGTTACATCACATATTCGGATTTTGTAGAAATGTCAGAAAAGTCATCTATGGAGCAAAGCATACGGTTGTGTTAGTGCGAAAGGAGAATGACAATGATGCAATCTGGCGTGCTAATGGTGTTGATGATGGTAAAGTCATTTTAAATAAATTGGTTCTATGGATACCCGTCTTGACACCTACAGTTACAATAGAGCAACAATTACTATCGTTTATGGACACAGGTGGAAAATCATTGCTAAGTTGGCTAACAACAACGACTGATACGAAGCAGGATAATGTAAATGGCACATTTACATGGCACTTAGCATCAAAACAAGGTGTTTCAGCTCCACGTCATATCTTTATAGCGTTACAGGATGCAAATCGAGTGGGTCGTCAATTATCTAGTCATATGATATTTGATAAATTAGGGGTAAGTGAAGTTTCGTTGAGAATAAACGGACAACAAGAGCCAGCAGAGATTGTACAGCTTAATTATGAAAACAACGACGTAGCACGTGTATATCATAGAATATTGTCGTTTATGGGTTGTGATCAGAATGTTGATACTGGTTTGCAAATATCGCAAATTGATTTTGAAAAACACTATCCGATTTATTACTTTTCATTGGAACATCTTGACATGATGAGACAATCTGTTGTTGATATATACTTCCAAGCTCGGGTACAACGCCCTGCTGGTATAGCTGATTATAGAGCAGTTGCTGTCATTCTCAGTGATAAATCAATGTTGTTAGAAGGAGTTGGCGGACGAATGAGACTTATTGATGCACCAGTAGAAAACATGTAGTTAGGATTTTCACAATAAGATCAATTGAAAGTGTAAATTACATTTTAGAATAGAATGACATATAGTATTGTTAATGTCCAGTTGACTGATGGTCAGGTCAAGAAATTGAAATCAAAGTCGGCTAAAGAATGTGGAACCACAATAACGTTGAAACCCACTCAAATGTCCGGTGGTGCACATAAATTATCATTGACAGATCGTCAAATAAAACATTTCAATGATGCGCTAAAGAACAAACGAGGAGTTCAAATTGATTTTTCGAAAGCAGCAATCGCCAGTATGATAAAATCAGGTGGAATATTCCCGCTGTTAGCTGCTATTCCAGCATTGATTGCAGCGGCTGCCCCAGCGGTTGCGAAGGCGGCAGCGTTAGGAGCCGTTGGTACTGCTGCAGGAATGGCCCTGAAAAAAAGCTACTGGGAATGGCTGTAGAAAAAGGGAAAGGGTCTAAGACTACCAGGAACTCCACACAATTGGTACAAGGGCACGGGCCTAAGAATACCAGGAACGGCTTATTAGTGGAAAAATCCCTAGGATTTTCACCAATGTCCAATTTTGATTTAATTGATGCTGTAAAATCATTATCAATAAAAAAAACTTTAGAGGAGTTTTCATGAAAGATCAATTACCGTCAAAACCAATGAAAAATGAAACGGGTATTATCAATCTTGATAACAGCAGCGGAAAAGGAACTCATTGGGTCGCATATGCAATTGATCCACGTGGAATTGTCTATTTTGATTCATATGGATTAGCTCCACCAAAAGAATTCATGCGATATGTATCCACAATAACAAAGTCATCTCCAATTTTTTATTCCACGCTACCAACACAACGATTAAATGATCCACCGATATGCGGTCCTGAAGTATTAAACGTCCTTGCAGAGATATCTAGATTTCCAAAGAAACCACCACAAGTTGTTGTTAATGAATATACTAGTGGGCAATGGCAAAAACGATAGCGTTATGATTTAGAAAAACGTAGCTTTTTCGTATAATGATTGATATTTGGGGACGACCTTTATCAGAATAAAAAAAAAAACAGAAACCGATAGTAAATTCGCTGTCGAAAATATAAAAAAAATAATCGAAGATGAAATCGCCGAGACATTAAACCTATCAAGTGTAGATCCTGGGGAAATAGTTGTATTTCAAGATCGCCAGGGCAAATTGAAATCTAGTAATGTTTCATTGGATGATGTCTTAATACGAAGACGTGACGTCGTTGAAGATACAATAGCGTTATATTCAAATGATGGAAAACTCAAACCGGGGGTATTTGTTTCGACGATCACAGATAAACTAACAACAGTAGATAGCACAGCAAACGCGTTAAAATCACTCAATGATGAATATAACAATCATAAAACTGAATTCAATAAATTGTATGAATTACAAAAGTCAATCGTAGACAAAATCGACAAACAGCTGTTAGAATTCCTTGGAAATCCACCAGTAACCACACCGAATATTGCAGCGATAAAGGCATCTATGTTGGAAATTGCAACATTTCAATTAAGATATGAAGAACACATAAAACAGTTTTCAACATTTCGTAAAAACATCGTTGATAAATTTTTGGGAGGTCCACTTGATAAACTAGATATCAAACTTCCTGATATTAAAAAATCCATCGAAGAAATATCAGCGATTAATCGGCAATTGGAAGCAATCAACACGGATATTACAACGTTTAAAAACAATCTTCCGCTACTTCAAAAAATAAAGATTCCTCATGAGAGAAATATCATAAATATGGTATACACAGTTCTCTCTGGATCATTAGATTGGGAACCTAAAAAGAATACAATAACTCTCACTGTGTCAAACAAGGGTATTTATCGATTAACAATAGTGTCACTGAATCAGTTTAATATATCATCATCGACTTCATATGGATACAACAACGTGATTTCAACTACTATTGACGTGGGTGAATACAAACGGTTTACAATAACAAGCACTGATCCTAATTTAAATAAGACATCATTTGTATGGTACATGGAGTTTGTAGCTGATCTGAATTAGAATTTTTAACAATTAGAAACCACTTGAGGTTTTAAAATAATATGATTCCGTCATCGCAATATCGCTATGATACCGTCAAAGAGTTCTTAAGAAAACTCAAAACACTCATTGATGAGTATGAAATAAAAATTAAAAAGTATCGCAGGAGAATTACCGCAATTGATGTTACAGTATACTCGGTATCTGGTATAATGGCCGGTGCTGGTATTATACTATCTTCAGTAACAATGGTAGCTCCGATTGCTGTCCCAATTGCTATTTCCGCGGTGACAACATTTGCTGGAATTGCAAATGCTATTACTAAAAAAATATCATCGTGTTCTCAAGAAAAACTTAACGACTATATAGTAAAATATCAAGCAGTATCTAACGGTTACTCACAATTATCCTCGTTGATGTCATCATCGATTGATGATACGATAATTACCGAAGACGAATTCTCCGCGATGATACGTATTTATGATACTACGATTAAAAACGCTAGCGTTTTTTCATCTATTGCAAAATTAGACATTGTAAATAATAATAATAATGTCGCAAGAGATTCAACTACTTCAGCGGATAGCAGAAAATACCACTCCGCGGAAAACAAGCATGATATCAATATCGTCAACAAACCCTAAATTCAGTGTGAATTTTCCTTCCCCTGTTTCAGTAAAAGAAATCGCGTTGGCAAAATTACGAGTGTATCATAGTTGGCCTAATATCAGATCGGTTTCATTTGGTGGTCAGAGACCTAATAATTCTTTGGTGTTTGCATATAGGAATAAAAAAGATGACACTCCAGATTGGAACGTTGTTTCAATACCAACTGGATCCTATCAAATTGAGCAAATTAATAATGAATTACAACGTAGAATAAAATCCATTACTAGAAAAGAATCAAAAATTGCGATAACAGTTCATGAACCAACACTATCATCTACAATTGAAATAAGCTCCCCTGGGTATGTTGTAGATATTTATAACAGTTCAATAAGAACAGTATTAGGATGGTCCGAAGATCCACCTAGAAGTGCTGGTAATTCCACGCCCGAGCCTGTAAAATCTAATTACACTACTGACGAGATAGGACCTGAAAATCCATCAAAAGGATATAAAACCCTCCTCGATATAAACTTTACAAAAAGATATCGACGTAAGAATGAATATGGTGTAGATGTGTGGAGAATTCCATTTATAATGATTATATCCCACAGGAAGGTGAAATTCTGGAAATACATGAAAAACGTCCAGCAATCGGAGATATTGAATCCCATATCTTCGAAAAAATGAATCAGGATTTTAAATTGTTATTACCGTCGTTAAGATCCGGTCTTATCACACAAGCTGAGTTCATTAGTGTAGTCGCCGCGGGTAATAAAATCATCGATGACATGGAAATATTTAATTCGAGGATTACTAATCTCTTCACTGATGAAAATAACCCAATTTCAAGAACTAGTTCAGCCCAAGATTATAAAAAAGATATAAATGAAAATCCAAACTATAAACTTCCAGGATATAACGCACCTGAACTAAAAAATCAACTCAGAACTGCCATCAACGAAGGATTTAATAAAATTCATCAATCATGGAAAGATAGCCAGCCGAAGCCTATTATCCTCACTCATAATAATTCTCCCGACGGCGACGGTAGACATATCGCACCGAACAATGTGGATATTTCATCAGTGATCGCACTTAATTTAACGTGTGATGTAATCGAAGGAAGTTATCAAATTAATATGGAACAATCAAATCAAGCCCGACAAGGTTACATTCTTTATTCATTTGCACCAACAGCCCCCCCCCAGGATTTTTAATTGTTGAGAATCCGACTAATCATGTCTTTATGCAATGTCAAAATGATTCGCTAACTAGAATTAATTTTACACTCACCGATCAGTCAAATAATTTAATTGATCTACGTGGTGAAGTATTATCGATTAGTCTGTTTGTGAAAAGCTAACAAATATTCGGTTAAATAATTTGTATTAATCAGCAGCAGGGGGGGTGAGATGACAACATATTTGCGACGTAGATGGCAGCAATTTTGAGGGTGGTTATGACAATGTATTTACGACAAAATCGCTAAGGCTCCATTTGTAAAATGGAGTCTTAATTTTTTTTGGTTAAAATATGAGATTTCGTAGGAAGGCTCCATTTGGCATTCTGAGGCTTTAATCGATTTCGTCGCAAAAATTTGTAGGGTTCACCCCCCCCTGCTGCTCAATAATACATTAAATTATCACAATGAATATCTTACAGCATTACAATAATACATTAAATTATCACAAATAATATATTACAGCATTACAATGATACATTTGAGTATCACAATGAATATATTACAGCATTACAATAATACATTAAAGTATCACAATGAATATATTACAGCATTACAATAATACATTAAATTATCACAATGAATATCTTACAGCATTACAATAATACATTAAATTATCACAATGAATATATTACAGCATTACAATAATACATTAGAGTATCACAATGAATATCTTAGAGCATTACAATAATACATTAAAGTATCACAATGAATATATTACAGCATTACAATAATACATTAAATTATCACAAATAATATATTACAGCATTACAATAATACATTAAAGTATCCTAATGAATATCTTACAGCATTACAATAATACATTAAAGTATCCCAATGAATATCTTACAGCATTACAATAATACATTAAAGTATCACAATGAATATATTACAGCATTACAATAATACATTAAATTATCACAATGAATATCTTACAGCATTACAATAATACATTAAATTATCACAAATAATATATTACAGTATTACAATAATACATTAGAGTATCCTAATGAATATCTTACAGCATTACAATAATACATTAGAGTATCCCAATGAATATCTTACAACATTACAATAATACATTAAATTATCACAAATAATATATTACAGCATTACAATAATACATTAGGGTATCCCAATGAATATCTTACAGCATTACAATAATACATTAAAGTATCACAATGAATATATTACAGCATTACAATAATACATTAGAGTATCACAATGAATATCTTACATAATTACGATAATACCTTAAAAATATCATAACGAATATATTACAGCATTACAATAATACAATAAAGTATCACAATGAATATCTTACAGCATTACAATAATACATTAAAGTATCACAATGAATATCTTACAGCATTACAATAATACATTAAAGTATCACAATGAATAATATATTACAGCATTACAATAATACATTAGAGTATCAAAATGAATATATTAAAGCATTACAATAATACATTAGGGTATCACAATGAATATCTTACAGCATTACAATAATACCTTAAAAATATCACAACGAATATATTACAGCAGTACAATAATACATTAAAGTATCACAATGAATATATTACAGCTTTACAACAATATATTAGAGTATCACAATGAATATCTTACAGCATTACAATAATACCTTAAAAAATATCACAACGAATATATTACAGCATTACAATAATACATTAAAGTATCACAATGAATATCTTGCAGCATTACTATAATACATTAAAAAGTATCACAACGAATATATTACAGCATTACAATAATACATTAAATTATCACAATGAATATATTACAGCATTACAATAATACATTATAGTATCACAATGAATAATATATTACAGCATTACAATAATACATTAGAGTATCACAATGAATATATTACAGCATTACAATAATACATTAGAGTATCACAATGAATATATTAAAGCATTACAATAATACATTAGAGTATCACAATGAATATCTTACAGCATTACAATAATGCCTTAAAAATATCACAACGAATATATTACAGCATTACAATAATACATTAAAGTATCACAATGAATATCTTGCAGCATTACTATAATACATTAAAAAGTATCACAACGAATATATTACAGCATTACAATAATACATTAAATTATCACAATGAATATATTACAGCATTACAATAATACATTAAAGTATCACAATGAATAATATATTACAGCATTACAATAATACGTTAGAGTATCACAATGAATATATTACAGCATTACAATAATACATTAAATTATCGCAATGAATATCTTACAGCATTACAATAATACATTAAAATACCATATTAATACCTTAAAAGAACATCACCATAATACTTTCAAGTACCATATATTTACCTTCTAGTATCACAATAATACCGTAAGGATTAACAATAACACCATAAAGCTTCACAATAATACCTTACAGATTAACACAAATACCTTAAAACATCACGATAATAACTTCCAATATATCAATATTAACTTAAAGAACTGCAATGAATATCTTACAGCATGAGAAAATATTACCTTAAAAAAATCAGAATGAATACCTCAAACATTACACCACATCCCTTACAGTTTCACAATGAATACCTTAGAGTATCTTACTGCATATGCATACCTCAAAATGTCTCTACGCATTCCTTAATCATAATCAAGTTCTTAAAGTATCACACAGCATAATTTAAAGCATCACAAATCATATTTTAAAGTACCACAATGCATCCTTAAAGTATCACAAATCATAATTTAAAGTACCACAATGCATCCTTAAAGTATCACAATGCATTCTTTAAAGCATCACAATGCATTCCTTAAAGTATCACAATGCATCCTTAAAGTATCACAATGCATTCCTTAAAGTATCACAATGCATTCCTTAAAGTATCACAATGCATTCTTTAAAGTATCACAATGCATTCCTTAATGTATCACAATGCATTCCTTAAAGTATCACAATGCATTCCTTAAAGTAGCACAATGCATTCCTTAAAGTAGCACAATGCATTCCTTAAAGTATCACAATGCAGTCCTTAAAGTAGCACAATGCATTTCTTAAAGTAGCACAATGCATTCCTTAAAGTATCACAATGCATTCCTCAAAGTAGCACAATGCATTTGTTAAAGTGGTTTAGGGAAAATGTTTGCAAGCTGAAATTGTGAAATTCAGCGGGGAGGGATATTGTTTTCTCTTGGGAAAGGATAGTTGGATAAATCCCGAGGTAGCAAGTGCACCCTGTTTTGGTGTGCACGCATTATGCATAATTTTTTTGATAAATTAAGGATGATTGTTCTGTGTAAAAGGTATAGTCTAGTTTAAGTGATTCCATAGGCAGGACTGTTCCAGAAGCAGGTAAAAACGCGTATGAGATATTTTCGAGTAAGGCACTAAGACCATTAGGGTAGGTAGAGAAATTTAGGTTAAGAGTTCCTAGTTTTAGGTGACGCAGTACAAGAAGACCAACATGGTGACAGAAAAACAGTGCATTTAGGTTAATTTAGAAGGACGAGCAAGGTTTCAAAGGGTCCCGGTTAGACGAATTTATGGAGTGACGTGTTAAAAAACAAAAAGAACAATAAGCGACGGAGCAAGAGAAACAAATACAAGCGGCAGAGAGAGAGAGAGAGAGAGAGAGAGAGAGAGAGAGAGAGAGAGAGAGAGAGAGAGAGAGAGAGAGAGAGAGAGAGAGAGAGAGTCGGCGGAGCAAGAGAAAGGAGAAAGAAAGACAAGCAGCAGAGAACGATCAAAAGTCCGATTAAGAGTGTAAGCTAGTGAAGGAGCTACAGAACGCAAATATTCTTTAGCAATGGAGAGGTTGAGGATCGAAGCTTATCCAGGAAGAGCGAAGACCAAAATGAGCATTAGGACCCACACGTATGCGATCGGAAATCAGGCGACCAATTTAGATCACCATCCCCATTTTCAACAATAAGGATGAAATCATCGAGAACGTCTTGACGCGATTCTAAACGTTGATACTAGTACGTCAGATTCCTTAAGACCAGTGGGCTATTAACATTTCTGGATTTTTGCAGGCAACCGCAAAGGATGCCTCTCATAATATTGAACCGAACGATGGAGATGAAAGCGCTATTACCGCAGTATGAATTGTCGTTTGAGGATTCAGACTCTTTAGAGAGTGGTCCAAAAGGTCTACCGAAACGTACGCACTATTTCATGTACGCGTGAGAGTACTGTTCGATAAATGGATGAAAATGACGGTATGGTGATAACGTTTAAAGACATATGGGAGTACATTTTGAAGGAACATGTTCTAGGTACATACCATACAGATTTAATCGTGTTTTATCGGAGCTGGAGTCATCAACTCTAGTTGATATAATCGAGATGAAACTTAGCACTCGAGGGCAGAGACTGACCTGGCATCAGCGGGCATAGCAAGGCTATAGAGAAAGCATCCCAAGAAACGGAACGGTTAGGATGGTTTGAGGCCAGGGGCCGGTAATCCCCAGCCTAGTGGATTTCCGTTGAACTGGAAGAAATGGTGGACATATAAGGAAGAAAATTCGCGTGCTATGGTTGCAGCAAGTCATGTTGTTAAAGGCTGTATAAAGTATCGTTCGCCAACGATGAATTCGATAACTCTGGAAGGTATTTGGAAACGAGAAACTGGAGGAGACCGATGGGGATAGGGCTACCGTGCTTGATCGTACCAGTTGTATCTATCTGGCCCTGGTAGACAGTATGCCAAGCCTGAGGATTATGCAGGCTTGTCGGGTGAGGTCCAGTTTGCCAACCGGACAAAGGTTTCTCTCCTGGTGGTTACATGAATCTAGACTCGACGTATGTAAAATTGAGATTTCAAGGAGCATATTTGTGGGAGTTATTCCACGTCGTAATATCAGGGTGTAAGTAGGTGTTGACGTAGTTTGTAAATTGACCATAATAATGTCCTAGACGAAAAGAGACGTCAAACCAGGTAATACATTATAAAATCCTATGAAAGACAGTTCGAGGTGGCTGAAAAAGTGTTGTGGCACCGTCAGAGCATGTCTTTTTAACCTGATAGGTGGTTGCTCACTCTTCAGAATCAACATAACGTAAAGTTTAGGGTCGACCTGCATAGTATCACTCGTATTCTCTCTGACCGACTCATGTGTCACCGCTATTAGTGGTCTCCCTTTCGTCCAGTGTAATATACAGGTTGTTCACTCTTATTGTCAGTCGTGGTTGCTATATTAGTTTTATATTTTTATTTATTTATAGTCGTCCAATGTATTATACAGGTTGAACTCGTTCAATCGTGTTTGCCATTTTATTTATTTATGTATTTATTTATTTATTTATTTATTTATTTATTTTCGCTTTGAGGTGCACTCTCTTTTCCCTTTAACATAACTCTCTCATTACACCCTTGATTACGTGTCTCTCATAGTCTCTTAACGACACTTTCTTTGGACTGTCTTTTCCATGGTTTCGACTACCCCCAAGAAAATGTCGCCTCGCAAACAAAATCCGGACGTCCTGAATTTTTTGTGTAAGACATTTTTAAAACAAGGAGATTCGCCTGGAACCCCCACCCCACAATTATTTCTCAATTGTATCTCAGTTTATCAAGCTATCATTATTATCACGCCCCGTGTTTGTTACATTCAACATTTCCATAATATACCCATATCTGTAATGTTTCAGTGCAGGACAAGAATTTTAGAAATGTACAAACGCAGTTCCTGCAACACTTCCACCCTTTTTATTTCAATAAGCAAAACCCAATCTTCACCTCTTGTCCAGTTTCGCCTTACATAGTTATCGAATGGAAGATCATTAAAAATCAATTACTTCTATACTAGATGCACTAAAGTACATTATCCTTACACATACTACGGATTTAACACACACGGTGCCTATTCTATGCATCAATTTAAACTTTATATATGCTACAATGACATCTGCAAACTTCAGTCTGTTACACATATCTTAAAGTATCACAATTCATACCTTACAGTATTGCAACGTACACCTTAGAGTATCATAATGAATATATTAAAGTATCATGCCGAATAACTTACGGATTCATTATGCGTATCTAAAAGTATCAAATAACATACATTAATGTGTCAGAATGCATGCTTTCTAGTGTCACGATGTATACTAAAAAGTATCATATTTCATACCATAAATTATGACATTGCATACCTTAGGTTTCACAAACAATACTGAAAATCTTTACTACGAATACATTAAAGTATCACAATGAATACATCAAAGTCTCACTATGAATACATTAAAGTGTCACAATGTATACATTAAAGTTTTCACAATGAATAAATTAAATTATCACTATCAAAAAAGTAAAGTCTCACAATAAATACTTTATGAATATATTAAAGTCTCACTATTAATACATGTAAGTCTTACAATGAATACCTTATAGTATCACAATATAAACCTTAGGCTATCACAATAAATTCATTAAAATATCAAAATTTATACATTAAAGTATCACAATTGTTACGACTTTATGATCATAAACTATGTAACTAACAGAAAAGGGGGCAAAACCATTTTGCAAAATTCAACCAGTAAGTTTTTTCCTTAGAATACAGAGTGAAAAATTAGCAAGACCTTAATAAACCTCAAATTAGATCCCAAATAGTCCTAAAAAAGATATCATATGTCCTAATCTATCAAGTTTCAACTAAATTCCATTAAATTTCAATTAAATTCCAATATTAAATGTTTGTTGATGAGCCTGTTAACTAGAACATAGTAAGACTGATTCTGCCGCAGATGTAAAATGCAGAAATGAGCAACTACTCAAGTAAGAACGAAATTATAAGCCTCTCTACTTGATCTAAGTCGCATGTAAGTACTATTTTCCGAAAATATTCTGTCACTGGATATAAATTTTCGTTTTAGAAAATTCCAAGTATTAAACAAGTCAAAGTTTATTGCTAAAATTATAATAAAAGACGTGGAACATGGGAAACATCTGGTAGACCAGATATTTACATGGGAAATATCAATGCTCTAAACCCAGACCCAAATAAACATGTTTGCTGCCATTGATAATGATTTAAATAATTAATACGAACTCTTAGAAAAATACCACATATGTATCATTTTTATATAAATAAAAGTTACTGGTCAGGTACACAATGAGCTTGATTTTCGACCCGGTCAAGTCCAGAATACAATTGTACATAATATATAACCAATTAAAGAATATTAACAAATAATACACATTAAATATACATAACACCTTCTCCTCACAAATAAAGATCTAGACACTAAACCTTTCTGTTAACTATTAGTCAAATATATGTGGTTAATATAACATAAGATGAAGTCTTACGAATGATACAAAATATATGTTAAAAATATATTAATTTCATACACGTGGATGTACATCTGCAATTTGATTATGTTTTCATTTGAAGTGCCTGGTATCAATATTGTATTCCTGCAAATTCAAACCTTGCCAATGAGAGTAATGGTTTGTGATCACAGAATAAAATAATCGGAAAAAGAGCTGAATTAATATAATATACACTTTAAAGTGTTCCAGTTTCACCATCAAGGCCTAACTTTTTCTGGTGTCTATATATTTTTAGACAATTAGCACACTGATGGCCTACGCAATTTGTGTCATATTCAATGAATACTTCACCAAAAACAGCATCACGTGCATCAACAGACAGTTTAAATGATTGAAATTTTAAGCTGAAAGAACTGGTGCTCTGTTATGGCTTTTAACTTATCAAAAGTCTCCTTATATTCTTCAAATCAATGAAGCTTGGATTTCTTTGCACAACAAATTTATAAGAGGTGCAATAATGTTGGAAAAATTTGAGTAAAGTTTCTCATAATACCCAGTCATACCCAAATCGGATTAGCTTATTTTTACTGATAGGCACGTGAATTCAAATATTATCCTTGACCTTAAGTTTTATAGGATAACTTGCCCATGTCTCAAGATATGTCTTAGAACTCTTGCACAAGTACACCAAAACTCACTTTTATTTACATTGTCAAATTTTGCATCACTGAATCTATCGAATAATTTTATATTAGTTTGCACGTGATTTTGAGGTATGGGCTAAAGCCAGACCTCTAACACCAGACCTAAAACTCCTTTCCTTTAGTATTTTTGTTATACGTTAATTTCATGTTTAGTTGAGCATAGTGAACTTTAGTACTTGTAACTTCACAAGCTTTTAGCAACTTGTATTTGAATTTAGACAAATAGACAACAGACAAGACGATTAAGTTCTGAAGTATAATTTAAAAGAAGTTTCTTTTAATAGCATCAATGGTCCACGGACAGTGTTTCAAATCCTAAAGATTCTTGAACCGATTCCCTAAGAGCAAACGACAGTAAAGGAACACCTTCATCCCAACCTTGTCCAATATCAAAACAACGCATCTGAAATGTATTTATCAATGTTTGATGAATTCTCTCTAGAGCTTCTTGGCTTTCAGGGTGTTAGGCGCAATGCTTGAATTGTTATAAATTCATGCATATTCCAGACCTAAAATTTAACTCTTATAAGAATATACAGATTTGGGATACGATTTGTGTGATGAACTTATGAATCTTATTCTTTCCTGACAATCTTTAACCAGTCCATGGTTATCTCTTAAACAGTTTAAACATACATACTATACTTTCTTGTAAGACAATACAAAAGTCATAATAACAGAAAACAAAAGAAAATATGAACAAGTTAAATTACTTCCAAATCGTATTGGAAGGTACAAATTTGGTGAGGTTGTATAACTCCATTTAGGTCCGACAATACTTTAATCATTTCCCACAACAATGGATTAGGACAAATATTATCAGCATAAAAATATGTTTATTCCTGAAAATATATTATTTTCAGAGACAAAAGCAAGACAATGAAAAATTCCATATTAACAGAAAAATAAGGAAAGAAAATAAAAACAAAATATGAACTAGTTAAATTATTTCCAAATGGTATTGGAAGTAACATCAATTTGGTGAGATTGTATAACTCCATTTACGTCCTACAATATATTTTTCCTGTCCCACAACGCTGACTTTAATAGGACAAATATTATCAACATAATGATATAGTTATTCCTGAAAAGCTTTGTACAATTTTGTAAATAAATATATTTTATTTGCAGAGAAAGATCCAACTTTGCTAAAACGTTGTGCATTGTATTATAAAGGAAAAATATATTCTGATGAATGTTCACAAAGAAGAAGAGCAATATGTGTCAAAGGTAAGACTATGTGATATTTTTAACTTGTCACCTAAATAAACGTTTTATGTTGTTTATGTTATATTAACCATTTTTCACTTTCTAACGCTCCTGGTTGAGCCAGATTGAAGGCATTTTTTTCTTTAGATACATCCCTAATGACAACAAGAGAAGGAAATCCAATGTGTCAATCAAGGCCAATGCCTTAGCTATCACGCCGTTAACTCCTGCATTAGCGTAGCAAAGACAGTGAGGAGATATTCCACTGCTTTTTTATGTTCCCAGACAGTCATTACATGGCTACAGACCGAGACAAAGTTTAGAGTCTTATCACCCCCAAAGCTTGAGCAGGAAATCTCGTAGCTTGAACAGAAAATCTCGTTCTGAAGCAGACAGACTATAAATACACCACCAGTTAAATTCAGCCCACAGAACAAGCAGCATACATATCACAAATTCAAAATACTGACTGCACCGATGAAAGTGCAAATAAAACTATTTAGTTGGCTGCAAAATGATGCGACGCTCTTATCAGGTACTTCAGAATGTCTGAAAATCTCTAAATTAGGTATATTTGAGACTACTCTGATACTATCTCGGATTTCCAGTACTACCACAAATTCCATAATATATGACCGAAGTAGCTGATGTTTTAAGGCTAATATTAACAAAACAAGTTTCCTTTGTAAAGAACATCGCCCAATAGATCTATACCTTCAGGAGGCCTTTCTAAAATAAAACGATGGAGCTAATTAACGATATTTCATAAATTACAACTGTGACAAACACAATTTGATCAAGCTGCAAGAAGAGTGTCCGTTATCGCTAATAAAACCTTCCGCGATAATATTAACATCAATGCAATATTTAAGGTTATAACAGTTCGTGTATCCATGCACAAAAGCGCCACCGTTTGATTAATATATCTCCTTTCAAGAATTCCATGCAGTTCATAACATTTGAACTTTGCCATCTTATGAAACTGTTATCGTTTGTTCTAATGGAAGACTTTACTGGCCACCCTAAACGTGATGGATGCACATCAACAAAAAGTTAATACAACAGAAAACTGCTTCAAATCATAATATTAGAATTTGTAATGACAAGCTGTATGCCAAACTATCTTGATACATTATTATATTCGTCGCCCTCTGTGATCTTTCGTCTTTACTTGACTTCTTCTGGGAAGTGGCCTACTACTCTAAGGTAGTGACTAATTATCAATATTCGTATGAAGTAATACTTGAAAATTCAAGATCAACGTCGAAATGGAAAAAAAACCCAAAGGGGAATGGGAGGGTTTTCAGTCTCTCTGATACTCTATATCTAGGTTGAATCACTACTCTGTTAAAGCAGTTTAAAATATCGTGTGAAATAGCATCATCAAAAAGGAAAACAAGTGCATCAGTTAGTAACAAAAAATTATCATGACCTTATCAGAAATCGCAAATACAGTTAGCTAGACATTCTCGAAAACATATCTTATCATAAAATAGTTACTATGAACATTTTTGCAATGTAAAACGCCTGAAGGAAAGATTCCACTATGTTATAAAAAAGCTAACGATAAAGATTACATTAAGCGTTTGCTTTTAGAGCTATTGGACTCGTATGATTGAGCCAGTGGCGTTGCAGCAGGGCTATATGATATCAACCATCAAACTACTACACACTACCTGACACAGTGCTCAATACCCTATACATATTGTCAATACATTTTGGGAAGGTGCAATGTTTCGCCGTCATGAATATAAGGCAACAGTGATACCAGTACCTAAAAATGAAGAATGCCATTTTAATCCTTGATACTATCATCCCATATTTACTAACATGATGTGTTGAAAAAACCGGAATGAATGATAAATGACTGACTCCTTTGGAATCGTGAATCCAACTAATTACTACGAGGCCTTTAGTGTGATTCCGATACCAATAAAACTATAATTGATCATCTTGTTAGACTTTAAGAATTTACTGGATAATATTTCGGGAAGAATGAATATATCATTGCCTTCTTAGCTTGTGATGAAGAACGAAAGATTATGACGAAGTGTATGTATGTATGTATGTATGTATGTATGTATGTATGTATGTATGTATGTATGTATGTATGTATGTATGTATGTATGTATGTATGTATGTATGTATGTATGTATGTATGTATGTATGTATGTATGTATGTATGTATGTATGTATGTATGTATGTATGTATGTATGCATGCATGCATGCATGCATGCATGCATGCATGCATGCATGCATGCATGCATGCATGCATGCATGCATGCATGTATGTATGTATGTATGTATGTATGTATGTATGTATGTATGTATGTATGTATGTATGTATGCAGGTAGGTAGGTAGGTAGTTAGGTAGGTATGTATGCATGTAATAAGATTTATCGGTGCATCGAAGCAGCAGTGGAACTCGGTAGTCCTCTGTTTCTCTGAACAGGTCGTTTTAGGATACCGAAGAAAACAAACAGCAAATATACCGGTTGGATGCATCCACCTTCTTCCGTAATCGTCAGAAGAGAAGACAGGCGTTATCCTCAATAACATCCTCAAACAACAATCATCTATTAGAGATGAATGATTAGAGCAACTATCCCAAGAAGAAATGAATATATATATATATATATATATATATATATATATATATATATATATATATATGTATATATATATATATATATATATATATATTGCTGATCCTCCAAAGATTACTGAAATTATAAAAAGCAATTAACCTGCTGCCAAATGTCAAGCCGCATAGGGCAGATGCGATACCACTAGAGCTATACAAAACGGAGGCTTGTAACTGGCCCAGGAACTGTTCTAACTCTTCTAGTCAGCATGGACTCAGTGAAAACATATCCCAGGAATACAATACATCGTCCACTACAACATGGAAAAATCAAACAAGCCTCCATGTCAACAGTTGTTGAATGTTCGGGATCTTCTATTTGATGATGAATGTTACCTGAAAACTATATCTGAGTAAAGCATGCTACAGTGTTTACACAATCTATCTTCAGGTTCTCACTGTTTCGGTTTCACAATAAGTTTAAAACACGGAGGTGATGCACCACCCTTCACTTGCACAGCCTTAAGTAGAGCCCACAGTCATAGAGAAATAGTCAAACCATCAATGTACAAGTTCACCTATCCCATCAGTACACTCTCACGTGTTATCAGCATCGATGATGAAACCAATGCCAGACTTGCAAAAACTAGTGTGGACTTTGTCAGTTAAATACGGGAGATCAGATAGGTCCTGGTCCGCAAACAGAACCAAAGGTGTACAAAAGTTACTCTGTGGTCGCCCCTGCTGTATGCATGCAAAACGAGGACAGTGGACAGTGGACAGATGCCACGCTAAGAATCAACCATTGTCACATGAGCTGCATGTGGAAACTCTTAAAGCTACGATGGCAAGACAGGGTCCAAGTGCAGTAATGTTTTCACACACACATATATTCATAACATCAACACTTTTACTGATTAAATCGCAGGTGAAATGGGCATCCGACATCACCAAGGGCCACTACCAAAGAAGTGGAAAGTTATCTCAAGGCATTACGATAAATGCTTGATAGATTCATTCAAGTCGTCCTTGAAACGCTTCAATATTGCATCTGAGACACAAGAAGATCGTGAACAGGATCATTCCACCTGACTCGATGACATGCAAACAACACATACAGACAATGAGATATGGAGACTTACGTGTGCAGAGCAGAATTGCGAGCTGCGTAAAACACTCAAACTCAACCAGTCCTCTGTTAATCAAGTAAAACTAAGCGGCGGTTTCTTCTGCTGCGTGTGCCACTGACAGTTCAAAACACATATTGGACTGATTGACCTCTCAAGTGCCCAGAGAAACCAAACCAGTTAGTGATATCATGGAGATCCTTTGAACGTGAAGGAGAAAAAGCATTGTTGGTATGGATAAGACCATAGTTTTAGTGCCTAGTTTTGTCTGTAAACCAACTTTGCTCTCGCATATACCATTTAGACATATGTCTGTGTTTAATTCGCATTATTGAGAACATTGCAGAAGCAGATCAGATGTCTTAATCCGGTTATACAACTGTTCAAATAAGCCAATCAAGTGTTCTCTTCTAAGCACTGTCACTTATAGGCCAACACAATGGACACTTTCATTGATGCGTAGTTCATTGCTACATTGTGTTGCTCATGTTATTCTTTTATTGATACCTGTTCCTGAAAAACGCGAAGGTCTCAGCAAAGGTAGTCAGGCATGATAAGGAAGCCTAGTTTATTGTCACTCATGGCTTGCGGCGATCAACAAATAGAGGTCAACAAAACAACTTAAATGTGATTTGTCATTTCATATGCTATTTAACCCATTTCGAAATCAATGCGATTTCGATTCAGCAACGCTTCGCCGCTCATTTATCGTTGTTGCAAGGAAGTAGGTAGAAATAACTTCAGAGACCTGCGAACATGGTCTGATCAGATTTCTTTATTAGAATAATTTTCATGTTATAATTTAAGGCAGTTTCTGTTTATTTGTTCTAGTTCACATAATATTCTTTTTTGTTGTTGAAGGTACATTTTTTTATGGGCGCACACAACCAAGCCTCGCATTGCAAGATGTGAAATTTTATATTTGTACTTATCGAAATATGGAAAAATATTTTTTACATGTAAAAATATAGGAATGAGAAAATATATGAAATTAATTTCTCCAGTAAGTATATATTTGACGATATATATATATATATATATATATATATATATATATATATATATATATATATATATATATATATATATATATATATATATATATATATATATATATATATATGCGTGCGTGCGTGCGTGCGTGCATGCATGTATGTATATTATCATAGGCATGGTAATAAAACTAGTTTCACTGATAATGTCATCTATCTGCTTGTGGGATACATATCTTGCTGCTCAGTATAAAAAATTCTCTCTCGCTCACTGAGTACATATAATTCATTTCATATCCATATGCCTGTTTCTAAATAGATGAATTCCAAAATTATGCTGTTTCGAGACTCTATGGGTCATTTCCAAGATTCAGCCAACAGCCATCGTCACCAAAAGGTTCGTCTACAACAATAACAACAGTTGTGTCTACAACAATACCAAGCTACCATCCCGATAACAATATCACCTCCTTCACAACTTCTTCTCAAAACCTCAAAATTATAATAGGTACTTATCAAACATAGGTCAATTTTTACACTATTGTATAGGTCATCATTAGTCATTTATAGTATGAACATTAACAGGACCGGATTTCGGCATAAGCTAAACAAGCTACAACTTAGGGCCCCAAAGTCTGAACTCAGTCTGAAGGGCCCCCTCAAATTTACTTTATACCAACTATGGCCTCTATAGCTTTCCATAGCTTAGGGCCTCGCTTTGTCTAAATCCGGTAATGTACATTAACCAATATACCGTTCTAACCTTAACTTCTTTTGATATTATAACAGCGAGTACAAATATTGGTTTTCTTTTCATTATAACATAATAATTAAAATACGATCAGAAGTGTATATAAAATGACCACCTAAAAGCTAGTTTCATAATATTCCCATGGTGTAAAACGAATATTCAATATATAAGAAGATATTGTGTCGATTTCTGCCTATGCTTTTAAAAGCCATATGTTTGGTTGGACATCCCCATCCTACGTTGAGAAAAAAATGCATTATACATGTAGTTTTTAGATTCTTCCTATGTCATCTTTCCGTTCAAAAGTGTAATGATTTATGAAAATATATGGAAAAAGATTTCAAAAGACTTCAATAATACCATATGCATATGTGGATATTTTTACTAGATTCCCATATGATTACAAATTTGTTTCAGATTTTTTTAGACACTTTATAAACCTTTTACACTTAAACTTTCGTTATAAAAACCCTCATTGCATGATTTAGATAAAATCGCTAAATATAGCAAAATAATACCACATATATGCATATGGCGTGATTCGATTATTTGACCATGAAAACTGGTTGTAAAATTTTTACAAATTGCATACTTCTTTTACTTAGACACGTTGAACTGTGTGCATTCGCGTTTTTCAAACACAAATCCAATTCTCAATTTCAGATACAAGTACACGAATGAACATGTTATTTTAATCATTATCGAATGAATGATTTTCTAAACATACTTTTTTCATCCTGTTCTTGCTTTGTTCGATTTATGAATAAAATTAGTGTGGATGATGAAGCTGGATTCACTATATCTGTGGATGCAGCATATATTATACATGTTCAAGGACACTTTGCTTGTTCTTAGAAGATAAAGTCTGTCGAAAGCGTGTAAAAATAGTTCTCTCAAACCTAGAATGTTTTGAAGTTTATTCACATTTCAGTCATGGAAACGCATGATTCTAGAAAGCGGGGAAACTTTTAGCCAGCTTCAGACTTGCCAAGCAGATAAATGCAGTGTTTCTTTCATTCTCAACTTTTCCGCGTATGTATTCAGTGAGGCTTGTTATGAACCGCTCCGGTGGCCAGTAGTTAAAGCATCTGCCTCGGATGTGGGTTGCGGGCTCGAACCCTTGCAGAATCATACTAAAGACTTATAAAAATTGTGCTAACAGCTGCCTGTTGTGTATTAATTACATTTTATTTTGAGATTAATATATCAATATACATGTATACTTGCTTATTGATAGATGATACAGTATCATGTAGAAGAAACGTAGATTTACTGGGACTATAGATAAAAGTATACTGTTACGATAGAAGCAATGTCCCAAGTTGCCAATATACCACACATCTTACAGGAAAATGTCATCTTCTCCAGCTTTCTTCTTCTCCTCCTTATATCCCGCCATATACACTTTCCTCACTTATTACATGTTGCCACTATGACAGAATAGCCACAGATGTCTCAACAGCTCAATCCTGCTTTTCGACAGATGCATTTTGCTCTTGCTATCTAGTCTTGGTCCCTGAACAAGTTGATTACAGATCTGGTGCCGAAATGTCCAGAGCCATGACTGCAAACAATCTTCTCTGTCTAATTTATATCTATATTTTTGTAATGGAGTGATATCATGGTAAACCCTGGTGCCATGGATCCAGTTATTGGCCCGGTAGTGTCCCTGTAAAAGAGGATGATGAAGAGAGTCCTATGTAAGCTGTAGCTTTTCCGATTGCGTCTGCTTCTCTGTGGACAGCCACCATCCCAGCTTCTAATTTGCGGACGAATTGCTCAATAGCAGTGTCACGTGTACTCAGCCAGCTATTAGGAAAGTGTATAAACATTGGTATTATTATAGCGTTTTGATGTGCAAACTTCGCCACAGGCATTGTTAATCCTTTATGCAAGTTTATCGTTAATCGCCAGATAGGCTATATTTAGTAGCAGCTAATCAAAGGCTTACAGTATTCACCCCCAGGCGTCAAATTTAGGTTCGGAGATCAAAGTAAGCTCGCAAGGTGAGCTCTGATTCGTCCCCACGTGTACCGACAGCGAGAAGACATTTTCCGCTAATTTGATTGGATCAGTCTCCATCGACATTCAATCGGAATTACGATAGAGGGTAATTCAAACTTAGATCGTGATTATAGCTCAAACTTTGAAAAAATTATCAGAACACCTAGACAGATTTATAAGCAGTAGGGTTAATCCGAGGAGCCACACGTAATTTGGCAATAAGCTTAGAAGCAGGTTGTAAGAGAAGAAACGATCCGAAAAGGAAGATTTTCAGGGGACAGAACTGCTTGTTCAAGTTCAGTCGTTTCAAGTTTTTAAGGAGAGACGGAAGTGAGACTGGCGGAGTAGTCGAAGTCGACAAAAGTGTAGTCGGCATAAAGAAGATGGATAGAAGGTGGAGGAGGAGGAAGAATAGTCTGGAGGACAAAATAGAGGAGGAGGAGTGTAAGGTAGAGGAGTCGAGGAGGAAGAGAAGAAGGAACTTGAAGGGAATCAGGGACGAAGAGAACGAATTAAGAGATAAAGAAGAATAAACATATGAGTAGAACACAAGGACAGGTGGAAATCTCATGCTACAAATCAATTGATGCGATAGGCTATTAAATGGTTGAGTGTTCTTGGCAAATTTGAATTCTAATTGTTATTAAATTGTTGTCTATTGAACTTCACCCTTTTGTATATTTAATCATCTAACTGTCGGCATTGCTAACTGGGGGCTCGGATCTGAAAAACTAACTTTCAATAACTCACTTCCAACCAAACTCGAGCTTCGATGATAACTTAAATAAAATATTGGAAGCACCCCACCCCAATCCCCACAACATATTCTTAGAGTGGAGGAAACCTGCGCAAACAGGAATTGTTTCTCCAGTAGGCCATGAGTTTGTGTCCATAGTTGTATGCAGTTAGGCTATCATCCCTTACATCTTGGAATCTCTTCGAGAAAACTAGATTTCCATTTACTGCAACACCGCTTGAGTGATAGGCAACACTGATGCAAATTAATCACGTATAGGTAACAGTGTTGATATGTTTAAGGATTTAATGATGGGTCTCAGAGGTGTGGCACTGTGCGTCTGACCATTTCTGGTTAAAAAGAGGCCCCACACTGTTTATTTTGTTCTGTTGCTGTTGCTGTTGTTGTCTTTTATTATTATTATTATTATTATTATTATTATTATTATTATTATTATTATTATTATTATTATTATTACAGACTTGGAAACAAAGGCAACAACTTTACATATCATTATTGGTGCTAGTGTAAGTGGGACTGTTGTTCTGGGTCTCGTTGTTCTCTCATACATCGCACGTCTGTAAGTACATTTTCTTTTTTTGCCAGTGTACAGTTTCCACCACATAAGGCATGTATGTCCATTGCCAGGTTATACAGTTGTTTTTCATTACTTTTGTTTAACTGCTGCATGTTAATTACACAAGTTGTTTATTGTTGCATACCGATAAGACAGTCCCTAATAATGAGGACTGCAGCAAGAAATTTGCATATTGTCATCCTTACTTCGAGAAATAAATCTTACATATATGGGCAAAGATAGATGATAAATAACACCGGCATTAATAAACATTTTAGCTATTATATACTTCAAGCTTTTATTATCTAATGCACCGGTGACATACTGGTTATAACATGCGCCACGGATGCAGAGGTTCGCGAGTTCGAACTCTGGAAGACTCATACGAAAGACTTATAAAAATGGAACTAAGAACTTCCTATCTCGACGTCCGTAATTAAGAGGTTAGTGCTAGGACAGGTAGGCCTTGAGTCAGGATACTGTGACTGGGTGGGACATCGTTCTACATGTCTGCGGTATGATGCTCTAGTGATAGACAACACTATAAACTTCCATCCTACGGATACCCTAGTGATACGAATGAAACATTGTTAAAGCTACGTTACAAATCCATCTCACACACACTTTTATTCTCACTTTACAGTGTAAATATATGTATAATATCACTTGGACCTTATCTTTCATATTTGTATTTCAGTTGTCGAAGACAAACGTGTGGTGTTAAACAGGGCCATAGAAGTGAAATGTCGCCTAACTTAGATGCAAATATGTACCAGCAACTTAACGTAGTAGCTGATCCAAATGTTTATGATACAATAAACAATCAAAATTAGACAATCATCATACTTGATCCTACGTATGATCAATTTACAACGGAATCTAACGCAAGGACTTGATCCTACGTATGATCAATTTACAACGGAATCTAACGCAAGGACTTGATTTTACGTATGATCAATTTACAACGGAATCTAACGCAAGGACTTGATCCTACGTATGATCATTTTACAACGGAATCTAACGTAAGGACTTGATTCTACATACGATCATTTGACAACGGAATCTAACGCAAGGACTTGATTCTGCTCTTATATGACTCCCCTCAGTCACATGCATCAAACTTTCAATGCATATTTAACTAGATGACGCAGACGTGTAATGAGACCAGGAAGTCAAATTGTTATACAAAACACAATTGAATTTTCATTTCTGTGTTAATGACATCTAATGCAGATGTAGCCGTCACCAAAAGGCAACTTCCTATAGGCACATAATTAATAGAAGGACGAAGACACGACAAATCATATGCCTAACAGTGAAAGGGGCGTTATTTTAATCATTTATGTAAAGTGATCCAGTGAAAAATCACTATTTGATTACTTAGTTCTTGACCTTACTCAAATATATTGAAACAATCTCATCCATGGTTCTGTGTATGTTACTTTTGTAAACGTACTTTTACGCGAAACTGACATACTCCGGTAGTGTACAAAGGTGAGCCGATGAAGGTAAGCACATACATATTACGTCATTCAACACGTGTAAAGGACAAGCTCTTATTTTAAACTAATCCCAGTACCTATTTAAAATTAATGAGAGAGGAAAATTACATTTGATACATCTTCCATTTATGACTTTTAAACCGGAAATGACAATACAAAAGAGGATTCAGAAATATCGTTAAAATCTTATTTTTTGTTTAATTTGTTTGTGCTGGGGTCCATGTAAGCGGTGAGTCTTTGAAATGAAATCCCTGACACACACACATAAACTATTGCATATGGAAACTCCTGAAATTTATTTGTTTCCAGAGCATACATTTAGTCATCTAGCTGGATAGGAAAACTCACCCTAGGAAGTGTGTCCCACACCCTCACCTCCTAATCCGATATGCAATAAGTTTCTGTAATAGTTGAAGTTCTGAGAACAGTACACATATAGATTAATGTACGTATTTTATAAAGTGAGATTCAGTACGAGAAAAATGTAAACTATGCAAAATAAGCAAAACGATGTAGCCGTGATTAAAACAATAAAATAACACTACATTATTTTCTTCACCTGGATGTAAAACATTCAATACCATGTTCCACAGTTCGAAATATGCCAGTCTTAGTACATCTATGAGCTATTTATACTTTTTTTGAGTGTGTGCGTGAATATGTGTGCAATATGTAGCAAAGGAAAGTGGAAAGAATCACACAGACGTTTTGATGTTGTTAAAGTTAGCCATAAGCATCTTCAGGACCGACAAGGTTATAACAGAAGTCATTTTAAAATCATCCTTCCATTATACCATGTTTAGATCTTTTAATCTGTCTGATATTTCCGATATTTTATTTGCGTTCTAAATTTGTTTTACTCCTAATTTATATTATCCTGTAAATAAATATTGATACGTTTCAGAAACAACTGTGTAGAATAAAGTATGACTTCCATAGCAATGTGCAGAATAAAATATAACTTCCATACCAATATGTAGAAAAAAGTATGACTACCATACCAATGAGTAGAATAAAGTATGACTTCCATACCACTGTGTAGAATAAAGTATGACTTCTATATCACTGAGTAGAACAAAGTATGACTTCCATACCACTGTGTTGAATAAAGTATGACTTCCATACTACATTGTAGAATAAAGTATGACTTCAATACCACTGTAGAATAAAGTATGACTTCCATCCACTATGTAGAATAAAATATGACTTCCATACCACTGTGTAGAATAAAGTATGACTTCCATACCACTGTGTTGAATAAAGTATGACTTCTATACTACATTGTAGAAAAAAGTATGACTTCAATACCACTGTAGAATAAAGTATGACTTCCATTCCACTATGTAGAATAAAGTATGACTTCTATATCACTGAGTAGAACAAAGTATGACTTCCATACCACTGTGTTGAATAAAGTATGATTTCCATACTACATTGTAGAATAAAGTATGACTTCAATACCACTGTAGAATAAAGTATGACTTCCATTCCACTATGTAGAATAAAATATGACTTCCATACCACACTGTAGAAACATTTACGATATTTTCTTTTTGTTATAATTTTGATTTGCTTCCAATTTATATTAACCTGTAATCAAAATAGAGATAATAGAGATAAGTTTCAGAAACTATGCAGAATAAAGTATCACTTCCATATCACTATGCAGAATAAAGTGTGACTTCCATACCAATGTGTAGAAAAGGTATGACTTCCATACCAGTGTCTAAAAAAGTATGATTTCCAAATCACTTTGTTGAATAAAGTATGACTTCCATATAAATTTGTAGAATAAGGTATGATTTCCATACCAGTGTCTAATAAAGTATGATTTCCAAATCACTTTGTTGAATAAAGTATGACTTCCATATCACTGTGTATAATAAATTATGACTTCCTTATAACTTTGTTGAATAAACTATTACTTCCTTATCACTGTGTATAATAATTTATGCCTTCCATATCACTTTGTTGAATAAAGTATTACTTCCTTATCACTGTATATAATAATTTATGACTTCCATATCACTTTGTTAAATAAAGTATTACTTCTTTATCACTGTGTATAAGAAATTATGACTTCCATATGAGTGTAGAATAAAGAATATCTTCCATACCACACTGTTGAATAAAGAATGACATCCATGCCACTATGTAAAATAAAGTATGACTTTTTATATAACTGTGTAGAATAAACTTTGACTTCCATACCAGTGTGTAGAAGAAAGCATGACCTCCATACCATACTGTAGAATAAGGCACAATATTTTCATTTTGTTCTAATTTTGTTTTGCTTCTAATTTATATTAACCTGTAATGAAAATATTCATACATTTCAGAAACTATCGTGTAGAATAAAATTTGACTTCCATATTATTGTGTAGAATGAAGTATGAATTCCATACTACTATGTTGAATAAAGTATGACTTCATACCTCTGTGCAGAATAAAGTATGACCTTAATATCTGTGTAGAATAAACTATCACTTCCATACAACTTTGTAGAATAAAGTATGTATGATTTCTATACCACTGGGTAAAAAAGAATGACTTTCATACTACTCTGTAGAACAAGCTATGATTTCCATGTCACTATGTAGAATAAAGTATGGCTTACATATCACTGTGTACAATAAAGTATGGCTGCCCTAATACTGTGTAGAATAAAGTATAAAGTTATGTAACACAGAATATAATAAAGTACAACTACTTCCATTATACCCTGTTTAGATTTTTCAATCTGTCTGGTATTTCAGATATTTTCTTTTCATTCTTATTTTGGTCTGCTCCTAATTTATTTTAAACTGTAATGAAAATATTGATACGTTTCAGAAACAACTTTGTAGAATAAAGTATGACTTCCATGCCAATGCATAGAATAAAGTACAACTTCCATACCAATATGTAGAATAAAGTATGACTTCCATACCACTGTGTAGAATAAAGTATGACTTCCATATCACTGAGTAGAACAAAGTATGACTTCCATACCACTGTGTAGAATAAAGTATGACTTCTATATCACTGTGTAAAATAAAGTATGACTTCTATATCACTGTGTAAAATAAAGTATGACTTCTATGCCAATTCGTAGAATAAAGTACAACTTCCATACCAATATGTAGAATAAAGTATAACTTCTATATCACTGTGTAGAATAAATTATATTTTCCATACCAATGTGTAGAATAAATTATGACTTCCAAACCAGTCTGTAAAATAAAGTATTACTTCCATACCATTGTGTAGAATAAAGTAAGACTTCCATACCATTGTGTAGAATAAAGTATGACTTCCATACCACTGTGTAGAATAAAGCATGACTTCCATACCACTGTGAAGAATAAAGTATGACTTCCATACCAATGTGTAGAATAAAGTATGACTTCCATACTACTGTGTAGAATAAAGCGTGACTTCCATACCATTGTGTAGAATAGAGCATGACTTCCATACCACTGTGTAGAAAAAAGTATGACTTCCATACCATTGTGTAGAATAAATTATGACTTCCATACCACTGTGTAGAATAAAGTAAGACTTACATACCTCTCTGTAGAATAAAGTATAAAGTTACATACCACAGAATAGAATAAGGTACAACTTCCATACAACTGTGTATAAGGTACAACTTCCATAAAACTGTGTAGAACAAGGTACAACTTCCATATCACTGTGTGAAATAAACCATGGCTTCCATCCATGTCGCTGTGTACATTGCAGAATGACTTCCATGCCAGTGAATAAAATAACAAAAAAAAGAAAAAGTGAGTGAAGCCTACATGCTTTGTAAGTTTTCACAAACTAATTTATTTCCTTAGAATTTGAAAAGTTCAGTAAAAAAATATATTTAACACATAGCCTAGAATAGCCCTATTTAAAAGTCAGATTCTCATGCTGCAAATGAATAGTAAAAACACAGTTTACAATATCGCTAATATGACTTTGGTAATAAACACTCATTTTAATTTAATGTTTACAAATCTCTCAACCATGGTGAGATAAACATAGTAAAAAATAATACTTTTGCATTCTAATGAGTTCAAAACAGAAAACTGATATTACCAAATATCTATCGAATCCCACAAAAATTATAATATTATGCAATGAAACAAAAATAAAAAATTAAAACTAATACACAACTAATATAATTACATAAATTTAAATATCTATCTATCTATCTATCTATCTATCTATCTATCTATCTATCTATCTATCTATCTATCTATCTATCTATCTATCTATCTATCTGTCTGTCTGTCTGTCTGTCTGTCTGTCTGTCTGTCGATCCATCCATCCATCCATCTATCAAAATCTATCTATCTATCTATCTATCTATCTATCTATCTATCTATCTATCTATCTATCTATCTATCTATCTATCTATCTATCTATCTATCTATCTATCTATCTATCTATCTATCCGTTCGTTCTTTCGTCTATCCATATATATATATATATATATATATATATATATATATATATATATATATATATATATATATATATACATATATTTTTTATATATATATATATATATATATATATATATATATATATATATATATATATATATATATATATATATGCCAATGAACATGCTCATGCGTACACTTAAAAGTTCTGCAATGAATCTGTGTAATTATTACACAGACTATATATTCGTATTAAAGGTGAGTCTTCTACCAGTTCAAGCACTTTTTGCACAATTTTAGATTTGAGAATTTATGTACCATTATTACTTGCATGTAGTGTTCCCTGTAAAAGCTACCTTAACCATTAACCCTGACGTGCCTTTGTAGTGATTAAAACTGACCAGGAAGTGTGTTGTTTTGTCTTAACGATTATTTATAGCAAAGAACATAGATCTATATCTGCCTGATCATAATGCTCATGCACATCTGGATCGATGTGTTTGCAGCAGAATTTGATTGATGGCATAGTACAGGCGTTATTTGTAGTGTTTAAAACCATGCATAAACCATACCCAGCTATCCTCAACCAAACCTAGCTCAGAATGTTAGACGACAAATCAGGCAAAATATGGTCTACGGCGTTAACTCTTCTGCTATAACCAACTCCAAGGATCCTGATTTGCCACTATAATATGCAACGGCAGACTTGCGCCAGATTCCAATAAAATTCCCAAACTTCTTCTCAGATTTGAAGTTTTATAATTCGTTCTTACGATAAGCAAACAGAATTATTACTTTTCTCTGAGATAGAAATAATACAAATGACATAATTAGCTTTTGGTGTAAAAATTTAACTATGGAACCCTAAGTTTAGTATTTAGAAAGAAGGAGAACATTTCCTCAAAAATGAGGAAGGACTCGAAATTTTCCTTTAATCAAATCAAGATTACTGTAAAGAAGAATTGTATGACTTTGACTGTATTATAATCATTGATGAGTGATCAACGTCTTGTGATAAAGCATTAATACTAAAAAGCAACAAAAAATATTTTGTAAAGCACATAGTTAATAAATCCACCTCAGATATGAAGATTCTTGTCATGAAAATCAATTGATACCACACCGTCATTTATGACTAACCTTCACATAAATAAAGCCATATATAGTATCCTATGCTTTCCAACATTGATTAATTACAGGAAAACTTGTAATTATCTCAATTTCAGAGATCAATTCACTGTTTCATTTTCATGAAATCAGAAATACAGTCATAAGAAATGAAGCGAAATTTAAAGAAAAGATAAAGACGATATATACTTTTTGATGCAAGTAGTTATATACACCGTGTAATAATTGCCACAGTGGTGAGGACTTTGAATGTTGTAACTAGATATGAACACTTTAAAATTGTTCATTCCATGATTGTATAAACCATTTGGAATCAGAATATTTTTAATGTGATTCTTGTCACTGATAAAAGATAATGTTTTATTTTCTTCTCATTTAATTGAAAACAATAATCAACATAAAAAACATATTCCTTGTAATAACATGAATCTATTTACTATTTCTGATTTCATTTTTGCTACAAACTAAATGTCTTTTTAAGATTCTCTCTTTATTGTAATATACCTTTTCTACTTATATAGAAGTTTTTACTACCGAGAATGTATTTTTTCTGTTCACTTTAAATGTTCTGATGTTGTTACTTACCTAATAGTAAAGAATAATGATTTCCAGCTTCCTATACGCATCTCAGACATTTACATCTTCATACTTTTCATTTCTTCTTCTAAAACGTCTTATTTTGCATTTCCTCTATCTTCAATGTTTTTGTTGCCAAGTATTTGATGTTTGCATTCTATATCTTCTAGTATGCATTATACACAATACATATCATATTATATTCCTAATGAGTTATTTCACTATCGCAATAGGCTTACCTAATCATCAATATTGCTGAACATACTTATGGCAGAAGTTACTTTGTAATCGTATTCTAAAACTTTCAATCACATCTAAGTTTTCCATCAAAACATTATCCACAGCTCCAATGAAACTAAACCCACGAAACCGAGGCACTATAAAAAACTTCCATAATCTACAATTAATATAGTATACAACTGTGATGTTTTTAGCACTTATTCTTTTTTTTAATGTTATGTCATCGACAGCTAAGAGTTTTGAACTTATAAAAGATTTTAACTGGATATTTATCTGATGTTCAGTGACAGATTCATCGATTTGTGTTCAAAATTTAGCTTCACTTCTATCATTTCTTAGGTGTGCTTTCAATATTGAAATGTAATTTTCATCATTAGGTGTCTTAGTGTTGTTTTCTTTCTTACTCAGTTTATTCATTTTATATTTAACTGTTTAATAATTTTCTCTGGTTGCATCCCTTGTACTACAAGAAATGTAAACTTTTTGAAGTAAAGAAGTACGACCAACATTATAATTTCTTCTGTGTACATGCACACTGGTAAACCTGATGACATTTTAATTAATATCTTCAAAATCACTGCAGCTGCTGGTTTCCTTTTTGCATAGTAAAATGTGTTACTTTTGCTGTTGTAACACACATTGTTTATTACGACACTGTTCGTTTCGTCACAATATTTCTGAAAAGAATTATTATATTCATTGATATATTAACTTATTTTGGCTAGCTGATATTTAACAGTGGCTGAAATATTGACACCTGTAATGTTTGTATACATCAACGTCAGTTCAACGATGACCATAACAACACTACCTACTAAGTGCTAGATTTATGTTTTAGCAACCATTGTGATCTCGTTATTTTCAATCATAATTCGTTGCTTTTAACAGTTCTGCTTTCTACTCTAGGACGCTGTTTTGAACATCTTCCTGGGCGTTTGCCAAGTTAACCTTAAGGTTAATCTTTCCTATATTCTAAATTATGGATGATTTTGTTAACTGTATTAGTTTTATGTTTTACTTTCATAACCTTCCATTTTTAATGGCCAAATAATTATCTTTATACTTTAAATTGATTTAACGGTTAGGTGTTAATTATTCAGTTAACTTACCTCATAAATCCATCTCAGAAGAAGACTAACTGATGATAGCAATGAAATTTGGTTTGCAAAACAAGAACTCTAAAGAACAATGAAATACAATATAGTGACGAATACTCATAGACGACCTATATGCGACGAAGATAAATAAGAAACAGAGTTTTAACAAAACCAGTCATTGAACATCTTTTTATAAGGCGTGCATGAAATATATATCCAAAAAATATACAAAAATATATATATATATACAATGAGAGAAGCAAATACAGAATTATTTTAAAAATTGGAGATGAATAAAGAGTACAAGAAAATAACCTGCAATAGTACGAAAGACACAATTTTAAAATAATTTTCAAGAAAAGAATATAAATTAGACAGGCATCGAAATAAAATCTACGGTAAGACATAATTTTACAAATTTTCTACTTGAAGTACAGATCGTTAAATTATTGATATCCCCAGATGTGTGAATGAAAGTGATCTTGGTTGATATCATATTAATTCTTGTGCACTGTTGGACTCAATCCAACAAGAAAATTTTTTACTGCTTAAAACTAAATACACTAGAGAGTGTAAAAGCATGTGCTTAAATTATAAAATGATATTTTAAAGAGGAATGTGCTTGAGAATCATACGATTCAATTTTCCATATATATTTTGTTTCATTATATATTAAATGTGGTAGACAGACATTGCTCCAACAGTTATTACATCGGCCGTCAAAGGAGTAAACCTATTTATAGATTGGAAAGCATTATTATAGATTGCAAAGCATTCAGAGCATATATATTAGCATTACTTTTAGTGTTGTGTATTTCGAAATTGTGTTGTATTTCTGTTTATTTATTCAAGTGTATTAGTGTAAATGTTATGAATCAACGAATATAAAGATAATCCCAACTGCATTAATTACCTTCCTGTCAAATATTTAATGTCGATTAATGCGATCTGATAATCTTTTAGCCTTGCCTGCCGTAACTTCATTCACTGTAACCTAGCGTGATAAAGTTCTTTCACCACAATTGCGATCGTTGCAGCTATTTTAGTTCTGAAAACAAAACACAGCCTATTATTTAAAAAGTAACAACGAATTTATTCGATTAGACTAGATCAATTTTGGTTTTAGATAACAAAAGAGGAAACTATCTAATTGAAAGTAAGATTGTTGACGATCCAAATGTGATGAAAGAGTTTGAGAAAATACGTGCCTGACTTTACCGCATCAACACCCTTGTATAGGACACGCAGTAACAATTGTATGGAAAAAATGGGAACAAGCCTGGAAATGAGTGAATATAAAAAGATTATATATGGGTTTGGGTGGCTAGGTAAAAGTTGTTTTGTACGAAAAATATTTTTTTAGAGCTTATCCTAGTTGTAACTTAAAAAGCCCATACATTGTTTTCTTGATGGAATTGCATTCCTTTAACAGTCTTGAGTTTGGAACACTCATTACTAAAATTAGCACTTGACTCTTTAGTGCGGAATTGAAAACATATTTCAAACTCATGTAGGTCCAGAAAATGCTGCGGCTTACATCCTTTTCTCTACATGAAGGCCTCCATCCAGATTTCATCTATACTGATGAAAATAGGTTTAATCATGAGCACTCGAAATGTTACCGTTATTCAATTTTTATATCATTTTGTTTGCATAAGTTTGCTATGGGAACTTAACTAGTACCGTGAATGCTTAAGATACACAACGAGAAAAGTTTGATTTCTATTATTTGAATGATTTTGCCATTTTAAAAACATTAATCAAAGCTGGTTAAGAAGTAATGGCTATTCAGTGTTTAAAGTTTCGTCTCGACACTCTAAGAATTCATAATTTCCTGTTCAAATGAAGTCTTGCCCAATGTGTCTCGACCTGAGTCCATGGTGAGCGTGGAAACTCAATCCTTGTACATCAAAACTCCACGATAACCGCTTGAAATCTAAACCTTTTGAGATAAGCAGGTAAACTCGAGAGAAAGATTAAAAGAAAAAGTCAGAAACATTCTCTGGTATACAGTTTAGCACGAAGAGCACATAATCTTGAAAGTTTAGGAACATTTGTAAGTCATAAGGTAAATAATTCCGCTGGACTGTGACTATTTACCCTTCCTTGGATGAACACGTGCTTTAGATTGTGTATTCCTTTTAACAATTTAAACTGGGTCAGACTTGCGCAGGATGAATTGACACACAAAACGACCTTACATCACAAAACTTCGTACACATTTGAAAGCGGATGTATCCTTTTCCTTTATTGTATATATCGTCTGGAAATATCAACAGATATTATTTACATATCATTACTATGTATCTGTGGGTATTATTTACATATCATCACCATGTAGCAATGGATATTATTTACATATAATCACTATGTATTAATGGGTATTATTTATATATCATCACTACGTGTCAATGGGTATTATTTATCATCACAATGTATCAATGGGTATTATTTACATATAATCACTATATATCAATGGGTATTATTTACATATAATCACATTAGATCAATGGGTATTATTTACATATCATCACAATAGATCAATGGGTGTTATTTACATATCACAATGTATCGATGGGTATTATTTATTTATCACAATGTATCAATGGGTTTATTTACATATCATCACTATGTATCAATGGGTATTATTTACATATAATCACTATGTATCAAAGGGTATTATTTACATATCATCACTATGTATCGATGGGTATTATTTACATATCATCACCATGTATCAATGGGTATTATTTACATATCATCACTATGTATCAATGGGTATTATTTACATATAATCACTATGTATCAATGGGTATTATTTATATATAATCACAATGTATCAATGGGTATTATTTACATATCACCATGTATCAATGAGTTTTACATTCTGTATCAAAAAAGTATAATTTTACAATCTTTGGTCTTAATCAGTTGGTACAATGTGCGTGTCATCACCCGGTATTAATGGATATTATATAACTAACATCACTCTGTATCAATATATAATATTTACATATAATTCACTCTGTATTAATGGGTAGTATTTAAATATCAGCATAAAACGGGTACATTGAGGTTTTTTCACAATATCAGACGCATAATGGATAGAAGAAATGAAATTAAAAATCAATATAACAGATTTGGCAGGAAAGGTAATAAAGGAAAATCATTGTGCAAAGAATTCATGATCATGATCAGCATCATGATCATCATGATTATCCTCCTCCTCCTCCTCCTCCTCCTCATTTCGCTTAATACGTTCCATTTAAAGAACATTGATTTGGAAATTATCATCTTCCACGGAAAGAGTTGACCATGTAGAATAATAACAAAGGAATATATATTCTATTTGAGGAAATGTTGATAATTTTGAGGTTTAAATCTATATCTTTTGAGTGACGTCCTTTTCCTTTATCCCTCCTTTTCCCACAAACTATTATTATTATTATTATTATTATTATTATTATTATTATTATTATTATTATTAGTAGTAGTAGTAGTAGTAGTAGTAGTAGTAGTAGTAGTAGTAGTAGTAGCATTATGTTGTTGTTAGTGGTGGTGGTAGTTATTCTGCTTGTATTATTTGTAAAAGTTTATTTAGCTGTTTAAATCATTATTTTTAATGTTCTTATTGTAATCATTAAACTCATTAATTATTGCCGTTGACTAATTAGACGGACATTGGGTCAGTGTTGTAGAGTGATTGTAAGTACAATGATGCGTGTTTAGACGGACTTTGTGTCAGTGTTGTACAGTGATTGTATGTACAATGATGCGTGTTTAGACGGACATTGTGTCAGTGTTGTACAGTGATTGTATTACAATGATGCATGTATAAAGGATTTAATTAAAATTTATATAATTCCAATGTACATATAGAAAACCGATTGAAAAAGCGAACAATAAAATATCTTTTAAAGGCGATAAAGACCACTCAACTATTCAGTTGTATGTTTCTTGGCAATAATTTTGAAACAATCAAGAATGAAATCGTATGGAAGTAATATTTTATTCTACACAGTGGTTTGGAAGTCATGCTTTATTATACAATGTATTATGGAAGTCATACTTTATTCTACATTGATATTGAAGTCATACGTTATTCTACAAAATGGTATGAAAGTCATATTTTATTTTACTCATTAGTATTTAAATCATCCTTCATTTTATACAACTGTACAGTAGTCATGCTTTATTATACTCACTGATACGGAAGTCATACTTTATTCTACACAGTGGTATGGAAGTCATACTTTATTCTATACCGTGGTATAGAAGTCATACTTTATTCTACACAGTGATATAGAAGTCATACTTTATTCTACATAGTGACAAGGAAGTCATACTTTATTCTACAACATGGTATAGAAGTCATACTTTATTTTACAACATGGTATAGAAGTCATACTTTATTCTACAACATGGTATAGAAGTCATACTTTATTCTACAGCATGGTATAGAAGTCATACTTTATTCTACACAGTAGTTTTTGAACATATCAATATTTTCATTACAGGTTGATATATATTAGAAGCAAAAAAATTAGAACGAAAAAAAATATTTGAAATGTTAGACAGATTACAAAATCTAAACAGGGTATAATGGAAGGATGATTTTATAATGTCTTTGTACCTTGTACTATAACTCTGACGGTGAAGACGCTAATGGCTACTCTAACATTAGGAACATCAAAACATTTATGTGGTTCTTTCCACCTTCTTTTGTTATATCGTGCACACACACACACACACACACACACACACCTCTAAAAATTAGCTCAAACATTTACCATGTCTGGCATATTACAAACTTGGGAGCATCGTACGAAATGTTTATCATTAAGGTGAAGAAAATAATGAATTATTATTTCAAACTATTAATCAAGGATAAATCGTTTTGCTTATTTCGCATTGTTTACTTTCTTCTCATACTGAACCCCACTTTATAAAATACGTACATTAAGCCATATGTGTACTGGTGTTAGAGAAAAGTATTGCAAAATAGGATTATGAGGCGAGGGTGTGGAACACACTTCCTAGGATCAGTTTTACTATCCAGTTAGAAGATTAAAAGTAAGTCTGGAAATGACAGAATTGCAGGAGCTTCCATGGGCTTCACTTTCTGTGTGTGCGTCGGGGATTTTATATCACTCGCTTACATGGACCTCACCACAAACAACAAAATAGAAAGAAGATTTTAACGATATTTCTGGGTCCTCTTTTGTAGTCATTACAGGCTTAAAGTTAATAAGTGGAAGATTTATCTATTGTAATTTTCCTCGCTCATCAATTTTATATAGGTACAGATTTAAGATTAAAATTAGAGGTTGTCCCATACACGTGTTGAATGACGTAATATGTATATGTTTACCTTCATTGGCTCTGTACACCAATGCACACTGCTGGAATATGTCAGTATCGCGTAAAATTACGATTACAAAAGTAACATGCACATCCCCATGGGTAATATTGTTTCAACATATTCGTTAAATGCCATGAAATAAATAAACAAAGAATGATATTTCACTGGATAACTTTACATACAAAATTAAGGTAATCCCCTTTCACGGTCTGTCATATGATTTGTTGTGCCTTTGTACTTTGGTAATTATATGTCTGTGGGAAGTTGCATTTTGACGATGTATACAAGTTTATCTGATGTTATTAATATAGAGCTGGAAGTTCAAATGTGTTTTGTATAACAATTTGATATCGTAGTCTAATTTCACATCTGCGTCATCTAGTTTTATACGCATTGAAAGTTTAATGAATGTGACTGAGGAGAGCTATATAAGAGATGAATCAAGTCCTTGCGTTAGATTCCGTTGTAAAATGATCATACGTAGGATCAAGTCCTTGCGTTAGATTCCGTTGTAAAATGATCATACGTAGGATCAAGTCCTTGCGTTAGATTCCTTTGTAAAATGATCATACGTAGGATCAAGTATGATATCTTTCTCATTTTGATAGTTTGTTGTATCATAAACGTTTGCATCAACTACTACGTTCACCTGCTGATAGACATTTGCATCACAACTAGTTCGCATGTTTGTCTTTGACACATTGAAGTATGTATTGGGATCCAATTTAGTGCACATAGCACATTCGTCAGTGTCTTTGGTCATTGCAAATTTCACCGCGTCTTCTGGAGTGGAGTATTGAACAATATCGGATTTAACTTGACAAAAAGAGTGATCCTTGCTAATTTTTGCTCTATCAGTTGAATCCACATCTTTCGAGCAATCTTCTAACCTGTCTGTTTTGTCGCTCCTTATTTCTGTATTTACACTTATATGGCTCTGTTTAGCATCACACGTTTGCCTTCGACAACTGAAATAAGAATATGAAATAAGAGGTTCAAGTGATATTAGAAATATATTTACACTGAACAGGAAAAATAAAAGTATATGTGTGTGTAACCTTGATTTGTAACGTGGCTTTAATATTTTTCAGTTATATCACTAAGATGTCTGTAGTATGCCAGTTTGTAGTAATATCTAGCAAACTGGAATATGATGCTGAATGCATGTTACACAATGTCCCACACAGTCACAGTATCCTGACACAACCCCGACTTGTCCTAACACTATCCTCTTAATGCTGAGCGCCAAGAGATGCAGCTGCTGGTACCATTTTTATAAGTCTTTGGTATTACTCGGCCGGAATTTGAACCCGCGACCTCCCGCATCTGATGCAGAGGCAGTGACCACGAGGTCACATAAGCGGTAGAGACTGAAAGCTTGAAGCACATAATAGCTAATTTGCCCATTGATGTCGGTGTTTATCCTCTATCCCTGCCCATATATTTAAGATCTCTTTTTCAATATAAAGATGACATATAATTTATAAAATTTGCATTGTGCTATGGGTCCTTCCTCGTCTTTGTTTTATGCGTAGTAACTACTTTTATATTCTCACCCTTAAAACATATGCAATTACAAGTCAGTTGAAAAATTTAAAACTATTAACACAATCAAGTCCATCACATGAGAGCTCGCCTCACTATTGTCGTGAATATAGATCATAATCAAATTCACCTGAGATTTTGACGATACAAGTTTACATGCCAGGTTTGATCAATGCCCAATCAAATATATGGTCTCTAGAATGTTTAAAATCTCAGCCAATCAGATTGAAGATCAATGTAAGCATATATGCTCAGATTGTTCATTATCAAATTGTTTCTATTACTTGATGATACAAGCGTACACGCCGAATCTAATCAAAATCTAATTAGATACGTAACCTCTATATACTTCAAAAAATAAGATTCATCATTACCACACTTCTAATATAGGTTGCCTCTCATAATAAAAAGAACCAGAACATGATTACATAAGCCTACATGCAAAATGTGATGGCGGAAGTGGCATTTGGAGGTTTCACCATATTATCAATACAATAGAAAGATTCTGAATTATCATTCATGGATGTTGTTCATAATCTAATTCATGGTAACCCTCAAGGTGTTTAACTTGCTTAAGTAATCTGATTCAGTTTTTTCCGAGTTGTGGCTTCTAATTTTCTCCCAAACCCAACAAATCAGATACAAAAATACTTCTTTAATATGTGTTGATGTCGTTTGTAATCCAGCTATTTGGAGCACGTGATAAGCTTATATACTCAGTAATGAAATCCAATCGGAAATACACCTTCTAGGATATTCACAAGCTTAGTCAATCAAACGAATAATCACATCACTGACTCATTGACGATGTAATGCTACATACTTAAATCGATACAAAACATGATATAAAATATGATACAATATTCAAACTGTACGTCAGTCCGATGTAATCAGCTCATTAATATGCATGGATGTCCTTCATGAATATGCATAGATGTTCTTCATGAACAAACCCTACGTGCTAAATTTGCATAAAATCTAATCAGACGTTTACCCACCAGAGTGCTCACAATCTCCGCCAACCAGCTGCATGATTGACTCAATCTTAGGTCCAGCTTTTGCCCATCTTATGACCAGTCAAGGATCTTGATGGCTTACTGAATCCAATGTAAATCTGATCAGAACCGTGGTATGTGGTTAACGACCTCAGCATACCAGATGCAGTATCATCTCTTTAATATATGTGGATGTCGTTGGTGATAGAAGTCATTGGATGAGATCAACTTACACAATATTTTCGATCAAAATCTGACCAGAAATGAAGCCTCTTGAGTGTATATGAGTTAATGGTGATGGACAGACAGACTATGGACGCAGGAACATATCATAAGCTCACTTGATCTTTGGTCATAGATCTAAGACTGGTATGGAATTAAGAAGCCGTATTACGAAGAAGAATGCACGAGGACATGCATGTGTGCGTGTGTGTGCGTGCGTGCATGTGTTTATATTATATAAGTGAACTAAACAATTGCTCCGGCTGATTGGATAACACATTATCATATGATAATTTGATATCACAATTTTTTGATATCTTACCTCAGTTCAGACTCCTCTCGAAATCCCCCACCCCACTCCCCATCCAAACATGGCGACAGTAGCAGTAGTTTTTAAATATAAAAACTAATTTTGAAAATGAAATAAATAAGTTAAATGCGTTTTGTGATTTTAGGAATACATTTAGTTGCATTGAATAATGACAAACTAACTATTAAAATAAGAAAAAAACCCACAAAATACATATGAAATACCTTTACTTCCATGCAATGGATCAAAATTAGTGCAAAATAAATGAAAACAAAACACAATATAAACCCCCAAATTAAACAAAAACTAAGGTGCAGTTATATAAACAAATGACAATACAACCTAAAGAACTGAAATTATATTTATGGGTTTGGTAATTTCTGCCGAAGTGCAGACGTACACACGTGTCAAATATCATTCCCTGTTTCACCAGAACGTCGGGAGATTACTAATGCTGCTGCTGCTGCTGCTACTATTGGTACTGTAAGTACAATTATTATTGTTGTATTTTGTATTGTTTGTTTAGAGTGCAGTATTGTTCCTATTTTATAATGCTACAAATGCATTTTATTGTGACAACTATTTCATTAAGTTTCTAGCTGCAGTCCTAATTATTAGGGACTGTCTTATCCGTAACATGAAGCAGTTCAACAAAAGTAATGAAAACCGCTGATTAACCTGCCAGTGGATAAACATGCTTTATGTGAAGGAAACTGTAAACTGTCAAAAAATAATATGTACTTACAGACTCACAGTGCACGTGAGAATAACGAGAACAAGAATGACAACCCCACTGGCGACAGCACCAATAATGATATACAAAGTCGATGGTTTTGTTTCCAAGTCTGTATAATAATAATAATAATAATAATAATAATAATAATAATAATAATAATAATAATAATAATAATAATAATAATAATAATAATAATAATAATAATAATAATAAAAACACAAATACAGCAACAGAAAAACAACAACCGTACGGGGTTTGATAATGACGGGAAAGGTATTTGTTCAATTCAAGTTTGTAAACTTTTTTATAAATCTAAAATTATCTCGAACCGTGTTCTAGGGTTTGAAGCATCTGTTCAACCAGAAATGGTCATACACGCAGAATCACACCACTGAGACCCATCAATAAAACCCTTAGAAATATCAGTGCTGCCTCCTAGCTACGATTCCATAGCATCAGTTTTCTGTAAGAGATTCCAAGATGCAAGGGATAATGGCATAACTGACCTTGCAACCATGGACTCAAACTCATGGCCTGCAGATGACACCATTTCTGTTATTGAAAAATTCGTATGCAAGGTGTACCTATTTCAAACTAGAAGCTGAGATGGTGGATGTCCACAGAGAAGCAGAGGCAATCGGAAAGGCTGCAGCCTACAAAGGACACTCTTCGTCAACCTCTTGTACAGACACAGTACTGGGCCATTATCTGGAACCATGACACCTCAGTTAACCTTGACACCATTACAAATATACGGATAGACATTAGACAGATAAGATTGGTTGTATTCATGTCTCTGCAAATTCAGACCCAAATTCTGGATTCCACTTGTTGAGGTACCAATAATAGATGCCAAAATCAACATGCACCTGTCGAAAAGCAGGGTTGAGCTGCTGAAACATCTGTGGCTGTTCTGTCATAGTGGTCACATGGAATTAGTGGGGAGAGCAGTGTATAAGGAGGAAAAGAAGGAAGAAGTGGAGAAAGCTGGAGAAGATTACATGTTCCTGCAAGATATCTGGTCTACTGGTAAACTGGGACATTGCTTGTGTTGTAACATTACACTTTTAAACATTAGGTCCCCATTAAATCTACGTTTCTACGTGATACTGTATCATCTATCAACATACATTACATGCATATTGGTAATAAAATCTCAAGAAAAGGCAATTAATAAACAGCAGGCAGCTGTTGGCACTATTTTTAGAAGTCTTTGGCATGATTAGGCTGCGGTACGAACCCACGCCTTCTCGCATCCGAGACAAACGCTTTAACCACTGGCTACCGGAACGGTTCACAACACACCTCACTGAAGACGTAAGTGGAAAAGTTAAGAATTAATCAAACTATGCTTTTATCTGCTTGGCAAGTCTGAAGCTGGTCAAGCGACTGGTCCATGCATTTTATAATCTTTGCGATTACATATATCTGAAATGGGAATAAAATTCAGAACATTATAGGTTTGGAAGAACCAGCTTTACACGATTCCGACATACTTTCTCTTCTACGCACAAGAAGTGTGATAGGATATGAGAAATGTATTTGTCAGATGTCAGTCCAATGATCCCACACTTATTGCTCATGACAGCATAAATCATGTCAGATAATCCACAATATATCATGCTGAAATAACAGATTACCAGAAACGACACCTTCTGTCACTGACGAATTTCTTGATGGACACGATTCTGTCAAGAGATCTAGGAAAGTATTCTCTCCTGTGGGAAAAGATGATATGGCATTGGAAATGTGAGAGGCATAATTGCAGATAGTCAGAACTTTGGATATTTGAATTGGTGGTGTCAATGAGCATGACTAATATATGCTGCATCCACTGACAGAGTGAATCTAGCACTCAACATCCACACTCATTTTATTCATATGTTGGTCCAACAAATAAGAACAAGATGAAAAAAGTTCAGAAAATCATCGACATGATTATGATTAAAATAACATTTATTCAGTGGTAAAGACGTGGATGTATAATTTCTGTAACTGATGTACTTATACTTGAAGTTGAAAATTGGATTTGTATTTGAAAAACGCGGATGCACACATAGCAAAGAGTCTATGTAAAAGAAGTTTGCAGTTTACAAAAGTATGACACAACCAGTTCTGGTGGACTAATAATTGACTCAAGCCATATTTATATACATAAATGTGGAATTACATGTTTCTATATTTAGCGATTTTGTCTAAGTCTTGCTATGAAGGTTTCATAACAAATGTCTAAATGGAAAGGTCTCACTAAGTGACTAAATAATCTGAAATTTGTAATCATATCGGATTCTAGTAAGAATATACACATATGCATATATTTCATAAATCATCACACTTTTGAACGGAAAAATGACAAACGAAGAATCTAAACACCACATGTAAAACGTATATTCTTTTCGACTTAGGATATGGATGTCCAACCAAACAATGGTTCTTAAAAGCGTAGACACGTTGTCTTCTAATATATGTATTGTTCGTTTTACACCATGGGAATGTTATGAAACCTCCTTTTACGTGGTCATATTCTATAAACTTATGATCGTATATGAAGTAAATTGCTATAGTAAAAAAGAAAATCATTATTTTTGCTCGCTGTTATAAAAACTAAAGAATTCAAGGTCAGAAGGGTAGATTGATTAATTTACATACTATAATTGAAAACTCATGACACATAGATTAATCTAAAATATTGCTTATAATATCGTGGTTTGGCGAGGGAGTTGTGAAGGAGGCGATATTGTTATCGGGATGGTAGCTTGTTATTGTTGTGGACACACCTATTGTTATTGTTGTGGACACACCTATTGTCATTGTTGTGGGCGCACCTGTTGTTGAAATTGGCTTTTGGCTGTATCTTGGAATGGACCCATCCAGTTTCGACACAGCATAGCGTTGGTTTTCATCTATTTGAAAACAGGCATATGGATATAAAATTAATGACATGTACTCAGTAAGAGAGAGTTAATTTCATAGTGAGTAGTTTATATATATATATATATATATATATATATATATATATATATATATATATATATATATATATATATATATATATATATATATATAAAGTGTTAAATAAAGAGACTTAATAGAGAAATCAATTTCGTAAATTTCTCAGTCCTATATATTTACATATGAAAAATATATTCCTATATTTCGATACGTACAAATATAAAATTTATAATCATGCCATGTGACGCTTCATTGTGTGTGCCAATAAAAAATTATCTTCAGCAATAAACAAAAATACTATGTAAGCGAGAGCAAATAAATAGAAACTACCTTACATTATATACATGAAAATTAATCTTTGATTTTAAAAAATCGGACCAGACACCGTTCGCATCTTTCTGGAGTTATTTCCACTTTCTCCTTGCAACAATGATAAATCGGCTGTGATGACTTGTTAAAATGAAATCTCATTGATTTCGGATAAGGTCAAATAGCTTAAAAAATGATGAAAATATAACTTAGTGTGACAGATTAAGTTGACCAAATCCTGCCATATTCTAAGGGTACGTATTTATATCATCAGGCTTTAAAGGTGGCCCTCTACAGTTTCGTATTTTGCATAGAGTTAGAATTTAAAAGAAAAAGAATTTCCCCGGGAGTCTTCACTGGTTATAATGGCTATTTAGCAAAAACTTTGTTCATCTTAAGTATTATTTAAAAACCACTACTTCTATTTATTTTGGTGTATGATTTATGCGTGTAATATGGGTTACAGAGTATACACATTGGCCTTACTCCAGATGCGCATCTTCCAAGAATGTGCTAGCTCCACTTGGTCATTTTCACTTCCTCAGGTAAATTGTAAATTGTTACATTTAATGTATTCGTTAATTCATTCATTGCACTTTCAGGATATTTTAATGTCTAGTCTGGCAAATCTAATTATCCTTATTTTAATAGCGGCTAAGAATAAAGTACTTTAGACAAATTTATGCTGATTTTTGGAGCCCAGGGATGCATTTTAGTTAGCAGTAAGCACAGATCATTTACAATTCCCAAAAGTACAATATCCATAGCAATGTCAGCCATATTACATCAAAGCAGCATAACGGTATGCCAACAATCTCTCTATTGGGCATGTTTTAAATGCAAACAATTTCACATTACATACATCACTTTCAAAAGTACATGATAACTGGTGAGCCTTCAAAAAAGTGTAGTGAATGCAAGAAAAGGAAGTGTGGGTGAGAGTGTTGCGCCTAAAACTAAATTTAATATTGTAAACTTCGATTCTGCATCAAGTTGTTCATATAATAAAAAGAAAATGTTCATTACATACGTTAATACCTGACATATTTCATGTCGTACCAAACATGATATATTTTAACTCGAGGAGTCACCACTCGATAAAATATCACATTGTTGGTATCACACGATGATATATATCAAGCATTAACATCGGAAAATAAAATATCATCTGTCTGTCTGTCTGTCTGTCTGTCTGTCTGTCTGTCTGTCTGTCTGTCTGTCTGTCTGTCTGTCTCTCTCTCTCTCTCTCTCTCTCTCTCTCTATATATATATATATATATATATATATATATATATATATATATATATATATATAATGTATGTAAGCTATGTCAATGATATACCACGAGATGTATACATTTTTCAGTAATGAAAAATTTCTGCAAGTGATATATCATTGATACAGTGTGCATACTATACATGTATGTTACTTATATCACATACAAATACACATGGCATGTGGCGCTTCGAAGAGATTTAAGATTTACTATAAGTGTGTACTGGCCGAGTGATAAACTCCTTATATCCCTGCCGAGTCTGTTCACTACAAAATGTAGTTGTGTGCTTTTTGTGGCTATTCATACTACCTCAGCACATTAATAAGTTGATTGGTTTCTTTTAATAGTTTATATTTTATTCACATTGATTAAATCAATGTAAGACACACTTATGATTTAACCATGAAATATGGTTTTAATGAAAATGCAGATCTTATTGGCGATCACATGAACATATGCGCTTACCATAGGAAAGAAAAGCAAGTAACAACATATCATACCCGTAAACAAACAAGTACAGACTAGAGTCGTAAACATATTCTACATGAGACCTAATATTATTATGATTTAATTATCGTTTCAAAATCGGTACTTTTTTATACCAGTCTTTATGCGTACAGTGTACATAGGCTGCAAAAGTGTTATCAGGCAAAATTATCTACTTCATGTAATAGTTACATTTTATAGTGCAATGGCAGATGCATCTTTAAGTATAATTTTTGAACCATTATGTTGTTGATGTACATTTCATATTTTCTTTGTAGTATTGTATTTAGTAATGTAGTTTATACAAATTTTCAAATAATATACAACCTGATATAGCATTTTGTAAGTGCACGTCTTTAAAGTATTTTCAATTTTGAACCATCCTTTTAAGGATGTACGCAATTCACACAGAATCAATAGCGGTTACATTTTTTTCATATATCAGGTGCTCATAATTTTCATTATTTTCTTTTTAAATATCTTTCAAAACTTCTCCAGAATTCAGTACCATGCACTATAATATACATTTCTTATGACTAAATACTTGAACATCAATAAACAAATCAATGCCGCATTATATTTATAAACACGCAATTAACTAAAATAATTTTACTGTTTAGTTAGTTTAATGAAAACCATTTTGTTCTTGATACCCACAGCTTATATGTGTGCGTTTGAGTCCTGCCATAGACCCGCACAATTTTTCATTGTTGAGCACACCTGTTCTCTCTCACTGAATCCATACCCTTTCATTAACACATAACGTTTACTGTTCATTATTTCGTCTTCCAAAAGAGTCTCTACTTTAAGCAAGTAGCCTTCCTTGTCACACGGAGATAACTCTTCTTCAAAACATATCCCCTCAATTTTCTTTAGCTTTATGTATTCCAAGATATATCTAGAAGTAAAGAAATGATGCTTCAAGAGTCTTAAATGTCTCAACCATAAAATTAGTCTTTTTGCGAGGACTAATTAATATTTTGATAGTTTCTGTTGGAGTCATTTGGTAGTATATATATATATATATATATATATATATATATATATATATATATATATATATATATATATATATATATCTACTTTGCTAGGAAATACACCTAAGCTTTTTGAGTGATTTTTTTTTCGTTTCTATAACTTATATAAAAACGGTAAGTTGTTTTCATAATTCTGATCATACTTTCATTTCACATTTAGCTTGTTTTGTTGACATATGTTTGTTGATCGTCGCAAGCCATGGGTGATAATAAACTACGCTTCCTTATCATGCCTGGCTACGTTTGCTGAGACCTTCGCGTTTTATATGAACACGTATCTATACAAGAATGACTTGAACAACACAATGTAGCAATCAACTACGCATCAATGAAAGTGTCCATTGTACTGACCGATAAGTGACTCTACTTAGATGAGAACATTTGATTGGCTTATTTAAACAGTTGTATAACCGGATTAATACATCTGATTAGCTTCCTGTTTTCAATAACGCGAATTACACACCGAACGTTGTGACATTTGTCGGAATATTATAAAAAGATGGTTTACAGGCAAAACTAGGTACTAAAACTAGCTTCTTATCCATTCCAACAATTATTTTGGTCCTACAAGTTCTAAAGATCTCAATGATATTACAAACTGGATTTGGTTTCTGTGGGCACTTGAGTAGTTAATCAGTACAATATGTGCTTTGAACTGTCAGTGGCACATGCATCAGAATATACCGCCGCTTGGTTTTACTTGATTAATAGAGGACCGGTTCAGGTTGTTTGTTTTACGCAGCTTGGGCTTCCGCTCTTCACAGGTTCGTCTTCTCAGCTCACCGTCTGTATATTGTTTTGTATGAAATAGAGCCATGTGGAACAATACTATGCACGATCTTCGTGTGTCTCATATGCAATATCGTAGCGTTTGAAGGACGACTTGTGCGAATCTATCAAGCATTTCACGTAACGTTTTGTAACAGTTGTAATTTATGAAATTGCTTTAATTGCTCCATCGTTTTCTTCTAGAAAGGCCTCCTGAAGGTAGACAACTGTTGGGCCATGCTTTTTATGTAGAAAAATTTTTTTATATCTGACTTAAAACATCGCCTACTACGGTCATATATTCTGGAACTTGTGGAAGTTCTGAATATCTGAAATATTTCAACGGGGTGGTATTAGGTGGGTCTCAAGTATACCTATATTAGAGACTTCCAGATTGTTTGAAGTGCTTGATAAGAACGTCAGATCATTTTTGAAGCCAAATAGATTGTTTCATTTGCTCTTTCATCGGTGCAAGCATTGTACTGAAATTGTGACAGGTGTGCTGCTCGTTCCGTGGGTGAATTTAACTGGTGGTTTACCTGTAGTATTTTAGCTTCAGAACAAGATTACCTGCTCAAGCATTGGAGTTCATAAGACTAAACTTTGTGTCGGTCTGTGGCCATATAATGACTGTCTGGGAACATACAAAATCAGTGGAGTGTCTTCTCACCGTCTTAGCTACGCTAGCGTAGGATTTGACGACATGGGAGCTAAGACATTTGCCATGCTTAGCACATTGGATTTCCCTCTCCTTTTGTCATTAGGATGGTATCTAAAGAACAAAATGCATTCAATCTAGTTCCATCAGACGCTTTAGAACCCGAAAAATGGCTAATGAGAACAAAATCAAAAGAAACTGTTAATTTAGTTTAAAACGGTGACAAGTTGAAAACATCATATAATCTTACCTTCAACACATATTGCTCTTCTCCTTTGTGAACATTCATCAGAATATATTTTTCCTTCATAGTACAATACACAAAGTTTCAGCAAAGTTGGATTTGGCTCCTCTGCAAATAAAATATTATTTTAAAAAATTATACAAAACTTTTCAGGAATAACCATATTATGATGTTGATAATATTTTTCCTATTAAAGTCGGCGTTGTCGGACAACAATAATATATTGTTGTACGTAAATGGAGTTATATAATCTCACCAAATTGATGTTAATTCCAATTCAATTTGGAAATAATTTAACTAGTTCATATTTTGTTTTTATTTTCTTTCCTTATTTTTCTGCTATTATGAACTTTTTCATTGTCTTTCTTTCAATACATGGAAGTATATAGAGTACATATATTTAAACGATTTTGAGAGATAACCATGCACTGTGGTACTTTAAGATATATATTATGACACTTAAGGTATGCAGTGACGCTTTTAATGTATGCATTGTGACACTGATAAGCTATGCATTGTGACACATTTATGGTATGCATTGTGGCACATTAAGTTATGCATAATGGAACGTTAAGGTATGCATTATAATACTTTAAGTTATTCATTGTGATACTATATGGCATGTACGTGGTACTTAAAGGAATATATTGTGAGGTATATATTGTGACACTTTAAGGCATACACTCTGACACTTTAAGGTTTTATTTGGAATACTTTAATGTAACCATTGATATACTTTAATGTATGTATTGCTAGATGCATATTTGATTTGTATTATTTATTAGTTTTCTCTCTATTATTATATGTTATGTATACTTGTCTTCTGGACTTAACATGGTTCAAAATCAGCTTCACTGTGCACCTGAACATTAATATTTATTTTGCAATAAAAGCAATTCTAAATCTCAAACCGGCACAAATTTTAGCAATCAAGTATTTGGCAACACCGATCAGAAATCTTCGTCTCTTCATAGATGCGCATATTGCATGAAGAATGGGCACGCTACAGATTGAAAAATGAGCCACATAATAACGACTGAGCTATTTAAATTGCACTTGATTTTTACAAGCCAATGTCACAGTCATGGACATGTAGTGAAAACAATATATTTATTTTATCAAACAAAGCCCAATGTGGTTTTATATATCGAGAATTATAAACCAATCATTCTATATCACTCATAGGTGATTCTGTCAACAATATCCTTAAAAAATGTTTCAAGGAAAACAGGAGCTTCTCAGAGTCTTTTATTATCAGGAACTTTTACTTTATCTGAGAAGTCTTATTTCAATAACATGTGTTCGTATTCAGAAAGTAGAGTGTTGTTTTGTTTACGTTCCTCTCCATCTGTACTTTGATCATTATATTTAATATAATGCTCCTTGATAGTCGGAACAGTTACGTCTTTAACGATTGAATTTATCCATTTATTACTATGTAATGACCTATCAGGAGATGAGGTTCTGCTTAATCAACTTGTAGCTCAGAAAATTGATTATATTGAAAATGAAATTCCCGATTTATACCCAGTTTGTGCAGTTGCACAATGAAAGCTCCTATGAAGAGCGTTGATCAGGAAATTATACCTTCAACTGTCACATTTATTGGTAAGGATTTTGATGAGTCCACCTTTGCTACTGATATGGATCAATTAAAAGGTATTTATCACAGTGATCCTCTTGTTACTACTAATTCTAAGTATTCCAATCAGGATGACAATAACTCGAACAGGAATATAATCCTGAGATTTTCTGTTTGTTTCAGAGGACAATAAGTCAACCTGAATCCACGTAATTATTTGTTCATACCTTGTTAAAAATTGGGTACTTATGAGAAAATGAAGACCACCTGATGTATCCGCTTTTGATCAGCGTCAGTGGGCTCTCTTATTGATGTTCGTAAGTGAGATTGGCAGAAGATTCTTAGTCTAGCTCAAGAAACTTGTTTGGCTGGTCATTAAGAGATCTGAATTATTTTTATTGGCAGTAAATTAAAAGTGACTTTTATAAATATTTCAGATCTTGTGACACTTGTGAAATGGTCGGAAAACCTATTCCGAAGATACGGATGGCTCACCAGCAACTTATTTGTGTCATAAACCAATATTTCTTGATTATAATAAGCGCGTCCACAAAATTCTCAGAGGCAATTCCATTGAGGAATGTTAAAACTAAAAACACCGTAAAAACTTTGGAAAAGTTTTGTGTTAAACAAATTTGCATTCCCAAATCTGTACAATTTGCTGCTAATGGTCAAATTTTATGTCTAGAGTTTTGCAGTAAGTTATGCATGAATTAGGCACCTAACAATTCAAATATCATAACATCCTGAAATTCAAGGATCTTTACAGAGAGTTCATCAAATATTAACAAATATGATTCAAATACGTTTTGATATTGGTCAAGATTGGGACGAAGGTTTTCATTTACGGTCGTTTTCTCTTAAGGAAACAATTCAATAATATTTAGGATTTAGTTCCTTTGAAGCACTGTCCGTGAGCGATTGATATTATTAAAAAAGAGAGACTTCTTTTAAATGACAATTCACAATTAATCTTCTTAACTATTTGTTTTTCTAAATTCAAATAAAAGTTGTTAACAACTTGTGAAGTTGCAAGTACTAATGTTCACCATATTCAGTGAAACATGAAATTAATGCATGACAAAAATACAAAAGGAAAGGAGTTTTCAGCCTGGTGATAGAGGTTTGGCATTTGTCCATACCTCAAAATCAGTTCACGTATTAATGTCCTTATTCAGCTGAAAAATAAAAAGCACTTGACTTCTGAGAGGCAAAAACAAAAGCAACTTTGCAATATAAATATGTTTTAGTAGTACAGTCAGTCATATCAATTTAGTTGTACCTCTCTAACACAGCCAGGACTTGAGCGGTGGAATGCGATCATAGTATTGTAGTTTTGTTGATACCAATCTTCGACCATAGAAATGTGAATAATCTGGACCAAAAATTTTCATATCTAAAGCCACAAGAAATACGAGAGGTAAAACAGCAATTATTTGCATATGAGCACACTCTTCCTGATGTTCCTACCGAACAAACAAAATTTACGATGATGCTGAAACTGAAAACTTCATACCTGTAAACAGCATCCGTACAGGATGAGCCATCTCATACAGAAATATTTGTAAAAGAAATTCGGTTTATGATAGAGATTTATTTTATGGAACCGAGTAGAACTGACTGAAGCTCATCATGTGTTCTTTTCCCTAAACCAGGTAACACTTTGAGCATGCGGACCAACAATACAAAATTGAACATTATGAATAAAACATATTTATTAACATGCCAAGAATCGATGACCACTTTGACAAAATTGGAAATGCAAAATATGTCACTAAATGCGACTGCTTGAAAGGATTCTTGAAAATTCCACTGAAGGTTGTTGGTAACTCCTGATGAGATATGTCAACATAAAGTGACGCCCTTTGAGATGAATGGTTTGCCTAGTCCTTTTCAACCCTTAATGAACATCATTACATCTGGTCCAGATAATTGTGACGCTTACATCATTGACGTAATTTACAACGACACACGGAAAGATCACGTGCAAACCAATAGGAAATTCTTTGATAGACTCAGTGATGCAAAACTTGACAATTAATGTAAATAAAGGTGAATTTTGCTGTACATGTGTTACAGTTCTAACAGATATCGTGGAACTCGGGCAAGCTAAACCTATTGAAGTTAAGTTCAAGGCTAATCTTTGAATTCCCGTGCCTATCAGTACAAAAGCAGCTAATCCGATTTTGGGTATCCCTGGTATTATCTTTACTCCAATTTGCCCATAATTATTATACACATTGCAAGTTTGTTGAGTAAAAAATCCAAGTTTCATTGGTTTGAAAAATGTTAAGTTAAAATCCGTAAAAGAACACCAGTTCTTTTAGCTAAAAATTTCAGTCAATCATTTAAACTATCTGTTGATGCAAGTGATGTTAGAGTTGGTGGAGCATTCATTCAAGAAGACAAATGGTGTAGATCATTAGCCTTTGATATTAAAATTGCAACGGTTTGAAGTGTATAATTATTCAGCTCTTTCTCCGATTTTTGTATTCAATGATCACAAACTCATTATTTTCATTGGCAAGGATTGATTCTGCAGGAATACACTATTATATCAGACGCTTCATTTGAAAAGATAATTAAATTGGAGATGTGCAATCACGTGTATATAATTAATATTTTGCTTAATCTATATTTTGTATTATTCGTAAGACTTTATTTTATTCCATTTTAACCACATATATTAAACTAATAGCTAAAGGAAAGGTTTAGTGTCTAACTTTATTTGTGAATGGAAGGTGTTATGTATATTTAATGTGTATTATTTGTTTGTTGTCTTTAATTGGTTATATGTGATGTATAATTCTATAATGGTATTCTGGACATGACCTTATCTAAAATCAAGTTCTGTGAGTATACCTGACCTGTAACTTTTATTTATAAACAAATTATGCAAAGGAGGAATTTTTCTAAGAGACCGGATAAAATATTTGCATCATTATCAACGGCAGTAAAAATGTTTATTTGGGCCTGGGTTAAGAGCATTGGTATTCCGTATGTAAATATCTAGTCAACCTCTTGTTTCTCATGTCCCAAGTCATTTATGATAATTTTAGTAATAAACTTTGATTTGTTGATAATTTGGAATTTTCGAAAACGAAAACTTATATCAATTGACAGTATATTTTCGGAGAATAGTACTTGCGACGTAGGTCAAGAAGATGAGTTTAAAATTTCTTTTCGTTGAGAAATTGCTCATTTTTGCAATTTACATCCGCGGCAGAATCAGTCTTTCTGTTGCGTGTATTATTTTATTTGGATGGAATTATTTGTTCAAATCATTATTCACTGGAAATTCAAAGTACTCATAATTTGGAATTATAGTAAATTGAGATAAGAGCGGTTTTTGGATTATATTATTGTGATATACGAGAAGTCTGTCGGCATATCGTCACACTTCAGGAGATTGGCACATTACTACGTTCGAGACTACAGGCTGATCAACAAATATTTAATATTGGAATTTAATTGGAATACCTATGGAATCAGTTGGAACTTTATAGATTACGACATGTGATATCTCTTTGATGACTATTTGTATTAAATTCGCATATTTCACTTTGTATTCGAAGGAAATAAATTGATTGTTTTTATTTTGCAAAATTGTCTTTCACCCCTCTTCTGTTACATAGTTTATGATTATTGATTCCTAATAATTGTGATACTTTAATGTATTAGTTTTGATATTTTAAGAAATTTATTGGGAGAGTTAAATAATTGAATTCTGACACTTTAAGGTTCATATTGGGACACTATACGCTACTCATTGTGAGACTATATTTATAGTGATACTTTAATGTATTCATAGTGAGACTTTAATGTATTCATAGTGTTACTTTAATGTATTCATAGTGATACTTTATTGTATTCATTGTGATACTATAATGTATTCATAGTGATACTTTCATGTATTCATAGTGATACTTTAATGTATTCATAGTGATACTTTAATGTATCTATTGTGATACTTTAATGTATTAATTGTGATACTTTAATGTATTCATAGTGATACATTAATGTATTCATTGTGATACTTTATTGTATTCATAGTGATACTCTTATGTATTCATTGTAATACTTTAATGTATTCATTGTGATACTTCAATGTATTAATTGTGATACTTTAATGTATTCATAGTGATACTTTCATGTATTCATAGTGATACGCTAATGTATTCATAATAATACATTAATGTATTTATTGTGATACTTTAATGTATTCATAGTGATACTTTAATGTATTCATAGTGATACCTTAATGTATTCATTGTGATACTTTAATGTATTCATAGTGATACTTTAATGTATTCATAGTGATACATTAATGTATTCATTGTGATACTTTATTGTATTCATTGTGATAGTTTAATGTATTCATTGTAATACATTAATGTATTCATAGTGATACTTTAATGTATTCATAGTGATACCTTAATGTATTCATTGTGATACTTTAATGTATTCGTAGTGATACTTTAATGTATTCATAGTGATACATTAATGTATTCATTGTGATACTTTATTGTATTCATTGTGATACTTTATTGTATTCATAGTGATACTCTTATGTATTCATTGTAATACTTTAATGTATTCATTGTGATACTTTAATGTATTCATAGTGATACTATAATGTATTCATTGTGATACTTTAATGTATTCATATTGATACTTTAATGTATTCATTGTGATACCTTAATGTATTCATAGTGATACTTTAGTGTATTCATAGTGATACTTTCATGTATTCATAGTGATACGTTAATGTATTCATATTGATACTTAAGTGTATTCATAGTGATACTCTATTGTATTCATTGTGATACTTTAATGTATTCATAGTGATACTTTAATGTATTCATAGTGATACTTAAGTGTATTCATAGTGATACTCTATTGTATTCATTGTGATACTTTAATGTATTCATAGTGATACTGTTGTATATTCATAGTGATACTTTAATGTATTCATAGTGATACTTTAATGTATTCATTGTGATACTTTAATGTATTCATTGTAATACATTAATATATTCATTGTGATACTTTAATGTATTCATTGTGATAATTTAATGTAATCATTGTGATACTTTAATGTATTCATAGTGATACTTTAAAGTATTCATTGTGATACTTTATTGTATTCATTTTGATAGTTTAATGTATTCATTGTAATACTTTAATGTATTCATAGTGATACTCTATTGTACTCATTGTGATACTTTAATGTATTCATAGTGATACTTAAGTGTATTCATAGTGATACTTTAATGTATTCATAGTGATACTCTATTGTACTCATTGTAATACTTTAATGTATTCATAGAGATACTTTAATGTATTCATAGTGATACTTTAATGTATTCATAGTAATACTTTAATGTATTCACAGTGATACTTTAATGTATTCATAGTGATACTTTAATGTATTCATAGTGATACCTTCATGTATTCATAGTGATACATTAATGTATTCATAGTGATACTTTTATGTATTCATAGTGATACTTTAATGTATTCATAGTGATACTTAAGTGTATTCATAGTGATACTCTATTGTATTCATTGTGATACTCTAATGTGTTCATAGTGATACTTTAGTGTATTCATAGTGATACTCTATTGTATTCATTGTGATACTTTAATGTAGTCATAGTGATACTTTAATATATTCATAGTGATACTTTAATGTTTTCTTAGTGACACTGTAATGTATTCATAGTGATACTTTTTGTATTCATAGTGATACTTTAGTGTATTCAAAGTGATACTCTATTGTATTCATTGTGATACTTTAATTTATTCATAGTGATACTTTAATGTATTCATAGTGATACTTTAATGTATTCATAGTGATACTCTATTATATTCATTGTGATACTTTAATGTATTCATAGTGATACATTAGTGTATTCATAGTGATACTCTATTATATTCATTGTGATACTTTAATGTATTCATAGTGATACTTTAGTGTATTCATAGTGATACTTTAATGTATTCATAGTGACACTGTAATGTATTCATAGTGATACTTTTATGTATTCATAGTGATACTTTAGTGTGTTCATAGTGATACTCTATTGTATTCATTGTGATACTTTAATGTATTCATAGTGATACATTAGTGTATTCATAGTGATACTTTAATGTATTCCTAGTGATACTGTAAAGCATTCATAGTGATACTTTTATATATTCATAGTGATACTTTAATGTATTCATAGTGACACTTTAATGTATTCATTGTGATACTTTAATGTATTCATTGTGATACTTTAATGTATTCATTGTGATACCTTAATGTATTCATAGTGATACTTTAATGTATTCATAGTGATACTTTATTGTATTCATTGTGATTCTTTAATATATTCATGGTAATACTTTAATGTATTCATATTGATACTTTAATGTATTCATTGTGATACCTTAATGTATTCATAGTGATACTTTAGTGTATTCATAGTGATACCTTCATGTACTCATAGTGATACGTTAATGTATTCATAGTGATACTTTAATGTATTCATAGTGATACTCTATTGTATTCATTGTGATACTTTAATGTGTTCATAGTGATACTTTAGTGTATTCGTAGTGATATTCTATTGTATTCATTGTGATACTTTAATGTAGTCATAGTGCTACTTTAATGTATTCATAATGATACTTTAATGTATTCATAGTGACACTGTAATGTATTCATAGTGATACTTTTTGTATTCATAGTGATACTTTAGTGTATTCATAGTGATACTCTATTGTATTCATTGTGATACTTTAATGTATTCATAGTGATACTTTAATGTATTCATAGTGATACTTTAATGTATTCATAGTGACACTGTAATGTATTCATAGTGATACTTTAATGTATTCATAGTGATACATTAGTGTATTCATAGTGATACTCTATTGTATTCATTGTGATACTCTAATGTATTCATAGTGATACCTTAGGGTATTCATAGTGATACTTTAATGTATTCATAGTGATACCTTATTGTATTCATAGTGATACTCTATTGTATTCATTGTGATACTTTAATGTATTCATAGTGATATCTTAGTGTATTCATAGTGATACTTTAATGTATTCATAGTGATACTGTAAAGCATTCATAGCGATACTTTCATATATTCATAGTGATACTTTAATGTATTCATAGTGATACTTAAGTGTTTTCATAGTGATACTTTAATGTATTCATAGTGATATTTTAATGTATTCATAGTGACACTGTAATGTATTCATTGTGATACTTTAATGTATTCATAGTGATACTTTAATGTATTCATAGTGATACTTTAATGTATTCATAGTGATACTTTAATGTATTCATTGTGATTCTTTAATGTATTCATAGTGACACTGTAATGTATTCATTGTGATACTTTAATGTATTCATAGTGATACTTTAATGTATTCATTGTGATACCATAATGTATTCATAGTGATACTTTAGTGTATTCATAGTGATACTTTCATGTATTCATAGTGATACGTTAATGTATTCATATTGATACTTAAGTGTATTCATAGTGATACTCTATTGTATTCATTGTGATACTTTAATGTATTCATAGTGATACTTTAATGTATTCATAGTGATACTTTAATGTATTCATAGTGATACTTAAGTGTATTCATAGTGATACTCTATTGTATTCATTGTGATACTTTAATGTATTCATAGTGATACTTTTGTATACTCATAGTGATACTTTACTATATTCGTAGTGATACTTTAATGTATTCATTGTGATACTTTAATGTATTCATAGTGATACTTTAATGTATTCATAGTGATACTTTAATGTATTCATAGTGATACTTTAATATATTCATAGTGATACTTTAATGTATTCATAGTGATTCTTAAGTGTATTCATAGTGATACTCTATTGTATTCATTGTGATACTTCAATGTATTCATAGTGATACTTTTATATATTCAAATGTGATACTGTAATGTATTCATAGTGATACTTTAATGTATGCATTGTGATACTTTAAGGTATTCATAGTGATACTTTAATGTATTCATAGTGATACTTTAATGTATTCATTGTGATTCTTTAATATATTCATTGTAATTCTTTAATGTATTCATATTGATACTTTAATGTATTCATTGTGATACCTTAATGTATTCATAGTGATACTTTAGTGTATTCATAGTGATACTTTCATGTATTCGTAGTGATACGTTAATGTATTCATAGTGATACTTTAATGTATTCATTGTGATTCTTTAATATATTCATTGTAATACTTTAATGTATTCATATTGATACTTTAATGTATTCATTGTGATACCTTAATGTATTCATAGTGATACTTTAGTGTATTCATAGTGATACTTTCATGTATTCATAGTGATACGTTAATGTATTCATAGTGATACTTTAATGTATTCATAGTGATACTCTATTGTATTCATTGTGATACTCTAATGTGTTCATAGTGATACTTTAGTGTATTCATAGTGATACTCTATTGTATTCATTGTGATACTTTAATGTAGTCATAGTGATACTTTAATATATTCATAGTGATACTTTAATGTATTCTTAGTGACACTGTAATGTATTCATAGTGATACTTTTTTGTATTCATAGTGATACTTTAGTGTATTCATAGTGATACTCTATTGTTTTCATTGTGATACTTTAAGGTATTCATAGTGATACTTTAATGTATTCATAGTAATACTTTAATGTATTCATAGTGACACTGTAATGTATTCATAGTGATACTTTAATGTATTCATAGTGATACATTAGTGTATTCATAGTGATACTCTATTGTATTCATTGTGATACTTTAATGTATTCATAGTGATACTTTAGTGTATTCATAGTGATACTTTATGTATTCATAGTGACACTGTAATGTATTCCTAGTGATACTTTTATGTATTCATAGTGATACTTTATTGTATTCATAGTGATACTCTATTGTATTCATTGTGATACTTTAATGTATTCATAGTGATACTGTAAAGCATTCATAGTGATACTTTTATATATTCATAGTGATACTTTAATGTATTCATAGTGATACTTTAATGTATTCATTGTGATACTTTAATGTATTCATTGTGATACTTTAATGTATTCCTTGTGATACTTTAATGTATTCATTGTGATACTTTAATGTATTCTTTGTGATACTTTAATGTATTCATTGTGATACTTTAATGTATTCATAGTGATACTTTAATGTATTCATATTGATACTTTAATGTTTTCAATGTGGTACCTTAATGTATTCATAGTGATACCTTAGTGTATTCATAGTGATACCTTCATGTATTCATAGTGATACTTTAATGTATTCATAGTGATACTTTAATGTATTCATAGTGATACTCTATTGTATTCATTGTGATACTTTAATGTGTTCATAGTGATACTTTAGTGTATTCATAGTGATACTTTAATGTATTCATAGTGACACTGTAATGTATTCATAGTGATACTTTTTTGTATTCATAGTGATACTTTAGTGTATTCATAGTGATACTCTATTGTATTCATTGTGATACTTTAATGTATTCATAGTGATACTTTAATGTATTCATAGTGATACTCTATTGTATTCATTGTGATACTTTAATATAGTCATAGTGATACTTTAATGTATTCATAGTGATACTTTAATGTATTCATAGTGACACTGTAATGTATTCATAGTGATACTTTTTTGTATTCATAGTGATACTTTAGTGTATTCATAGTGATACTCTATTGTATTCATTGTGATACTTTAATGTATTCATAGTGATACTTTAGTGTATTCATAGTGATACTTTAATGTATTCATAGTGACACTGTAATGTATTCATAGTGATACTTTAATGTATTCATAGTGATACTTTATTGTATTCATAGTGATACTCTATTGTATTCATTGTGATACTTTAATGTATTCATAGTGATACCTTAGTGTATTCATAGTGATACTTTAATGTATTCATAGTGATACTGTAAAGCATTCATAGCGATACTTTCATATATTCATAGTGATACTTTAATGTATTCATAGTGATACTTAAGTGTATTCATAGTGATACTTTAATGTATTCATAGTGATATTTTAATGTATTCATAGTGACACTGTAATGTATTCATTGTGATACTTTAATGTATTCATAGTGATACTTTAATGTATTCATAGTGATACTTTAATGTATTCATAGTGATACTTTAATGTATTCATTGTGATTCTTTAATGTATTCATAGTGACACTGTAATGTATTCATTGTGATACTTTAATGTATTCATAGTGATACTTTAATGTATTCATTGTGATACTTTAATGTATTCATAGTGATACTTTAATGTATTCATAGTGATACTTTAATGTATTCATTGTGATACTTTAATGTATTCATAGTGATACTTTAATGTATTCATAGTGATACTTTAATGTATTCATAGTGATACTTTAATGTATTCATAGTGATACTTTAATGTATTAATTGTGATACTTTAATGTATTCATAGTGATACTTTAATGTATTCATAGTGACACTGTAATGTATTCATAGTGATACTTTAATGTATTCATAGTGACACTGTAATGTATTCATAGTGATACTTTAATATATTCATAGTGATACTTTAATGTATTCATAGTGATACTTAAGTGTATTCATAGTGATACTCTATTGTATTCATAGTGATACTTTAATGCATTCATTGTGATACTTTCATATATTCATAGTGATACTTTAATGCATTCATAGCGATACTTTAATGTATTCATAGTGAGGCTTTTCGGTATTCATTGTGAAACATTATGGTATGCAATGTGATAATTTATGGTATGGATTATGATACTTTCTAGAAGGTATGTATTTTGACACATTAATTTATGTATTGTGATGCTTTAAGGTTTGCATTATGAATCCGTAAGGTATTAGTCATGATACTTTAAGGTAATACTTAAGATGATTTAAGGTTCTTATTGCAATACTTTAAGCTATGAATTGTAATACGCTAAGATATGTGTAACAGTGAAGTTTGCAGATGTCGTTGTAACATATATACAGTTTAAATTGATATATGTGAATAGGCACCGTGTGTGTTAAATCCATAGATGTGTAAGGATAATGTACTTTAGTGCATCTGGTTTGGACGTAATTGATGTTTAATGAGATCCCGTTCGATAACTGTGTCAGGTGTTACTGGACAAGAGGTAAATTTTGGGTTTTGTTTATCGAAATACAAAGGGTTTAATTGTTACAAGAACAACCTTTGTACTTTTCTGAAATACTTTTCCTGCATTGAAACATTACAGATATGGGTATATTATGGGAATTGGGAATGTAACAAACAAGGCGTGTTAATAATGTCAGCTAGATAAATTGACACATAATTGGGAATTAGTGATTTGTGGGGGGGGTTCAGGCGAAGCACGGTGTTTTAAAAATGTCGACCCGCAAAATCAGAACGTCCGGATTTTCTTCGTTAGACTACATGGTCTTTACCCCGTTGGTGGACAAAGCCCTGCTAATGACTGTCCAAGGGAAAAGTCGTTAAGAGTCCATGAGAGACAGGCAATCAGGGTGTAAAGAGATAGTTCTGTTAAAGGAAAAAGTGAGTAAATCTTTAAGAAAAGAAAATAAATAAATAAAAATCTAAATTACCAACAATGACGGAACATAAGAGTGAACAACCTGTATAATATATTGGACGAGACCACCAATGAGTTGACCAGAGGAAAGACGAGTGTTCCTATGCAAGTTGACTCCAACCGACAAGTTATGTAGATTCTGGAAAGCGAGCAGCAACAAGTTATTAGGTTAAGAAGACATGCTATAAAGGTACCAATAACAACACTTTTTCAGCCACCTCGAACCGTCGTTCCTTGGATTTTCTATTGTAATACTTGCTTGACGTCCCCCTGCGTCTATGACATTCTTTAGGGCCAATTTACAAACTTCATCCAGCTTGTTAGTGTTTGGCTGCACCAACACATACTTACATCCTGATATTACGAAGTGGGACAACAAATATGCTCCTTGATTTCGCCATTTCACATACAGCAAGTCTAGGCCCATGTTAACCACCAGGAGAGTTACTTTTGTTCGGTTGGAAAACTGGACCTCACCCAACAAGCCTGCAATAATCATCAGACTTGACATACTGTCTGCCAGGGCCAGATAGATACAACCGGTATGTTCAAGCACGGTTGCCCTATCGCCATTGGTCACCTCCATAGTTTCTCATTTCCAAATAGCTTCTAGAGTTACCGAATTGATCGTTGTCGAAGGATACTTTATACAGTCTTTTAACAACATGGCCTAGTTTACTGCAGCCATAGCACACGAGTTGTCATCCTCATTTGCTCAGTGTTTAATCCCGTAGTACGGAAATTCACTAGGCTGGGATTATCGGTCCCAGGCCTTCCATAATCCTAACCGTTCCGTTTTTGGGATGCACTTTCAATAGCCTTGCAATGCTCGCTGGTGCCAGGTTAGTCTCTGCCAGTCGAGCACGATATATCATTATAATTATATTATTAAAGTTGATAACTTCCGCTTCGCTAAAAACACGATTAAATCTAGAAGGTACGTACCTAGAACAACATTCTCCTTCAAAATTTACTCCCGTATGTCTTCATACGATGAGCACCATACCGTCATTTTCATCCATTTATCGATCAGTGCTCTCAAGCGTGCATGAAATAGCGCGTGCGTTTCGGTTGACCTTTTTGACTACTCTCTGAAGAGTCTGAAGCCTCAAACGACACTTCATACTGCGGTAATGGCGCTTTCATATGCATCGTTCGGTTCCATATTATGATAGACAACCTTTGCGGCTCCCGGTAAAAATGCGGAATCGTTAATAGCCCACTGGTCTTAGGGTATCTGATGTGCTAGTATCAACGCTGAGAACCGGGTCAAGACGTTGTCGATGATTTCTTCCTTGTTGGTGAATATGAGGATGGTGATCTGAATTGGTTGCCTACTTTCCGATCGGCTACGTGTGGGTAATTATTTTCATTCTGGTCTTCTCTCCTCCTGGATTGGCTTTGATCCTCAATCTAACCATTGCTAAAGCATGTTCGAGTTCTCTATCTCCTTCACCAGCTAAAACTCTAACTCAGACTCTTTCTCGTTCTCTGCTGCTTGTCGTTGTTTCTCTTGTTCCGCCGCTTATCTTTCTCCAGCTCCGTCACTTGTTGTTCATTGTGTTGTTTAACATTTCACTCCATAATTCGGCATACTGGGCCCCTTTGAAACCTTGCTCGTCCTTCCAAATCTACTAAAAATAACTTTCTGTCTGTCGCCATCTACTTATACGGTGTCAATTAAAACTAAGTACTCTTAACCTAAATTTCTCTACCTAAACTCATAGTCTTAGTGCTTTACTTAAGAATATCTCTTTCGAGTATTTACCTGCTTTTGGAACAGTCCTGCCTATGAAATAACTTAAATTAGACTACTCCTTTTATTCAAAACAGCAAGCCTTAATTTCTCCCCAAAATTCAGCATAAGACATGCACATCAAAATAGTACGCACTTACTTCCTATGGACTTACTCAACTATCTCTACTCTCAAGGGAAAAATATATCCCCCACCCTGCTGAATTTTACAATTTCAGCATGCAAACATTTTCCCTAAACCACGGCAAATAATAGCTTAGATACGTGCCTTGATATGTTTCAATATTATTATAACAACAAATTTAAGAAAATAGAAGAAAATTGCATGCATTTAGTATATAACATGTATGGACAATGGACAATGGTTTAACTCACTCAGCTTGATATTGCTTTATCATCAATACATAATTTATCAATGGTGTGATAATTGACGTACTATTCTTTTTGTGTCCAGATTCGTTCACTCGAATAAAGCGTCCTACAGTCGGACAAACTTTAGTGGGATTTTCGTTTCAACTAATGGTGGTTATCAATAAAGAGAGGAACATTGGCAACCCTTGCCATTTCGATAAAAAAATCCAATCTTCACAATTTGTCCTGTTCTGACTGACGTAGTTATCAAACGGAACCAAAATAATAAACAATTAGGTCCCAACCATATGTACTAAATTACAGTATTCTTAAACATGTCGCGGATTTGACGGGGTACCAATTCGAATGCATCGATTTAAAATTGCTTTATGTTACAATGACATCATCAAAATTCACTCTGTTACTATATGTATTCTGATCCTTTAAGGTATTTATTGTAATACTTTTAGGTTTTGACTGACACTTAAAAGTGTTTATAGTGATACATCAAAGTTTGTATTGTGATACATTAAGGTATGCATTGTGACACATTAAGGTATGCACTGTAACAGTTTAGGGCATGCATTGTCTGAATTGTGATACATTAAGGTATGTATTGTGATACTCTGAAGTATGCATTGCAATACTCTAAGGTTAGCATTGTGATACTTTGAAGTATGCATTGCAATACTCTAAGGTTAGCATTGCGATACTCTGAAGTATGCATTGCAATACTCTAAGGTTAGCATTGCGATACTCTGAAGTATGCATTGCAATACTCTAAGGTTAGCATTGCGATACCTTAATGAATGATACTTTACGGTATTCAATATGATATATATATATATATATATATATATACATATATATATATATATATATATATATATATATATATATATATATATATATATACATATACAGAATGACATACCATATCATCATTTTGGTCGTTGTCGTCATCATTATCGTCATCATTACGGCTTCATTAGTTGTTTCCTTCGAGATACGTTCCGTGGTATAGGAAATAATATTAAACATGTACTCAGATAAACAACAATCCGTTTCAAATTAACAAATATCTTACCAATTAGTGAAGTATAATTCACAACGCCGATTCTATATGTCAAATTCCCTGGCAATTTCCCAATCATTGTGCTAAAGGAACCCAATTTGATCAAGTTGTTGGAGACGTTTTCTGATGCAGTACATGCTATATTCCCTCCATCATCTGCGGAGTAAAACAAATGCTATAATCATTATATTTGGTATCGCTGATATCGTCAAGATTGTTACTCTTGTCTTCATAGTTGTTCTTGATGTCTCAGCAGTTCGACATCATTAAGTACAATGTGTGCAGGAAAATTATCAATCATCTTTGTGGTTACTAACAATATTAAAGGTAAAATTAACATCTTTGCCTCATCATCTTTATCGCCCTAATTATTGTCCTCATAATCGTTGTTTGTGTCATTATATTTGTATCACTTCATTCTCAACGAACAATCTTTAGCTTTTCTACCATAATTTATTATTAAATATTAAATATCCTATGCAAGTTTTTGCAAACAAATATATAAAACTATTTAATGAATTATTTTGATTCGGAACAAATTTAAGATTCTTTCCAGCACCACATTATGTACCTAATGTATCATCTGCAGAGTAAAATAAATGCTAGAATCATTATAATTGGTATCGCCGATGTTATCGTCAAGATTATTCCCCATGTTTTCATAGTTGTTGATGCCTCAGTAGTACGACATCATTAAGTACAACGTGTACAGGGAAAATATAAATCATCTTTGTGGTTACTAACATTATTAAAGGTAAATTTGTAAATTTAACATCTTTGCCTCATCTTTATCACTTTAATTATTGTCTTTATAGTCGTTGTTTGTGTCGTTCTGTTCTTTATCACTTCATTCTATTCACTACGAACAATCAGTATCCTTTCTACCATAATTTATTAATCAATAGTAAATTATCCTATGCAAGTGTTTTGCAAACAAGTATATAAAACTATTTAATGATTTATTTTAATTCGACACAAATTTAAGATTGCATTTAACACATAACAAAATTAGTCATTTATTTTGCAATGGTTAGCTACATATAAAGTAACTTTTAACGACCTTAAAGAATATCCGGATGTATCTAGTCATTAAGTCTTAGCCCTACAATGTGTTATCAGCAAAAATATGAAATAATTTTTATTTACCTAAATAAATCAATCGTAATTCGACAATTATCATTAAATGGATTTGTCGCTTTAATCATCCATAAAACGAATTTTTCTGTAATAATGTGTGATAACGATACTACATTTACAGAATCAATTTATTTGTGTAATCTCATAGAACATGCAGAAAAGCAACGGTCATTTGAAAAAAAAATCCAACTTACTTGTGCATTTGTTTTGAAGGTTATCATTATTTATCGTTATCCTGTATGATTCTGAAATAATAATAATAACAATAATGATATTGATAAAAATAATATTAGTAATAATAATACAATAATAATATTAATATTGATAATAATAATAATAATAATAATAATAATAATAATAATAATAATAATAATAATAATAATAATAATAAAAATAATAATAATAACAATAATAATAATAATAATAATAATAATAATAATAATAATAATAATAATAATAATAATAATAATAATAATAATACAATCATTTTTAGTTTATACAGTGTCGTTTACGGCGCATTTTTTTATGAAACTATTCAACTGTAGATTAGATAAATAAAGATGTTTTTTAAAAACATCAAGGAGAATAATGTAAATTTATTTTAAAGTTTATAGAAAAATGATACAAGTGAGTGTTTAATAATACAGGTATGACCCTAGGTAAAAGAATACAAATTGAATGCAATAATTTAATAAATATTCAATAAGCAATCTATTTTCTTAATATCTTAAATGAAAATTCAAATTATAATTTACAATTTTGCCAGTAAAATTTCAAATAATCATTAATGTTCTATAACAAGTACAAAAATAGAACATGTTCCAAATGAATTTTAATAGTCATGAATGTTTTGATAATGCAGTCAAGAATGTCTTGGAATGAGTTTAGAAAATACAAAGTAATATACTTAATTCAAAAGTCAATGAGCACTTTTGGAATTTCCTTAGAATATTTTAAACAAATAACACATGTCGAGTTGTATCATACTTCTACAACACAACCATAAACTCTGATCACTGATGGATTCGCACAGATTAATCTAAAACAGGAATACATTATTTATTTATCAAATCGCCATTGATACACATTTTCATATGATCTACCTTGTTAATGAAAACGACCCAGTCTAACGGAAAAGAGTATAATTGAATTCAAATGGTATACAAATATGCAGTATAAAACTTTACGATCCTGGGTCAAAGGTTAGCTATAAATAATTTTGTTCACAACTTGCAATTTAAAAGTTTAAAGTTTAAACTCACAATAAAGATTATATATATATATATATATATATATATATATATATATATATATATATATATATATATATATATATATATATATATATATATATATATATATATATATATATATATTTGCAGAGATGTTATGGACAGCAACGTTTGATAGCATACAGCACAATTCGACTGTTTAGGTGAAGGAGCATTAGCAGAGTCAACCCTAATCACTAAATTTGACCTAAACCTGAATTCATTTATACTTTTGTAAGATTCAAGAAAAAAATGTTGCAAAATGTTGAAAAAGGATACATTTCCATGCTTGCTTCTGGAATAAATTTAGAGACAATTTGTCAGGTGCAACGTCTAATCTGAATATTATTTTTCGCCTTTAGTGACTGAAAAATACCCAGCACTGAGGACAACGTAAAACCTTAGACATTGCTTGAAGAAACAAATTGTACAAAGGTAACTGTCAGTCAGGTTGTTTATAAATTAACATAGAAATGAAAGATAAATTTAAACCAATAGTTTAAATATACAGAGCTAAAACTGTCCTTAAAATTCATTTGAAGTTTTACATGACGAACATTATGATGAAAGAATTAGAAACTAGTAACAACTGACAGTTGCATCATAAGATCGTGAAAAGGGAAGGAAGTCGAGGTAGCCTTCTTAGGTGTATGATAATTCCATTTCAGAAAACAGATTTTTGGGATCTTACAATAATTTCATACCATAGGAAAATGTAAAAATATTACGTTTAAGACTTGACTATTTTTAATGTTTCATTCTTTTTTTAATGAGATTTGGAACACGTGAGTAGTGAAGGGGGTTAGAATAGCGACAATGGGAGTTATCATTAAAATATGGCCCGCGGCACTTTGGCGACAAGATTTTTGGCGACAAATGGCACAGCCGAAGGAAGACAGCGACAAGGGGAATTTTGTATTAGCACACCCTGGGTCTCTATAGCGACAAGAGAAATGGCCCAGGTGGCATGACGTCACGGTACTGGACACTTCTCAACAGTGTAGCAATGTGTAAGTACTGTGACGTCAAGCATTTGTCAAGTACTGTGACATCAAGCGTTCGTCGTGTTAGTGAATGTATGTTTTCTAACTTATACAGGCAATTGGTTATTGAAAAGAATTAATCTTTTCGAGGTATGAAAAGTGGCCCTGAAAAAGGCCTTTGTTTTCTTCTTCTTCTTTTTATTGTCTGCATTTCTTCCACCATTATCTAACTTTCTCTAAAATTCCTCTCTTTTTCTTTCTTATTTCTTCTTCGTTTGGCATCCAGTCTGGATGTCCCATATCTCTAAACTTTTTTTGTAACTTCAGCCAATTTTCATTCAGTTTTTCAAAGTCTTTTTTCTTCTTTTGGTTTTCTTTCTCCTTTCTTTCTTTTGCCCATGTCTCCTTAATTTTCTTGACCTCTTCTTCCAGTATTTGTTTGATATTGTCTTCACCTTTCTTCATGTGATCTACACCTTTTTTCACAAAATCCCACTCTGTTAAATGGAAGATATCTTCCATATAGCATCTCGCTTGGATAACATCTTCTAGAATCTGTTTCAAGGTCCCCACTTTGAAGTATTTTGAATTGACGATTCCTCGTATTTTGTCTGCTTCTTCTATGGTTATCAATTGTAACTAATAACTGGTTACTCTTAGTTTGTTTATCAAGTCCTCAGTACTTGTTAACTTCCATTCTTGGTTAAGTTTGTCCAGTTCGTGCACTCCATCCACAATCCAATACAAAGTATCTCTTAACTGAGTAAATAGCTCTAGACATCCAGTCATTTTGTATTCTGTGTAGAATGGCACGAATGGTGAACACTAGGGTTTTATATACGTAAAGCACGGACGTGAATAAAAACATCCCTTAAACTCACTTCACATATGATATACCATCTCGTCAACGAAAGGGAAGCACACAAAACACACCCTATACTATCTCATCAATGAAAGAGAAGCACAAAACACACCCTATACTATCTCAACAACGAAAGAGAAGCACAAAAACCCAAAAAATACCATCTCATCAACGAAAGAGAAGCACAAAAACACACCCTATACCATCTCATCAACGAAAGAGAAGCATAAAACCCAAAATATACCATCTCATCAATGAAACGAGCAGCACAAATCATACCCTATACCATATCATCAACGAACGCGAATGTAAACACACACACATCTTTATTGAAGTGAGTGTTTATAGTTACACTTCACTTTATTCACACAAGTTTGCAAAATGGCAAATTGAATAGTATTTCTTTTCTAGAGATTTGGTTAGCCCTAAAAAGGGCTGTTTTATTGAACTTCAATGACACCTGGCTAATGCTGAAATCTTCCAGGACGAGCACCGCACACACATCGTCGGCTCCAGTCATTCTCCCAATTTATTGCTCAGACCTGCAGAGCAAACTGAGCTTGTGTGGCTTCACTATCCCATTCCTCCGTTTGTGGAATAGTGAAGACCTGCTGAACCTCTTGTCTTCTTGGCCAGAGTCGGGGATGAATAACTGGTCTCTGCGGTGTAACTGCTGCTGCTGCTGCTGCTGAAGGTGTCCTCACCTCAGGTAGCACCTCACACACGAGTTTTACCATGGGGTGCAGCAAGATCCCTCGATGGTTCTCTATTTACTCTTCTTTCTTCTTTGTATCCTCCACTTCTTTCTGTCTGGCTTCGTCTTTGTAAGCCTCCATAGTCAGTTCGTCCAGGAGACGTCTGGCACACTCCAGGTGTCTTTGGAGTTCAATTAATTTTAAAATTCTTTCGCTCATCTTTAATGTGAACAGGTCCACAATGGGAGCTAGACTGACGCGTGTTCACGTTTATATCCTTGGAGAGCGGACGTGATGGAAAACATCCCCTAACTTTTTATTATGATATGAAACGCGCGGACTTAAAAGAAGTTCTCACGTTAATTTTTTTATTTTTTTGACTTACCAACACAATCAGACTTTTTTGTATGTTGTTGGACAAGACAGAGAGAAAAAGGGTGGGTTTTGTTTGTTTTGTTTTGTTTGACTGATCCCCTAAAAATTGAAGTGTTTATAGTCACACTTCTGAAATTTAAAAAAAAAATTTTTAGGCAAATGAAAGAAGTATATCTTTTCGAGAGTCTTGGGTACCCCTGAAAAGTGCTGATTGTTTTTTTGACGAAGAGTAATGGCAATCTTTGTTGAATTCTACAGTCTAAGATTGCAACCCCGTCTGGCAGCAGGTTTTCCTACACGATAAGGTCTGCTTCTGCGAAAAGAGAAAGAGAAGTCTTTGTTGTCTATTCGACAGTCCACAAATCATTTGTCTGGTTTTTGTTGTTGATATTGTTGTTGTTGCAGCTGCTGTTGCTGCTCTTTTCTTTGCCTCTTCTTAATTCTGTATTTCTCAGTCCATTTTTCTTTTTCTTTCTCAATTTCCTCTCTAAAGACATTTTTATGAGATCTTGGGCTATAGAGAGCATTCTGACATTCTCTATCTCTTCAGGCTTCGGTATCAGGTTTAGCCTGACACGATGCAATTGAACGTAAGCTTCGTTGAGTTTAGCTAGTCTGGAAGGCATCTTCGTAGGTTGACGAGTCAACAGTGAATGGTCAGACTGGAGACCCGCTCGCTTTATATGGTACAAGCGCGGACGGGATAGAAAACATCCCTACTGAGTTTTAGTTATTGAAACGTGAGGATACCTCATGTCATGAGGAGGGATAGAGAGAAAGTCAAAGAGCACATATTCAAACTGTGGGTCTTTTTTATAACTAAACAAACGACAGACATGTTTTTTTCTTCAAAATACAACATTTTTTATTCAACTAAAAATGAATAGAATTAACAAGCAACAAGGAACAAACAACATCTCAATTTAAAATACAAATTATTTTTGACAAGGTTGACAACGTTGTGAAATCATGTGAGATTTCCATTGATTCATATCATGAGGCCATTTATGAACACTACGTTTTCTAGCTAAAGACAAAAGATAACCATAACGGTCACAAAACCATCGATCTACTTTTTCATCATTTATAGAAGAGTCACGATCAAAAAAGTGACTAAATGTTCTAAAGAATGTCCCAGACTGCGATGATGAAGAAAATACACACAATATTGTCAACACCATAGAATCGTTGCTTTGTAACTTCACATTATTGAATCGTGTCGTCTGGGCATTTCTAATTTCTTCTTATAAAGTCAATGAAATAGTTTTCCAAAGGTGGTAATCCATACGAATCAAAATACTCCACACAATTGACTTGAGGAAAGTACACGGCTACCCAGTGAGTTCCTGGAAGATGACTGTCGTCTGGTGGTCTTGAGTTTTGCGATGTGGGAGTTCATCTTTAGCACACACCACAGGATTCCAAGAAGCAGTATACGAACTGTTATTCAAAAGGTAATAAAGTTCCCAGGTATCCATTTTTTCTGCTTGTTTTGTTTCTCTTGTTTTTTTCTTCACAGGTGATGATAAGTCATCAATTCAATTCTGACTTTTTGCTTGAAAAGTTCTGACAAGTAACCGTTTCTTCGCCTGGTTTCCCAACTCTGGGCTAAGAGAGCTTCGATGTAATAGATCTCTCGAGTAGTCAGTGGAGGACAGGAATGATCACACAAGCCTTTATACCACTTATGCAACACGGTTTCTTCTGCGATGAGACTCCAAGCTTCGTCCAGATACTCGTCCAATTTTTCTTCTTGACTCATCATGAGACATTTATCGTGTTGAATTTGACTGGGATGATCTTTTTGACATCCATAGCAATCTTTCTTGACCAATTCCGCAATTTTATCTGCCAAGTGTTTAGCAAAACAGGAGACTAAATGTTGTTCTTGTTCTGGCCATCTTGACTTCACGACCTCGTTTTCTTTGTCTTCGTCTTTGAAATTGGTTTTCACGGTATCCTCCCATTCCATGGATTCTTCCACTTTCAAAGAAGGATAAGTGTCCTCCATAGTGTCTAATAGTCTAGAATAACTTCTCTCAAACTGTTGATTTCTATGGTATTATCGAATTCAGCATACAGGATGACGTTCGTTGTGTAGGGTAGAGGTTCTGCAAACTGAAGTTCCACTCGCAGTTGACCGGATTTTATAGGGTGGAAATGTCCCTCGTCACTGCCTTGGTCTGGAGTGAAATCAAAGGCCCACAAAGTGTATCCTCCAGCATAATCGTCGTACGAAATGACGTGACTGGTGTTGGTTCCTAGTTGACCGGTAGCTTCGTACAGGGATAAGTACGATCACAAGTAATTCTTTATGGTCAAAGTTAGGTTCAAAGGGTCTGGTACACAGAGTCTTGCCATCGCAACTGACTTCAATTTTGGACACTTTGTAGTGGGTCAACTCAAAAGGATTTTCATTGTTGGCTCCGTTGAAGGCTGCATTGCTAACGATGCCAACGATTAAACGTTTGGGTAACTGGCCTTGGAATAGATGATCTTCGATCTTGGATCGGAGTCCAGTAGCAATAGTGAATGTTTTAACTTCTACACGCCGTATCGGATACTTGGCAGTGGTTCTGCTCAAGGTGTGACTGATGTCGTTTCCCGCTTTAGGTAACACTTCTACGCGACGCACGTAAAGTCTGGCTTCTAGAATTTTGGTTTTGTAGTTGACATTTCTTCAGCCATCAAGTAGAAAGCCGTACTGCTACGATTCAATCTCAGACGAATATCTTCTCCGTTCAGCAAATACTTCTCCTGCAACCACATGTCCAAATGCACACGATCCATCAGTTCTAAATTATGGGCTCCCACGATTTTCTTTTGACGAGCAACAAATCCTTTATTGTCTTCATCTAGTTTGTCGAACTTTTCTGGTGTGTCAGGTTTCCAAATCACGCAAGCATCCAGGTGAGTGTTCTTGGCCTCCTTTCCGTAGGCCAAGAGATTTTCTAGGTACGCTCGGTAAGGGTAAGTATCCATGCTACTGCTGATCAGTTTGTTATTCAAGTACAAATCCACTTCGCTAAACAAGGAATGCATGAAATTGTTGACGGGAGCTACTTTGGCATCATCTGCAAGATTGGTACCGTCGGATTTTTGCACTTTGACTTTCAGATACAAGTAACTGCTATTCAGATCGATATAATCTTCCGGTTGTCCTTTGATTTCAAACTCGATGGGAGCGGAATCCGTCAAAGAGGAAACAGGATGAAATTCGATCCATTGGGATTCTTGCATGGTCATCATAGTGGGTGGCATAGCAGACAGATCCAGTTCTGACTTGGAACAGGCACAAGACTCTCGGTGAATCATTTTCTGTTGTTTTTGTTTACAATTTAATAATCAAAAACGTCTAAGTCTCGAACAGTTTTTGTTATCTTAGTCTTTCTAGCTTTGAGAGTATGAAGTCCTTTGAAAGGGTGTTTTCGTCGTCTTTTTCTGCCTTGTCCTTGTTGGAACCTCAGAGAAGCAGGAATGCCTGACTCAGCAGCAAACGGGGCATTTATAGGATTTTTTCGTCGACCCAAAATATCTTTGCCTGTTTGAAGCAAAACAATTTTGCCTGCTCGTAAGAAAGCTTCTTTGGGGTTTTGTTTGTCAATGTTGACGTCGTGGAGAAATTCTTTACCGTGTGTCATCGCAGCATCTTTCAGGGCGTACAATCCCCGTGTCACCATTGGTTTTAACACGGGAACCACAGAACGAAAGACCGATTTGAGCATATCCCCTAAACCATGCCCTCGTTGTCGAGTGACTCCTTGGTACACAGGATACATGACTGACAAGATGTCTTTTAGAGTACTCTTTTTCGAAAATGGAGTTTCACAGTGACTTTCCCTTGGGTGAATGGAATATTTTGTCCCATATTTTGACAGTGTCAAAATACGACTTACTGACAGGTAAATAGTGAGGATGTACAAATTCACGGTGAACGTGATAGGTGTTTCCACCTTCTTCGTCAGCAGCCGTGGCAGAATCCACTTTGAAAGGAATGACACGCAGTAACGGTACAGAGGTGTGACCTAGTACGTTGTACTCCACTACATCGGAGTACACAAAAATCAAATTCAGTCCTTGGTTTATTACTACAGGGAAATGAAAATGTTTGGCAAAATCCAAATTGTTACCTATGGGTGGCATTTTGGTTGGATAATTCTTGATCATTTCGGGGTTTCCACCTAAAATGTGATACAATTCAAGACAAAATGTAATGGCAAACACTTTGTCATGTGAAAATTTCATCAGGAGTCGACGAGCTATTTTGTGGTACTCAATCTTGACACTTTTTTTTAGTTTTCTCCAAGGCTTTTTCAAACATGACATTGAATTTGTTAGCAAGGGCGTTCACCAAATGTTGACCGCTAAAATAATAACCTGAAGGAATTTTCATCATATAAGTGGTTCGATTAGTGGCAGGATTCTTTGTTTTCGGAAAGTCAACTTTATCACTGCGTTCATCCATGACTTGTTGCACTTGTTCATCTTCAACTTCTACGGACACAGTGTTTTGAGTTTCAACGATGTTTTTAATTTGTGTTGGGTGAATCATTTCTACCAAAGCCACTTCCCAATAGGCTTCGTCAACAAATTGAATGGCCTGAGGTAATTTGGCCGTGTAACAGCACAAAGTGTTTTTGGGAAACACCTCCATGGAACTGTCACTGGGTAAGGTTAAGTAAAATTGGTTGTTCATAATTCCACAGTTCTAGTGTCCGAGGAGCCACTGGAGACCAGAGGAGTGTCTAAAAGAGAATGGTTAAGATGAATGTTGGAACTGACGTTGGACACCAGACTCCCGTTGTTGTTGTTTCCGTTAGAGGAATATTTTAGGGACGGGTTGGGAAGAAGGTAACCAATGCAACTGCTGAGTGAAATGGTCCACAATTGTTTGTCTCCTTATTGTAAACTTAGATTGGCAATGGCTGCACCGATGACACAATACACCACAAAGATTTGGCAGAAAAAGACGATTTGCGTTTTAGGCTCAAGTTCTCCACACCACACCCACAAGGGTTGCTTTTGTAGATCTTGCAGAGAAGAACTGGGGGAAGAAGCGTTCACAGTAGAAACTGAGGCTGTGTTGAAGACCATGATGGTCACTTCTTTTTATAGTCAATGATTTGAGAAGCGTCAATCCAAGAGTGAAAACTTGACGGATATCCTTCCCAATGTACTTTGACTTCTTTGACATGCCGTTTTCCCACTTTTCGTGTTCTTCGATCGAGAATGCTTTCGATTTCGTACACGTCGTCTTCTGTTTTGGTCACACGTTGTAACTCGGGTAAGTAAAACGTTCCTTTTAACATTTCTCCGTTCATGTCTTCCAATTTATAGACGGGAGGATAACGAACACGCACTCGTTCAGTGACACGAAACAATTCGGTGGTCCATTTGGGCAAGTAACCTTTGTCGAAAGTACGTTTGGTTTTGCCAATGCGTACCCAATCTCCTGTGGCTAACTGTCGACCTTTCTTGGAACTAGTGACTGACGGGGACGTACCAAACAGACGCTCGGAGACGGTCACTTCGTTGTCGGGAGTCACTTCTTGAGGGGCACGTCCAATACTCCTATGGTAAGATTGGTTGTACGATTGAACGAGGTGTGGCAAGACGTCGATGTACTTGAGAGTGTGTTGATGCGTAAAATATTTCCACATGCATTCTTTCAAAGTGCGTTGAAAACGTTCCACGATACTGGCTTTAGTTTCGGGATTCTCGGTGGTAAAAAAGTGAATGTCACGTTTCTTCAATTCTTTTTGGAAAGCTTGGTTTAGAAATTCGGTACCTTTGTCGGTTTGCCATCGAAGAGGGTGACGACCACTTTGTTTCAACACCAGTTTCAAGGCTCGCACTAATTCACTGTTCGATTTGGAAGTCAAAGGCACGACCCAAGCAAATTTGGAAAAGACGTCGATGACACAAAACAAATATTTGTAGCCACGATTGTAGGTGGCCAAATGAGAGACTTCGGCTAAATCCGACTGCCATTGATGATCGATACCTTCCACTTGGGTTCGACTTCTTGAAAATTTTCGTCGAATGGGTTTGTGTAAGGTGTACGTAGCTTGTTCTTGTAACCATCGTTGCACTTGAGGTAAACGGACACTTTTCAGTTTTGTTTTGGCAGCACGATATAATTTTTGAACACCTCCGTATGCAGCTGGGTGAGATGGATCGTAGTAAATGCTAGCTAAGACCTTCTCCATTTTTTCTTTTTTGTTTTTGATTTTTAATAAGTGATCCAATCTTCGCTGATGCTTTTCGCTATGGAGCGAGAGGGTGGTTTGGAAACGGCTTTACGTGTTCGATGTGCCACAGGAGTCGAAGTGGAAGGTAGTTTTGATAATGGTGTTGGAGGTGGTAATGGTGGTAAGGGAATTTCTTTGGTTTTGTTGTCTTTTTTCACTTCTGGTTTCCCTTCTTTCTTTTTTTACTTCTGTCGAAGAAGGAGTGGACATCCTCTTTTTATCCCAAGCTTTAAGTTCTTCTCGTTGAGGTGTAGGGGAAGGGGTCAACAAGGACGTTGAAATTTTACTAGGAAGAGGAGCTGCTGATGGTGTTTGAAAGACTTCTCGTACCTCTTCTTCAGGTATCCGTGGGGTTGTTTCTGTCTTAACCACTGAGGTAAGTGGTGGTGGTGGTGTTGATGAACTTTTCATCAGGGCTTTCAAATCTTTCAAAGACGGTATAGCTGTTTCATCTAATGCTTTTTGGTGAAAGAGTTGCAGTCGTTGCAACAATTGACCGTACCGTTGAGATTTTTACGTTTCGGACAAATCGCTACGATCCATCAACGATTGCAAATCGTGTTGTAACTGAGGCATTTCGGTCAAATGAGGATTGGGAGGTAATTGTGGGGTCCGTTGTTCTTGCCAACGATGGTATTCCATCCATCGTTTATAAGGGACTAAAGTCAGTTTTCGTTCTTCCATTAGATTTCAAGAATCACGTCTGGGATCTTTTGACTCCAGTGTTCTCCTTTTATCTTCGTCCTCCCAGGATAGTTCCAAGTGATCCCATTACTCCTTGCAACAAGGGTTGTGCTATGTTTCCCTGCAAGGGTGCTAACATGGGTGCTAACATGGGTAAAATAGCAATTCCTCCGCGTTGTACCAACATCTTTTTCTTTTGACGAATAGGAATTTTCTTTTGGACCATTTGGCAAAGAACGTGTCGATGTTTGGCTAAGCATTTTTTCTGATGTGCAGACAAAGGAATCGTGCCGTTCAAAACATTCAGACAACATTCGCACACGGTATCAATGACGTCCTTTGAGGCGGTTTGAATGAGTTTTTTTCGCATGGGTGAAGGAGCTTTGGACAGGACAGACAACATGTCCCAATGTTTGACTAAACGAGGAGGTAGTCCTTTTCTTTTCTTTCCTTTAGGAGTAGAAGAGGAATGGGTTTTGGAGGGTGACATTTTTTTGTGAATTGTTTTCAGGGCAGACACCAAAACGTACACTAACGTCAATCACTTGGGTACATGACCTTTTGTCCTTTTTTTAGCACAACTAAACTGTCTTGTTTCCTTTTGGAACAGGAGAACGATACATCTTTGGGTACACGACAGCCACTTAACTTCATAGTTCGTCCTTGTTAGTCCTTATCCATATGGCCTTTGTCCCTGATCAATTTTTTTGTTGTCTCTCTTTTAGAAATTGGTCAACCTCTCCCAACATGTTGTCAATATGTCTGTAAACAAAAAAGGACTGAAGAAACCTCCTCTTTGGTGACTTCTTTTTTTCTTGGAACGACTGTCTTTTCTGTAGGTGTTGTTGATGCTGAACTAAACGTTTCTTAGGATGACGTGACTGACGTTTTCGTTTTCCTTTTCCTTTTAGCACAGAAGAACGACGATGGTGATGGTGTACACGTCTTGGTGGTGCCATCTTGAGGTGATTAGCAGCACACAAAAAACACTGATGTTAAAATGGACCTCAAATCTTTTTATACTGGAATGCGTCGCCACTGATTGTCTTTAAGTCGTATCAACTTGATGACAGGCAACACACGTCGTGGAGGAGTTCGCAAAGGGCTAAATCGAGCCAATTCTTGGTTGGACAAATCCAGTAAACTTTGTAACACACCTGTTCTCTCTTGGACTTTGATTTTGGGGGCAGGTACTTTGTGAGCAGCAGCCACTGCTGCTAAAGAGGAAGAGGGCATTACTGCTGAAGAAGACATTTTTGGAGACGCTCTCTTGTAGGTTGAAACTGTTTTCGGTGGACTTTTCTTTTTCGTTTTCTGAGGTGGTGACTTGGTTTTGGTACCGTGGCTCTTTTTCGTTTTCTGAGGTGGTGACTTGGTTTTGCTACCGTGGCTCTTTTTCCTTTTGTTCTGGGTACGTTTGGGAGTAACTTGTTTCTTGGGGACAAGTTTGGGTGCATTGGGATCCCATTTTAGGAGGGAACGAATGATAACACCTCCTAGTGAACCACTACCTCCAGGTTTCAAAATGATTTGCTTTTTGGTTTGAGTGTCAATGCGAGGATCAGCTAGTTGCGTCAAGGCTACTTTGTTTCTGTCAAAAAAACGTTTGGTTTGATGTGGAATCTGAATGATGCCTTGCAGTAATTGACGTGCTGTCACCGTAATCCATCGTAAGACTTCTTTGAGACTGGCTTCTAAGACACGAGCACGTATTTGTGGATTTTTCTCGCGACTAATGCCATACAAGGCACGAATCAATTTAACGGGAAGATGAGACTGAAGGGACGTCATGTTGACAATGTGTGAGACAGAATCCAAGTAACCAAGGCTTTTATACATTTTTGTTTTTGCTGGTCATGGTTAAGTCGACGACGGGGATGAGTACACGACAGGTCCACCGTCTTGACACCAGTGGTGAAACAGATGGGTACGAAATCGCAAATAATCGGGGGTAGAGGGTTTCAAATCCACGAGTAAATAGGCGTGTGGAGTTTGAGTGGCATCTTCCTACGCATGAGTTAGCCAAGGTGTTCCTAACTGTTTGGCTAAGACTTGCACTTGCGATTTATCTCTAGGACTTTTAAACAAGACCACGTAATGAGCATTGAGACTGATGGTACGATGGGCTTTACTTTGTTGAAACAAATTTTAGGTAATGTAAATGACACTGGCATTACGATGATGCCCTTTGCGTGTAAACCACAGTTTAATTTCTTCTTCGTCTTCTCCTAACATGTCATCAAAAATAACCAAATGGGTTTGACTGGGGTCAGACACGATACCGTCGTCTTCGACCGGAATGCCTTCCACAAACACAATGGATTCAACTTGACTTTATCGTAGAAGGTTGTACGCGGATTGCCACTCTTTGTAACACCACACGATACGTTGAGGTGGACGATCGATCAAATGATGTTTATGTTCGATCAAACGTTTGACAAATTCGGTTTTGCCTGAACCGCTAGTTCCAGCAATGAGCATGTTAAAGGGATGTCGAAGATACAAGGCATCCCAACTAGCATGGTCTAAATGTTCGTCAATGACTTTGAAAGTGGAGGAAGAGAGAGCAGAGACAGTAGAGGTAGCCATAGTAGTGTCAGGAATGTCACCTTTCGTGTAACACGATGACAAACATGTCAAGAGTTTTTATACTTTTTCAGGACACGTTTATTGCAAACTTTAAAATGAAAAAAACACGAAAGACATAAATACATGATAGCCAAATGGTTAAGTACATGAATAAAAGACACATCAACACAACTATCGTGGAATACAAAATAAATTTCTACTTTACATCATTTTTTGTCATTCAAATGTAGTGTCCTAGGGATAGTGCATAATGTTCTAAACGTTTGTACATGGTTTGGTACTGTCACACAAAGGTTCTCCTGGAATGGTCTTTCGAAAAGGTCAAGGACCGTCCTGTCCTGAAGAGAATGGTTTTCCTCCGTGACAGACTGTTCTTCTTCTTGTATTGTCACTAACACAGAATGAAAAGTGACTTTTTTCACTGAACGTTTTATTGTTTCAGGATTACAAATCTCGGGCATAGTTAGCCACTTCTTTAGTCCAAGCCTCAAAACCCACACTTTTCCAGTCACGTACATCTGTCCAGTGAGGGTGTAAGTCACAAGCTACACACACATCCTCATACACCTCTTCGGTACCTAAAAGTTAACGAATCTTGTTTTCCCGTAAAGGTTTAGAAGTATCCAGATGAAAGCGCAAAGCTTTCAGGAGAATGAGTTTCTCGTGAGCATTTAAAGGCATCACTTTCATATTTTTGTTTTTGAAGTGATACGTACTGTTCGTAAAGTGTCCACAAATCATCGGACGGTAAACTAAATTCCAGAAAGCAAATCACTAAGACACACACGATACGTCGTCCCCAATTTAATGGACACAGTTCTCGTAAAAGACAATGGTAATCCTTCACTGTTTGAATATGATCATGGATCTCCTTCCAATGAATCTGTTGAATCACTAATGATAAAGATTTTGGCATGTTAGAACGATTTTATAGTCACTTTTTTTCGACAGCTATAACCGTACTTTCTGCACAAACATAGTCGTATTATTCCGTTCTCGAATCCAAAATTTTTAGTCACTAACTGACACATGACCAGTTGATCAGAAGTTTCCTCTTCCACTAAGTATACATTTTGTACAAGATTGTGGTAACTCTCTAACTCGTCTTCTGGAATTCGATTCAGTAAGTGTAACTGGTAGTACATATAATCTCTACTATCAATACACTTTTCTCCCATTTGTTGTTCATCAATGTCTGACCACTTGAACACTTTCTTCAGAATCAATCCTCTTATAGCATTATGGTACCAGTGGTTCAAACATCGGTGACGTAACGGATGCAATATTTCTTTGCGTTTGACTTGTATTTTGACCAATTCTCGATAAATGCGTTCTCTCAATTTCACAGGTAAACCACGAATATTCTCTAGTAAAGAATCCATAACCATGTATTAAACACGTCTCTTAGAGCGAAAGTATTGAACGTAGTGAGTTATTTTATTCCACTGCCATCCAGGATAACGGTCCAGAATGTTAATAAGATCTTCCGTTGTAAATGGTCTAAAGCGAAAACAAAGAATGAACACAACTTTGATCCAGAGACATCGAACTTGTTGGTTGACTTCTTTCACTTTCCTCCTGTGAATTTCTCGACACAAAAGTTCTACAGTCACCAATTGAGATTTGGCACTAGCAAGACTCTGCCAAATGTCCTTGTAGATCTTCTCTTGCAATTCGAGCGGTAATGTTTGAAGATTAATGTTGATGTCGGGTTTAAATACTTGACTAGGGGTGACCCGACCTTGGACTCCTAACCCTGTGACTACTTTCTTACTTGACATGGTTGAATTTGAATAAAGGACGAGGTCCCACTAAAGGTACGTAATGACAATCTGGAGACCAACGAACATGTTCCAAGTAAGCGGAATCTTTCTGTTCCCACTCGTGAAGTGACACGCCACAACTAAAGCACATGACTTTATCCCCTTCACTCAAGTAGAAAAATCCAGCTCTGGCTAATTCTTCGGGGGTAGGTCCTCCCAGATATTTTGGCCATTTACCTCGAAAGGTTTGGATCCGACTTTCATAATCAGAGTATTCTGGCAGACACACAGGGAACGAATATTCGTATTCTCCAGATTCACCTCGATGAGGGAAAGGTGAGATATGCAAAAGTTTGCTCAGTTTTACGTGACATCCGTAGGGGTAGGGTGGTAACCGAAGCGTTTGTTGTGGAGGATGATATCCACAGATAATGTGAAAAGGTGTACAATGACGAGCGGCATCACTTTCGCATCCGTCAGGTTTGACACGTATACCATCATTATCACTCGTTTTCAGGATAGGTTTGGTCGTCTTTGCAAAGTTCCCATGACGATAATGTGGTACTGAATCGCTGAGGTCACAGCGTACAGCATCTACATCATCGCAAGGTACAGCATCGCACTCAAGTTTACTCTTGCTGAATTTTTGATGTGTAAAAGGATTCATCTTTTTCTCTAGGTCTTGGTAGTCCAAATAAACTATTGGACTTGAACGTTGTCTCATTTTATATGCTAAGCAATATCAGCGTGTCCGTACGGTAAAGTGAAGTGATTGGGAAGCCGTACTCGCTTCTGGTAGACGATTTGATAGACTTTTTCCAAAGGTCGACTGACAATTTGATATGTGGGTAAACACACAATCTTGTTAGGTTGGTAAGTGGTCACTTTAAAGTTTCCATCCTGACCAGACTGCAAGGCTTCTTTGAGTACGCCAAAGCTAACCACTTGACTGGTGCGATAATTGAGAGTCAATCCTTTCACTTTACACTCCGTGTACACTTCTTCTTGAGGGTTACGGTATTCGTAACCGTAATTTTTGGGACCGCCACTGGCAAAACTTAGAATCTTGTCCTCGGAATGCTCGTCCGTCCAGGCTCCTAAACGGTCTCCTTCGATTTTAGGTTGCTCTTGACCCAAACGACTAATGTAGATGCAACTGTCCGTGTAAAAATACAATACACGATCTCCTAACAGTTCTAAAGCTTCGTACAGTTTTAAGCGAGCATGAGCTGTCACGTAAGCCGCAATGATGACATTTCCAAATTCGTTGGCTTCTACAAAGTCCAGTTCTTCTTCGTAATTAACTAAGAGCAAGTCCTCACGAACGACGTCCACGTGTTTTATGAATTTGGTTTTGTTGTGAATCATCTGGAAGTAACGAAAAAGTTGTGACAAATACTCCGTTTTGGGTAAACACGGACGTTGTGCCATTTTACCCCACAAACAATTTAACATCACTTTGGCAAATGATCGCCTTCCTTCGTTTTTTTCCACGTGGTCTAAAGTGATGCCTTCCTGTTCCCAGTATTTCTCTTTGAATTTCTTTTGACTTTCGGGAGTGTGACACCAGGAAGGATAGCCAATGGCTTCTTGCTTCAGTTTCAAAAAAGCATTTACGTAGTCTGAGAAAATGCCTTTTTGAGTATCGTCACCCTTGTGGTACTTTTCTGTCTTGGGAAAGTGGTCAATTTCGTACACTTCTAACAGTCGGTATCCCAAATCCAGAGCTTTAAACAATTCTACACTAACTCATGTTTCCGTTAAGGCACGTTCTTCCTGTGTGTGCTGACAAGGGTGGTTTTGGTTGCACGTTTCAGCACAAGTGCGACACAAAGGAAACATCAGTTTTCCTTGGCAATGATGGGGTAACACGGGATAGTACAAATTCGTGGGAGGCAAGACTTTGCACTTGATCAATCCTTCGTATTATCGAATATTGTCCACGTCGATATGTTCGGTCAGCAATTGTGGGTGACCTACGGGAAAGTGACAATACTTGCACACGTATGGGTACAGAGAACACACGTCCAAGTATTTGATTTCTTCTCCTTTCTCCTCGTCTGCTTGGTACAGCAAACAGGTGGCATTCGTCCGTCCTCCGTACAAACTGTCCCTTGGGTTCAGAGGGTCCGCCAGCTTGTAACTTTCCACGATACGCTTAAACTCGGGATCGGTTTTCAATCGCTGGTCGTATTCGTGTTCCCACATTTCTATCACTTAGTATCCTTGCTCTTCTAACTTCAAGCGACGTTGACAAGTGGCCTCATACAAGTCTTCCATGGTCTGTTGTAAAAACTGATTTTTAGTGCTCCGTTGAGGATAACAGATAGGACATCCATGAAATAAGCAACAGTTAAACTCGTACACGATCTGAGGGTCTTCTAAGTCCCAACCATCTACCGAATACCTTCCGATGGTCTTTTCACCTCCTCCGTTGCGGGCATATTGAATCCATTTGTCTTCCTTGTCACACAAGTAATGTAACCAGCGAAGTGCTTTAACCGAGTATTGTCGTTTGACAAAATGGGTCATTTGAGGGGTGATAACAGCTAGGGTGTTTTCGGGCATGAATCGTTGGCGGTACACTAAGGAACACGCTTTAGCAAGGGTGCAGGCTTCTTTCAATGGATCGATTCCTCCGTGCTCCATGAATAATTCTCGAAATTTTCCACAACTACGCCGTAAAATGTCCACGTCGGAACGACAATATTTTAACATTTCTTCCTGAAAGTCGAAAGGGTCCGAAGCGTGACTCTGGTACCATGCGTAGAAAGCTTCTCGTTGTTCGGTACGCATGTTGTCTGGGTCATAGTAGTGAACTTCAGGCAAATGAGGTAGAACAGCATGTTGATTAGCTTCGGTATTGAAAAAGTGAGGAAAATAGCCTTTGGCCATTTCTGACATGCCAAACGTTTTAGGCATGCGACTCAAATGCATGGTCAAATAACTCATCGAATCTTTAAACTGCACTTGTTCCACTTGCATGGAAATGATTTTGGCTCCATTCAAAGTCACTTTAGGACGTTCGGTACTTTGTTCCGTATAGTATCTCAGCAAAAACTGTCCATCGTATCCCGAGAAATTGTGAGCCATGACTGTGGCAAAACAATGACAATCTCCGTAACGTTCGATATCTTCTTGGCTCCACGTTTCGTCGATAGGGTCTAAGACCCATTGGGCAAAATCGGTCAATGTGTTCGATCCTCGAAAGATTTTTTCACGTCCTCCAGGAATCTTGCTACAGTGAGGGCAATGAGTCAAGATAGGCTCTTGGATGCATTTTTCGCACGCTCTGTGAGCTACACAGAAATTAGGAATGTGAATGCCAGTTTCTTGCATGCATTCGAAATCGAAAAAGATGAAATTGCCTTTCTTGTTCTGGTTCTCTTCTTCTTTTTCTTCATATTTAGAATGGTATTTTTTAATGTAGCATTGGTGTTCCAAGTCCACGATTTGGTGACAAATGTGACATCTTTTCTTTCCTGAACAGACGTGTGCCTTGGTATTATTGGTACGTATGACTTGTCCACAAGTAGGGCACAATCTCAGGAATTGACATGCACTTTTCCGATGTGAACCTTGCGTCTTCAAATGTTGTTGGTAACAGGCAGGACTGACAAACGTACGCTGACAAACAGAGCAATGCACTCATTCTTGTCCTTCGTCCAAACAGGGTTTAGAGGCCAAACATCCCTCACATTTTGATCCGCAATGTTTGTGTTGCTCTCGATTGTTATAACCATAGTCACATTTCTCACAGTAATAACTGTAGGACAGGAATGCAGTGATACTGGTAATGGCATCAAAATGTTCATCGTGATAATAGATGTGAATGTATTTTCCATCTTTGAAATCTTTGCCTCGAAACAACAGAGGTCCGCGCACTTCTTGTGGGTGCACTTTCAAGGTGTAACGTGGAGCCAAAACGTCTTGAAACTTTTGCATTTCAGGAATGCCACAGGGTGTGTCTTTAGGTAGTCCCGCTTGCTGTAACAGAAGTTCTGCCTCTCTTGGTTGTTTGGCTCGGTCCGATCGTTGAATAGTTTTCCAGGCTCTTTTCCATTCTGGCGTGTTATTCTTGTCGGCATACATTCGTCCCACCACGATGGCACGGGCTAAACACATTTTGTCTTGAGGATTGTTAATTTGAACGATACTCTTTTTGGTACTGCGAAGGTTGTCTACTAAGAGCACTTTTTGTTTGCCACGTTCCGTCCCTTGGGGAAGAGAAACGTGGGTCATGAACAGTGTCGCTTTTCCGTCGGTGATGTGAAACTTGTCGTTAGATTGTTGCACGTGTTGAATCTTGTCGATGATTTTGGAAGGTGTCAATTCTGTTGGACTGCTAAACTCGATCCATACGAGAGACTTCAGATTGTCGTGATGAATGGAAAGTCTCAAGCGATCGTCTTCTTTGGCTTGACATTTATTTTTCTCAGATTTGTTAACAAAGAATCCCACACATCGGTGATGAACTCTTCTGCTTTCTCCAGTGGTACGTCGGACTTGAAATCTTTAAACTTCATGGTGTACGTGTGGGCTGTAGTTCTAAATTTTCTAAAGGATCGTTTGTCCGTCTCTTGAATGTGATAGTAATTTTTAGGGTTTACTGTTGGTAATTTATTTTGTTTTGCTGTAGACTCCCTAGGTTTAGATTCTGGTTCACTCATCACATCTTCAAAATCACTGGCATGAATTTGAGCCAAGACTTCGGCTACTGTGGGAGGCGATAAATCACGTTTCTGTCTCTTACTTTCTTTTTCTCTCTCACTGAAATCGTGCGATCGTTTCATCTTGATTGCAAAAAGTGAAATGACTACATTTGAAATGCTGTGGATCCTATATATAAAGGGCTAGTGCCTTCCCTCTCACTATTCATTTTGCTCTCATGCTGACCAGTACGATGGAAGAACCCACACAAATCGAACTTCTCATTAGAGCTTTACGAGGTGTCATACGAAAGTTTTCGCCAGACAATCCAACGGACTATTATTCCTCTTTTCGAGATAAAAGTCAGGATACTTGCTATATCTGTAAGCATAAAGGACATTGGGCTACAGAATATCCAGACCGTCAAAAAACCAGTCTCAAAAAAGACAAGAGTTGAGATACCTGTTATCATTGTAAAGAGAGAGGACACTGGTCTACAGAGTGCCCTAAGAAACAACAACAGGAGCAGGAGAAGGAGGAAGAAGAAGAGGAAAAGGAAGAACCCCGAGACATTGAGAAAGAGAAGAAAAGAAGGAGAGAAAAAAGGGAGAAAGTGGAAGAGGAGGAGGAGAAGGAAACTATGAAAGTGAAGAAATTCAAAAAACAGAGAGAGTGAACCAAACACAGACAAAGAAGAAGTCTATGAACTTTTTTAAAAAACAAGTGTTGTGTTCTGTTGTGAGTTGAATTGTAAAGAATCGTACCAGAATACACCAGATTGAAAAAAAAAACGTACGTGTCTCCTGGTTTTAATTTTTTAGAATAAGAGTCTACATTCACAAACACACATACATACATACTAGGTTGATACAAGGGATTTTAAGTTTTCATTGAATTTTTTGGAAAAAATGAATAGTATTTCTTTTCGAAAGTAGTGAGTGGCCCTGAAAAGGACTGTTGAGTCTTTTGTTTCCTGAGAACACACTCAAGAATGAGATGCAATTCGCTTTAATTGCCTTATGCCTTTGCCACGGCCAAGGCCAACTTGTGGACTTGCTCTTGTCAATGATTGAGTAGAAATTACTAATGGTGGAATCTCTGGTATAGTCACAGGGTTAGGCTGCTTGACTCGGGAAGGTCTTTTTTCTCTTCGGTCGTAATAAAGAAGTCTGATACATTTCTTTCAGATTTCTTAACTCCGCTAAAATATCCAAGAGTATCGTGACCGTTTGACTTTCACTGTTTTCCTTCTCTCCTGAACTTGCTTTCTTTTCTACTGCTTCTTCTTGTCGTTTCCTTCTAGTCTCTTCTTCTTCTCGCTGTTGCTGTTCAAGCAGAAAAGCTTTTTCTGCTTCTTTCTGTTGCTGTAAAAATTTATCTAATTCTTCTTTTTGTCTTTGTTTAAAATCGACGATGCGTGGTAAAGAATGAGAAATTGGTGAAGGTACTGGTGCCGGTACAAATTCTTGCGAAGAGAGAAAATCAACTAAATCCCAGTTGAAATCAACCTCTTCGGGCAGTGATACTGTGTTCACTTTAGTAGCTGCTGCTATGCCATCGCTTTTCGTCTCTGCAGCTGGCGCACCCCAAGTCATTGTCTTCTTAGGTTCCGTTATGTTTGACCCAACAATGTGGCATCTATTCAATGTGCACAAACGCTTGTGAACGTATATAGGCATTGTGACGTCACAGGGAACTCTGTTCGGATTGGAAGACAGGCTCCACGAAGTGACCGAATTTTGTAACGCGTATTGGGATTGGTCAACCATTTCAATCCGTTTCGATCCAGTCTTTCCCTATAAATACACACAGTTCACTTCATTTCCTTCACCTGTTCTCATCACACACAAAGAAGATGTTGATCACTGCTAAATCCTCTAGTTGGTTATCGTCATTGTTTTTCGATCCGGAATTACCCGTGTATGCGAAAACAAAATAGACTGTCACCCGGATTAAGGGTGCCACTGTTTGGAAAAGAAGATGTTATGTGGAAAGACAAGGCTGTTTGAAGCAGACTCTCATCTTCGGACAAGAAGTGAGATGCAGTTTAAGACAAGCTTTGAGAAAGAAAA
>JAEAOA010000451.1:7889-140389 GCA_016746295.1 Potamilus streckersoni
GAGCTTTATTATGTATTATATATTGCAGTTTAATGTATGTTTTAATATATTTTTATCGCCTAGTTCGCTTCATGACGTGTACCAAAGCTGTTATTTTTGTTGCTCTTCGTTTTCCTTCATTGCAGGTTGTATGATGGCGGAGTCACAAACATCACTGATGTGGACTTCGCCGGAAGTGTTTAGAAGGAAAATAGTTGTTAGTGCATTCAAACTATTTTCTGGATAACACATCTTGCTACTGAAATAAAATGCATTGCAACTGATTTCATGATGTGTATTTGTTTCTTTGTTTATCTTTCACTTTCTTATATATCAGGCAGTAGTGCACAGTTAAAATTGATTACAAAATTTTGATTACTCATGAAATAAGACTTTTTTACGGTTCAAAATAATTTACTTGCAAGCAAAAGTAAACAATTTTAAAAAGGAAGAAGCAAAATGATAGAGACTGGTAAATTTACACTCGTGTCTTACGCTGGAAACTACCCTTGCAGTTCTGCTTCCTCTAAAGATCACATATCTCGATAGTTGTGTTAAAGACGTCTTCGTACACATTATTCCTTATTACACTCTTAAGAGTTTCATTGATAAATACCTTTTAGTGCCACATTTACTATCATATATATAATGATATATATCAATAACAAAGACGTAAATGTACCCATGCATTTAATTACTATAAGTCTTGTGAAACTATTCAAAATTGTTCTAAAATATATCGCAAGTCACAGTTCTGTATTGGAAAGAGTAATGTTTTTTTTTCTAGATATATGAGTTTGTGCAGAGATAAAAGAATGGAATTAATAAAATTGCAAAGGACAAAATATATATTTTGTCACTAGCAAGTTAGAAAATATATTCAGAAAAGAGTATGTTTTCTATTAGCCCGTTAACGTAAAGTTTGACCTATTTGTTAAGTGTTCTCCTTGGCCTAATCAGTTACTATGTTAACTCCTCCTATCAAGACATTGCGGGTCCGAAAATAAAATATTCCCTTAATAATTGAGGAAACCTATAAGGTTAGGTTGATTGTACAGGAAAAGGTAAAACAGTCTGATAATGTTAGGTCGCTGTTAAGCATAACTCTTTTTGAAAGGTAATTTTGTTTGAAACAACATTTGAGCCATTTTGTCTATCGTTTGTTCCGCTAGGGCTTCATCTGGGGTTGTAAATTCTAACCGTCTTAATTGACCATATCTACACACATCTGGAGATAGACTGTCCCCTGCTTAGTATGCTCCCTGCGTTGCACTCCGTTAGTATAGCGGAGTGCAACGTATAATTCTTACTAAGCATGGGACCAGACTAATCTGGTGACTGTACAAAATACGTGTAACCAATGTAAATCATCAGCGTGCATATAATCTCATAAAATACTGATTCACATCACAACCCGAGATCAGATTATCTCCTTTGATATTTCAAAAATGACCGCGGTGTATGTATGTATGTATGTATGTATGTATGTATGTATGTATGTATGTATGTATGTATGTATGTATGTATGTATGTATGTATGTATGTATGCGTATAATATTTTGATAAGTCTTATGAGTGCATCTAATGCTGGAATTTGATTGTCCGAACAATAGAGTTGTTTATAACGTTAAAGAATAGATAAATTGTGAGTCGATGAACCATATAGATATATCAATGAGGCTCCAAAGATTAGAACTGTTCAAATACGTATCAAAATTAATCGTCTTAGGGGTGTTATTGGAAGTACAACAACTCAGAAGTTGCAAAGATTTTTCAAAATAGCGTGCAAATTAAGTGTTTGTTCACACCTTGAGGAAATAGTGTGGTGAAAAACAGAATTTATCATTAGATAAATGGAATAGCTTTAACAGTCAGACAATTGTAGAATGAAACAAAGTAGAACATGATCAACTTCTTTTTATCATGCAAAATGAACCTGATTAAATGTTTGGCTAAATGATGGTTCTGAAAGGTTGTTTAAGACCTAATATCAAACACGGATATCGGAGAACTTGCAAAAGTAATGATTTCATTTTCACTTATTTGGTTCACAGTCTACTATATTAATACACATGAACATTTACCTGACAAAACTGAACAGTAGAGATGAAACTTGCATTGCTAATGCATTTAGATGTTTGGCTAATAACAGAAGTATTAATTGAAACGGAAACATCATCAACATGAAGATTCACCCTGCTCTTACTGTTGCCTTTTAAAAAAGCTTTTGAGTTATAACAGCTGGTCCAATGTCAACCATTGATAATGAAGAAATCAAAGTTATTAAATCGTTTTTCGTTTAGCCATTTCACAATTGAATACGAAATAGTTTATGGGTTGCTATAAGTTACAGCTTGTATTTGTTACCGTCACGTCTTCACCGTGATGATATTAATTTTTGAACAATTTTTTAAAATTCAAACGCAATTATATCTTTCGCCTTTGCTGTCAGTTCTCTCTCTCTCTCTCTCTCTCTCTCTCTCTCTCTCTCTCTCTCTCTCTCTCTCTCTCTCTCTCTCTCTCTCTCTCTCTCTCTCTCTCTCAGATTTAATCTGTTTCCTCCGTCAAACTTCTGCTTTCTCCCACTTTCAATATTTAACACTAATTTAGAGTATTGATGTTCACATTTCGCCATAGACTAATTTTGCATCAGAAATCCATCAAGCCAATGTCTGTATCTGTATCCATTGGCTTTTGATGGCATCTCGTAAGCCTTGATAGAGTAATTAGTAAAGAATCCACACCATGAACGGATCATTTATTATGGTACCTTTTTGTGTAGCACAAACTTTTGCAGTCGTATTCTATTAAAATAAATCAATTTATGAGATTCGTCTATGTTGACGTGCAGTGATAAGTATTCACTCCTTTAAACAATACACTTTTTCACTTACACTTATTTTCTGGTTTGCAAAATGTCAAATGCTCCATGACGGTCTCCTTTTTTCTTTTTAATGTATTTTTTTTTCAGAGGTTTTTTTGGGGATGAAACATTTTTATGCTGAACATTTTTACATCTCCCCAAATATGATCTTTAAGTCTAATGAAGCTTTCACAGAACACAATTGTCAATTTTTTTCCCTCTGATGATCTTCAAATATATCACATGCAATGATTTTCAGAATGAATCTTTCAGAATTTTACTAACAATTTGGTTACTTTTGTTCACATGTTACCAGGAGTATTGATAGTTTATGTTCCTCTCTCATTGACCCCAAACCCTCAAAACGGTATACAGTTTTTGTCATTAGCTTTTCCTTTAGCTCAAAATGATGATTTTCACATGATAAGGTTTTTCTAACATATTTCTGACAAAAATATGTTTTGGCGGGGTAGTGGTGTCTCTGAAATAGGATCAACTCAATTACTATTACAGTCTCATACTTATTAGCCAAATAATATTGTTATTTTTAGACGAAATGTCATATTAAACAAATGAAATATAATATCTAATGACATTTCAATCTTACATGTTGGATTTGATCTGATGAACAGATTTTGTAAGAGATTTAATTCCATCAAATCAGCGTCAGGTTATACGGGTATAAAACCTAAAATAATAAGCGATTGTATTAAAAAAGTAGGTTACAATATATCACCAAGATATGAATCAGTTATTCGCGACTGAAAATGAGATGATAATAGCGAATTGGACAGATGGTCTAATGACATTTATTGACAATCTGGTCGATATTTTATTTGGTAATGATTTTTCTAAAGCTATACAAAATTAAACATGTAATATTGTATCCTATATTCTGTTATAATCTTTTTCATACTTGCTGACTCCCATTGGCAAAATATCTGTCAACATACTGTCAGTGATACGGAATTCGCGTATTAAATAGTCCATATCATATTTTATACCCCGCAAATAAGATCGAATCTGATCAAGTAATTTTCTATAGGTGATACTTGCTGCTAAACTAACAATCTACATAATTCTAGGTAACTCAAATTCATGTCTCAAATAAGCTCATAAATGAAACAAAGTAATTCTACATACTAAAACAATCCCAGTAATTGGGTAAACATGTAAACAATACTTACAATTACGGTGCTGTAATGATTTGAAAAAGTGTGCAAATATCTACCTTTCGAAGCTCTTTGTTCACAATTCCTTGTCCTACATCTCCCGCCAATTCACGAGTGGCGTCACGGAGAATTTCTTACATTGACGTTTCTTCACAACTGCGAAGTATATACTGACCTTCACTACCCTTAGCTGAATAAGAACCAGATGCAATTGAGCAATTTATCAATACTGTATTTACTTCAGTTATATCTACTGGATGTTAACCGTCATACGTTACAGGTTCCTCAAGAGAAACATTATTTTGATATTTAAAACCTATCAACTCCTTGGTGATATAAAACTAGCTGTCAAACCATTTTTACTGTTATTCTAGCACTTAATGTGTTATAGATCGTTGTCAGCTCAAAATCATCTGCATTTCCTTTATTTTTTGTTACAAGTTCTTTTATTTTATTTAAATCATTTATGTTGTAGGCGCCTTGCAGAATTTTAAATGTCCATGGGTGGAAATATAACAGTAATATCAAAATTAGATTCTTTGCTCACTGCTTAATTTTTTTTATTTTTTTTTATCGACATTTTTGACCAATAGTGGAACCCATTGATGAATTTAAGCTTTTTCTTCCAACTGCCATCGCTAGTATTTATAAATGAGAACTAGTAATTTATTCCAGTTTTTACGTTTGCTATGGCATTCCAACATATACAGGAAATTAATCCAATTTTGTACTGTTTTTTACGATCTAGTTCTATTGGCAGAATATACTTTACTGAAACGTTTGCGCTATCTGTATCATTGTCAATTTCAATACCAACATTTCCTGCTTCTTAGTAGCATTAATCTGCTTATCATTTCAGTAACTGATGCGAATATTCGAACTCCTGATCCTGTAATTTTTCCAGTTAATCTTCTTTCAAGTTTTTTATCATCGTCAACTATTCGACTTAATTCAGCTCGTCTTTCAATATGATTAATATCCTTTGGGACAACTGCATCAGTATTCATACGTATTCCGTCTAGATATTTAACTTCAGAACTTAAACTATTGTGAACATGTTCGTATCTTTTATTCTATTAATAATTGTTGATATAAAGTTCAGCAACAATCCAACGTTGATATCTGTTAATACTGTTGATGTAGTTATCATTTTCTAGATTTACATCGTCTAGATCAGGGATCTCCAAACTGTTCAGCCCGAGGGCCGCATTAACTATCAAATAGCAGTTCGGGGGCCGACAACACACTCGGGGTCCAAATAAAAAAGAATCAAAACATGGATGTTGTTTTTAATTATTTATTTAATATTATTTTATTCAGTTGTATTAGTGGGAATGGTGAAATTGTTTCCTGGATGCCAGAATAGCAGACATTTCTGACTTTAGATTTGATGACCCTAACATCAACAGTGACCTGAGATTATCATCGGACAAGTTTGTTTTCATATTGTTCTTCACGTATTTCATTCTTGAAAATGTTCACACAGGTATGTTGTTCCAAAGATTGAAAGGTACCTTGATGCAAAAGTTTTGACATTAGGAAAGTCTTCCTTGGGCAAAAACTGGTAAAAACCCACCAGTCCTTCTTTGAACTTGTCCCCAAGGAGGTCATTTGCTTGCAACTCAATGACCTCCAGCTGCAGTTCATCTGGGCAACTGGCCACATCTGCTTCAAATGGGTTTTGAAACAGTCTCACTTCTTCTGCCTTTGAATCCAAGTCAGAAAACCGCTGCTGAAACTGCAGCTGGAGGTCTTTGATGATCTCGCATGCAAATGACATGGGGAACTCTGTTGTTGCTTCAGCCATGGAGACCTTGCATTGCTGAAAGTGCGTCAAGCTGTTGGCCTGTACTTGTTCCAAAAACAAGACAAGTTTGGATCTAAAGACCTTTAGGTGGGTGTATAGATCAGAAACTAGATTTTCCTCTTCTTGTAGTTTTAGGTTCAGAAAATTTAAATGACTAGTTATGTCTGCAGCAAAGGCCAATTTTCATACCCACTCTTCATCAGACATTAATGACTGTGGCTTGCCTTTACTTTCCAGGAAGTTACCTATTTTCTTTCTTAACTTAAATACTCTGCTCAAAACTTTTTCATACCTTAGCCATCTTACTGCTATGTAATATGGTAAATCTTGCGATTCTGTGTCTGTATCTTTCAACATGTCTCTGAACTGTCTATGGTTGAGCCCATGTGACCTTATTACATTCACCATCTTCACCACAGGATTCAGTAAACTGCTAATGTCCACATATTTAGCACACAGCTTGCTGGTGAATAATACAGTACAGGAACATTGGTTGTAGAATGTTTTTCTCATTACACATCAGCTTCACTTGTCCAACCAAGCCTTTCTTTATGCCACTCATGTTCTTTCCTCCATCAATAGTCAGGCAACTGAGGTTAGTCCAGTCCAAGTTATAATCAGCAAATATTTTTTTTCAACTCATTGAATATATCCTCTCCGGTTCTTGTATTATGTTCATGTCTTCATCCACACCTCTAATGAACACAAGCAGTTGAGAGGTGGAACAGCTGTCCAGCGATTCATCCATTGCAATTGAAAAATGGCGAAATTTGCTTGCATTTTTCGCTATTTGAGTCACAATGTTTTCACCCATGTCTGCAACACGGCGGGCAATGGTATAAAGCTACATTTTCAAATTGTTTTGACTTTTCTGGGCAAAGTTCCTCAGCCACCTCCAACAAACATTCTTTCACTACTTCACCATCTGTAAACGGTTTGCCACTTTTAGCCAGGACGTAGGCAACTTTATAACTGGCCTTAGTTAAGGATTCATTTTTATTTGAGGATTTACTGAACAATGTCCTCTGAGATGTGAGTTGATTTTGTAATTTAGAAAGTTTTTCGGCACGGACTTTACCCTCCAACTGTGCATATTTCTCAAGGTATTTGCTTTGATGATGAAAGCGCAAGTTGTATTCTTTCATCACAGCCACGGTTTCATTGCAAATCACACACAATGCTTTCTCGCCGGATTTGATGAAGTATTTCAAACTCCATTCTTCTTGAAATTGCCGACACTCATCGTCTATTTCGTTCTTTTCCTCCTCTCGGCCATCGCTGGGCACTAAAATAAAGTGACTTCAACATGAATAAATAGTGAAACTGAAAGTATCTTGCACACAATATCGCTAAAAAAAACTGATTATGCGAACTAATTTCGTCGCAATTAAAGCTGCAAATGACCCGAAACAATTTTTAAACATTCTTATGATTTCGTAAGTTAAATTTACCTGCATATAGTGTGCTAATATATCCACTTATGGTAGACAGATTGTTGCTTTTAATGTTTCCTCTTCAGAATATTCGAAAACTTCTTACTAAACTAAAGACATTCCCAATACTTTAAACACACTGATAAGTAATTACGCGAAAGAAATTATCAATAAATAAAATAGAGTGCAACATGTTTCCTAATCAAACGCTAACTGACACCTACACCTCCTCATCGCAGCAGTCAACCGCAACTGGCAAACTGATCAAAATAATCAAGTCTTGAACAAGCAAGCAAACCATTTAAAAACTCCGCCACTAGATGGCGTTATATCATCTCATTGACTGTGAACGGAAGTAGAAAAAGTAAGCAGCGAATAAGGTTTTGCAATGTAGTGATCGGTTGGAAAACATAACGCAACACTGCGCGCCTCTATTTTCATTCGGTAAAAACATAACGTCCACGTAAGCAGCGGCTGATCTTGGCAGGATACACGTAAATTTCCGTATTTTTTTTCCCGTAGACAAAAACATCTCCACGGACCGGATGAGAGGGCCTCGCGGGCCGTAGTTTGGAGACCCTGGTCTAGATGTATCTTACTTTTATTTTTTCTAGATCTAAGTTTCTCTTCGGATTTGAAATATGTTTCTAACATCGCGTACTCTCGTATTTGTAAAACCATATTTATCATCAAAAATGTTATACTCATTATATCCTTTTCGGTTATTTATATTTTCTAAATTAGATTCAAATCTTTCTCTGTCTTGAATTCTTTCGAGGTTCTTTTCTTCATGCTTATTTTTCAGCTTTTTGGCTAGAATAAATATATAATATTTCTTCTGATTTTTTTTTCATTTGTTCTAACCTTCTTTCAATCTGTCCAACAGTTGCTAATCTTCGTCGAGTTCCAGCGGATTATTTATTTACCTAGCTTGTCTATCAACCGGATCAGCTACATGTGCTACAAGTGCCTCAGCTATTTTATTTTTCAATTTCAGATCACCCTTGCTCTTTAACTAATCCAATCGAAGCTTTTTTTCTTCTAATTTTTAAGTTCTTCTGATAGTGGCTTACCTTCAGATTGTTTTTCAAGTAAAGCCTCAGTAACTGGTTTGAGAACTAGCTGCTGTTTCTGCTGCAGCAACTTGACCACGTCGTGCTTGCTGTACCTGCTGTTTAAATTGTGCTTGAGATTTTTCAATAATTATATAACATTTCCTAATTTTTTTTTACTGTAGATAAGTTTTTAATACATCATCGAAACCTTTTATTCGTATCATTCGTTAAGTTATCGAACAAGAAAAAGTCATTTCTATTTGCCGTTGCCTGACGATATACTTATTATGATGTGAAAGGATTCTCCGCCACATTTATTATGGAGAGAAAAGTCTGTTGTTGTTTAGACGTTATCCATCATAACCTTCTTCTCGTGTCTAATTACGAGAAGGAAGACAGTTCAGCATTCTTAAGAATAAGGTGTCACTTACGATGGTGTAGATACGGTTACATCTTTTTGTGGTGAAGCTTTGGCTACGAGAAGGTACCAAGAATCTGTAAGAAATAGACACGACACTCTCTGATCCTGAAATCGCACTTTATTGATATATATATATATATATATATATATATATATATATATATATATATATATATATATATATATATATATATATATATATATATATATATATATATACATATATATATAATCTAAAGATACAACAGGTAAATTTATTTATGTTGAAACTACATACAATACATATTACAATACTTATTAAATAGTTCTTCCACAGTCTACTATTTCATTTGTCCATTCATTTTTCTGCATTTTTGAACGCAAGTGATTTAAATATTCAAAGAGCCTAAAATTCAATAACTGTAATAAATGTATTGTATTCTATTTAATGTAAGGTAACGACCTGAAAAAGATCTGTGAGTGTTATACTTATTATTTAAAGAATATATATTTATTCTCAATTAAATTATATCATGAAGTTAGTAATTATTTCAAACAAATACTAATGAACATCGAAGCTGTAAAATATTTCATTACATTATGATTGTGGAAGAAGGAAACTCAATAATATTACATTATAAATACAATGAACATCAATTCAGTAAAATATTAAATCAGTAAAATATTTCATAGTAGAAAAGAGAACTCACTATTACATTATATTGATGAAATAAAAATAATTCAGAAGGATATTACAACTTACTATAAAATCTTTAACTTTCAAGAGCGAGTATAAAGCATAATTTTCTTACCTGTAAGAAATAGACACGACACTCTTCTGAGCTTGGAATCCCACTGAGACCAAAGCAGCTCAAAGCCTTTATTATATTCTGGAAGCTGCTTAATCATCAGTGTTTTCATCCAAGGACAGAGGTCCTGTGTAATAAATAATGCCTATGTTCTAAAAAATCGCGCGTGTTTCTTGCGTGCTAGTCAAGGACAGCTTTAACTTTATGTCAAGTTTCATAGCACTCTCTTAAATTTGCAGGTTTTTGTCTTTCAATAACTTATACATTTCAATATATTATAACAAGTTACTGTTATCGTTTCTTTCTTTTAAAATTGATATCTTGATAATACCTCCTGGTTAATTTAACCGCGACCTCGAGGCTAGTAAAAAAAATGATAAGTATACGAGGAAGAAGAAAGAAAAAATATTAAAAATAAAAAATTACAATGCTTAGGTAGATGAAAAAATTACAATGCATTGATCAGTTGATAAATTGCGAAAAAACAATGAGAACAATGTTCATTGCAGTACATATTGTGAATTTTAAAAAATACAATAAAATGTATAATAATTAATAAACTGTAAGGTACATTGACAATGCACCAGAATAGACATGATAAAAGATACATGGAAAAATGAACCATAAAATGTGTAATAAGGAGCCAATATAAAAAGAAAAAGAGATTACAATTACACAAAGAAGTAAAAATATTAAAAAGACTAAAATACAATGCACTGACACAAGAAATAGGAAAAGACAACAATTTACCGTGTAGTACCTCGATGAGGAATGAAGAAAAACAATATATTAAGAAAACATTAAAATATGCAATGTGATAGGGTAATACGTAATGTGACATCTGTATGGTAAAGAAAGATTTTATTCAAGGGAATCTTACGAAAACACATTTGACACATTCAATGAAGTTCAAGTACAATAGTGAGTTCTGCAATGAAGAAAAAATATGTTTCTTGTATATTATTATTATTTATGTTGTTTTTTTTATATATTATGTTGTTTTTTATACGTTAGTTTACTCTTTTTGTTATTATTTTATTATTATTTCTATTTCATTTTAAATAACGTCAGCAGAACGTAATTAAAATTGCTGTGTAAGCGCTAGGTTAATCGGTGAAGTCAGTAACTTCTATTAATTTATCTGAACAATTATATTTCCGTCATATGTTATTGACCTAGGATCATGTGCGCAATAGAACGACGTGTTCATAATATTGAAGTGATACTTCTTATTAATAGGATGTTAATTATGACTTCCCTATATATTATTTCATATATGAGACAACTAATGTGTGGCATAATGCGGTATGATCTCTTGTAAACCAAGTAACTGTATAATGTTTATCCGTGATGCTTTCATTAAACTAGAATTAATTGATACGTCTTGAATGTCATCTGGACAACTGGGGTATGGAGCGCAATATATAGGTCACGATGTTTACGTGTTGCTATAAAATACATAAACAATGATGCGCATTCCTTGGCGTTCTGGAATAACATATGTAATCGATAGATACGATCGCTCAATTTGATTGATAAATTCCATTAAAACATGCTGTGAAATCAGTATAGCAGGTGAACTCGCCTGCTGAAAATTTCGCTGTATGACTAATTTGCTTAGTCTCAACAGTTTGAGCTGCAATCCTTTCTTCTATTTTCTAATATTCTTCACGAATATTTCGACAATGGCAAGCATCGCTTGCTCTAATACTATAAGCGTTTGGAGTTTGGACCAATCGCTGTTAACATGTTCTAATTCTATTATCAACTTGTCAGGTATAGGAGACGAAATCATCTTCCTATCGAGCAATAACACCGAAAATTTAAATTTCATTATTCGGTTGCTTTAGCATATTTGTATAACTTGCTAAATGTTGTGATATTTTCATTGTCAGCATTCCAAAATAGATATTTACCTATTTTATCAATGAAGGCAAAAGTTCTCTTATGATACATTTGAAGAATGCAAAACACCTTTCTGAATTAACTCATTTATTAATGAGATTGTTATATTAAACTGCATATTCATTGTAATTCGTATTGACTTTAAGTGTGAAAGAATATCATTTATGTAGCTACATTTGACATCTCTGTGTCAATATTCGATAAATTCGATTGAATAATTACTTAAAAGCCTGATTTGAAAATGCGAATCCACTTATCGGCTGAATCATAAAATAGTGGGATTGGCTAGAGATAACCTTTAGCGTAAATTGTTTTTGTTCTGTTACTGCGGACACTGCATTCAGAGTTAAAAAAGAATACAATCCTACGAACCAAATCCATATTCCATCCATATCTTAAAGAAAAAGAAAGAGGTTGAGAGGTTTGGATCCAGAAAGAAGAAAACGAGATAGAAGGGATGAAGAAAGAATGGAATGGAGGATAGGACTATAATTAGTTCTCCCATTTACAACAAATTTTCTTCTGAATTTCGTATTGAATTCAATTACGAAATATTCGACATAGTCGTGTACGACGTGTATTCGATTGTGTGCGTTTTGTAGGTGTACATAATCTATGCTAATACTAGTCCTGTAAGACGAGTATAAAAAGTTAATATCAGCTTGTAGTTCTTGGCTTCTTTATTTTTTTATATTTTTTCTCTTTTTTGGTACTTTTGTATTTATATTTTTTATTTTGCATAACATCAGCATAACATTTATCAGTGACTACGGTTATTACTTGCTTCAGCGAAGTGTTGTGAAAAGAACCCTCATTATTATGGATAGTACTTGTAAACCAATACTGAATTTATCTTCTTATTGCATACATAATATCATTAAATACAAGCGACATTGAGGTAAGAATGTTTGCTTAGAGAACCTTGCAAGAATTTGGTATTAATCAAGAGTAATGAAGGTGAAAATGTTAGTGTTATGTTAATCCTACTCTAGTAACCATAACGTCTGTTCATTTGCAATCAAACCTTGACCTGTGTGTGTGTAATAAATTGCATTTAATCGAACCTATGAACAGTAAGTGAAAATATCATTAAAATAGTAAAACTGAATCGACATGATTTAGTACATCATTAAAATTGTAAAACTGAGCGTGCATTACTGACATTACCTATGACGTAAAAAAGGGAATGTATCACCGTTATCGTCTCAAACAAACTTTACTCAGAAGCTGATCGTATGTAGGTCAATAGCTGCTTCGACAATTCAATATGCAGGGCAATCTCTCTGCTTCAAAAATTCAATATGCAGGGCATTAGCTGCTTACAAAACTCTGTGTTGAGCAATCGCTCAGACACTTGAACTATAGAAAACATAATAAGACTACAACATTTGATGCTGCAAAACCATAGAAGGAAGCTCTCTTCTGACTGGTTTGAAAACATTAGAGCCGTACCTTTGGCGTTTTGCCAAGACAATACCATATGTTATACATACATATGATTTCATATGAAAGACGTGAGAGAAAATTTCAATAACATTATCAAACAACATTGAGCTAACAAAACAAATCTCTGCATCAATATGCCTGAAACGATATGGTGGAAATTACAATTCTTCTTAAGATAGGCAAATACGGTACGATCTGTTATGTGTGATAGTAGCGAAACATGTATAATGTAGTTTGAGGTGTCAAGACGAGAGGGTTTGATGTTTGATATAAATGCTTAGGGCATGGAATGAAACAAAGGTTCATTCACACTCTGTAGTAGAAATCTTAGCAACTCTGACGTATGTTAATGGCAGTAAGTATAACAAGGTTATTTACTCAATAAAAAATGAAATATAGCATAATTTAGATTAGTGTTGTTAATTGCTTAAAATTTACGCACTAACTTTCAATTTGTCATTTTTAAAAAAAAATCAAAATAAGAGATAGAAAAATCATACCTTTGTGAGATGTACCACAATGAAGAAATATTCTTGATATGAACTAATAGCAAACAATACATCTATTGCCTCTAATACCGAAAGAGTTCAAAATGTTAAAGTCACTTTCACTGGGAAGGAGACTGTTAATGCTGTTGTCGTTGATCTGATGAGAGCGAAGATGTCGCTGCAATTCATTTTGGGTTGTAGTTAGGTCAAATTTGGAGCTGGACTTAGCACTGTATGCATTCGGAATGTCGTAGTCTCAGGTGTTACTGCAAAGAGAATTCTCATAGGCGATGTATGCATTTTATGTTACAATCCTCTCATAGTTGTAATCATATTCGTTCCAGCTGTGATATTTCTGGTTGCTGTAGTTTCTAACATGAGTGAAGAAGTTGTTCTAATTTGGGTTTTTTCTTTGGAATATGGCGGCGCTGTCGCTTCTGGAGTTGATGTAGCATAGCCGGGCGGAGTGAAGTCTAATGGTGTTAGGAGTTACGGCGTTTAGTCTGTAGATAGCTGTCGGACAAGTGCAACAGGAGCGAGCAGTTGTAATGAAGAAACGGTCATGTGAATGGGTCGTATGGTAGAGTTCGGAGCCAAGACGATGCCATAATTGTGCGAAGTCTGCTGGTCGTAATGGTTCTGGTGCGAGTCTCCCTCTTGGATCATAATTATGTGTTTTTACACCTGTATTCATGTTATTCATCCACCAATTTATTATGAAGTTTCCATCTCTATTATTCAATAACTGTAAAAAATGTATTTTATTCTATTTAATGTAAGGTAACGACCTGAAAAAGATCTGTGAGTGTTATACTTATTATTTAAAGAATATATATTTATTTTCAATTAAATTATATCATGATGCTAGTAATTATTTCAAACAAATACTAATGAACATCGAAGCTGTAAAATATTTCATTACATTATGATTGTGGAAGAAGGAAACTCAATAATATTACATTATAAATACAATGAACATCAATTCAGTAAAATATTAAATCAGTAAAATATTTCATAGTAGAAAAGAGAACTCACTATTACATTATATTGATGAAATAAAAATAATTCAGAAGGATATTACAACTTACTATAAAATCTTTAACTTTCAAAAGCGAGTATAAAGCATAATTTTCTTACCTGTAAGAAATAGACACGACACTCTGATCCTGAAATCGCACTGAGACCAAAGCAGCTCAGAGCCTTTTTTATATTCTGGAAGCTGCTTAATCATCAGTGTTTTCATCCAAGGACAGAGGGCCTGTGTAATGAATTATGCCTATGTTCTAAAAAATCGCGCGTGTTTCTTGCGTGCTACTCAAGGACAGCTTTAACTTTATATCAAGTTTTAGAGAGAAAGCGTGGCCAGTATTTTTCCTAAGTGAATAACCTTCTTAATCATACATTGTCTATAACCTCTCTTAATTGTAAGTGGTCATTCACATTCCGAACTTTTAACTCAATTGATTCTCTAGACTGATTATCAATTACTTTGTTCCCAGCATCACAACGCAATTTAATAAGGTTTTATTGACCGAACCGCGAGATAGTACGCCACTCGTGGCCTCTATCCGATGGTGAACTATTGAACCGGCTTATTAATTAGGCTTTTTCCATTACCAAGCCAAGCTTTGGAAACAAAGATAATGTTTAATCTGAATTCATTTCAACGTTCTATTGTATTCAGGATATGAATAATTGATTGGGCCAAGCTTCTCTTACAATCCAAATCAATATCATAGCACTCTCTTAAATTTGCACGTTTTTGTCTTTCAATAACTTTTCAAAATATTATAAACAAGTTACAGTTATCATTTCTTTCTTTTAAAATTGATATCTTGATATAGTTCAATAAATTGATCTTTTGTTACATCACAGCACTGCTTGGTCGCGATATTTCTATGTCAATATTATCAAGTCCTGGAAATAATATAAAGCAACCAGTATTTCGCCTAATAAATCTGTCAACACAATATTACTGAGTGAGATAAATAGATGTTATGGGGCTATTTTTCAGCACACGATACATGGCGGACATTATTAATAGTGGAGGAAGAAACCCGAAAATCCTCGGAAAAAAACACCGACCACGAGAAGCTACTGGGAAGGTTTATCACATATTCACATTCACCGAATCTTAGATTCGAACTCACGCAGACAGGTGAGATGGCAGTGATCCGTAACGGAGAGCATAATAGAATTGTGTTTCTTATTTCGCGACAGTGAAAAATACGATCCGATTTTATTTCATCATTGTTTCGCGGAATATCAAAAAACTACTTTATATTCGGACGAATAGAGTTGATTTACTGGAATCAGTTCTTCCGGTTGTCTGATAATAAAACTCTTCGCCAGCCTCAAGATTGTCACGAAGTTTGTAATTATAATTGTTAAATCGTACTTATCTTGTTGCAGATTGATTGAGTAAATATAAACGCGATCGTTGTTAAAATTATCATCGAGTAAATTCATAAGCAAATTTTTTCCGATCCAGTTCTACCAACAATAAGATAATAACAATCTGAAAGCTCATTGTTATGTTTGTTTCACCAACCGCTCTGCATCAAAATTTAATACCGACGATTTTGTCATTGTTGTTATACAATATTATGGTATATAGTGCAGAGGAAAACAAGGGGTTTAACCCAAACCCTTGTTTGTACCCCTACTGCTATGTATAAACTATCCCCCACCCCTTTTTTTTCAAAAAATTTAGTAAAATTTCTAACCACCACCCCTTCTCTGTTATTACAGTGTTAGGTAGAGAGTTATATACACGAATTATATTCTCAGGTAAAATTCCTTGTACAGGATGTACATCCAGGTAAGTTAACAAAAGAGTTTGCACAAACAACAGGTGTTAATAATTCATCCATCAGGTAAGCTTTTGTCTTATAGAGGTGTTCAGACAGGTATTTTATAACCAGACAAAAACAACAAGTGGGAAGGTCATCCAGGTAAGCTTTTGTCCTATAGAGGTGTGCAGACATGTATTTTATAACCAGACAAAAACAACAGGTGGGAAGGTCATGATTCATCTAGATAAGCTCTGTCATACAGAGGTGACGAATTTGTTTGAACAGAGCATGCGTAGAATGTTCACGAACTATTCTAAAGACGGGGTTTTATTATCAGTCTACCGCAAGATTTTCATCAGATAACATGTGTGCTATGCAGGGTGGAAATTAAACTACGAATAACGTGGCGATTTCAGTTAACAAGACGGAAATTAAACTATGCATTAGAATCAACGTGAGAAAGGTAAGTTATATTATTTATATAATTTAGATAAAATTTCAGTTGGAAAAGATAAGATCTATCAGTTTACCTGAATTTTATACTGCAGTTTACAGGTAGGGAAACATGATTACCTGTGTGTAGATTCTTAATGCGCATTAGAGCGTGGCATTTGCAAGGTGGAAATTAATCTAGCATTAGGGAAGGTATCTTAAGTTTAGATAAAATTGTACGTTACTCATATTTTTTTGATAATTTTTTTCATACTTGCTAACCTCATTGGTAGAATGTCTGTTAACATATTGTCAATAATACGAAATTCACGTAATAAATCATCCATATTATATTTGACTCCTCGTAGGTAAGACCGGATCTGATCAAGTAGTTTCTTGTAAGTTATAACCGATGTTAAGCAGCTATGCTTTTTTTTTAAAAGCTTGGTTCTACATTTTTTACACGCCGCTGTAAGTGAAACACCAATACCGGATATGATTAACAAAAAAGGATTTAATGATACCCCACTTGAAAATATACCAGAACTGGTCTTTAACAAGGGTAGATATGATATTACTCGAAGGATCTTGTAGTATTTGTAACATTTTTTAACACACCAAAGTTTTTTATGATAATATTTGTAGTATTGTATTAATGCGTCCACATCCTGTCTTGGAATATCTTTTGAAATGTGATTGAAATCAACTATACTTCTTTTCATTATAATATTTGTTTACATAATCCCCAGTCTTGGTATTAGTAATTCAGCTACAAATTCCAAACACCAACTATAACCGTCTTCGGTTATATTTGGAAATATAGTAGTAAGTTCAAGTGTAAATATTTCTTCAATACCTTTTAATATTAATATAGATACAGTTCCAGAAGACGTATCCAAATTACGTAATAGAGATGTGGTTGAAATATTAAAAACTCAAATCCTAATCACTGTGTAACTTCTGCAGTGTGTTTGATAGAATTACTATTTTGCTTTGCCCATGTACCAGACCCAGAAGCAACAGTAGACACAATATTTTTAATCTGTGAGGAATTTTAATCATAATCGTTTCCTCAACAATACTAGGAATTCCACTAATAATATCATTGAGTTTTGTGTTAATATAAACGAGTGTAATTTTAACATTTGATGGATTTCCAAAAAATTCATCTTTAATTTTGTTTATGTTTCTGCGAAAAGTTGTAAACGTATCCACGTGATCGGTAAATTTATTTTTGAGTGCTGTTATTTCATTATTGATTGGAGCGTCCTTGTCATCGACGTATTTTTTAGTGGCAGCGTCTCCATCTATAGTTGGGTTTCCAAGATCTGTAATTTCATTCTGGTTCATAACAATATTCCCATTAAATAAATCACCAGCTTTTTTAACAAAATCATTCACTGACCTACCAGAATCTTGTATCTTACCTCGGTTGTTAAAAGTCATGATATTATCAGTAATTGCATTAGGAATTCGTACAAGTACATCTGACAGTTTCACATCACTCGTCTTTAATCGTCCTTCTTTGTCCTGGAAAATGACGACTTCATTTGGATCTACACTGGTAAGATTTAGTAAATTATTGATTTCATTTTTAAGCTGAGCAAGAGTTGCATATTTGGATAAGTCACATTGATAACCTTATGTGGATAAATCTCCTGATAGTGTTCCAAATTTTGTATAGTAGCTCATTATTTACTGTCCTAGATAAAATTAACACTAGTTTAATATTATACGAAATGGCAAAATCGTCGATATTAAACTTTGATACAGAGAGACTGGTGAAGCATAAACATAACAATGAACTTCCTGATTGTCTTTATCTTATTGTTGGGCGAACTGGATCAGGAAAAACAAATTTGCTTAATAACTTGCTTTTTGGTGAGAATTTTAACTATGACAGTTTATATTTACACAATCAATCCACAGCAGGATAAGTAAGAGTTATTAAGCCAGTATAATGACAAGCTTCGTGATGAACTTTAAAGCTGGTGAAGATTTTTTTATAGTTAGACAGCCAGAAGATCTTATTCCAGTTAATCAACTTGATGCAGATGAACACAAGATAGTTTTTGACGATATTCTGCTAAATAACATGGAGATGAATAAAATAAGATCGTATTTCTCACTGTCACGTAATAAACAGTAATTCTGTTTATCTCGCTCAAGGATTTTATAATGTTGACAGATTTATTAGGCGAAATACGGGTTGTTTTATATTATTTTCAGGACTGGACAATATTGACGTTAGAAATATTGCAAGCGAGCAATGCGGTGACGTGACAAAAGATAAGTTTATTGAACTTTACCGTAATGCTACAAAAGATAAATTCAAATTTTTCTTATTTGATAAACTTACGCATGATCCAACTAAAATGTTTCGCTGTTGTATTGACACTTACTTACAGTAAGAGGTTTCAATTTTATAAAATTTATAATAATGGACAAACGAGCAAGGTACAGACAACACATAGAAGATCTAAAAAAAACCTTGCTCAATCTCAGGCATTACTTAAGCAAAAAGTACAACAAGCACCACGTGGGCAAGTAACCGCTACAGAAGCAACAGCTACAATTTTCAAGCCGGTTACTGAAGCACTATTAGGTAAACAACCTGAAACTAAACCACTGTCAGAAGAAGAACTTAAAACAACTGCAGGAAAAAGGCTTGGATGGAATTGTTAAAGAACAACAGGAAGCAGCTGCTGCAAAACTTATTACTAGATCTGAAGAAGAAAAAAGAAAACTAATTGAGGCACTTACAGCAAATATAGCTGATCCTGCGGCTAGACAAGCTGAAACAGATCGATTGATAAACAATCCGCTGGAACTTGAGCAAAGATTAGCAGAGTTAACAACGCAAGGAGGAACAAATATTATAAAAAATTTATCAGGAGACATAAAAGATATCAAAGAGGAGCAACAAAAAGTTGGTGATGTTACTGTAAAGTTTATGGAAGTTGGAGATCAAAGACTTAATTTTATAAAAAGAGCAAGTGATGTGATAAAAGATAATGGATATGACGATTTTTTAAAGAAAGAAAATATCGTAGATATTAATAATATAAGCAGGTGGACTGATGCAGAATATCAAACATTACTCGATAGAATAGATGTAATATTTAAAGACGGAGCTGCTGCTAAAGATGAAATAAACAGGGCTACAGAGATTGAGAATATGCATCTACTTTATGATAGGATGAGATATGGTGTTATTGCTTTAGTGTTTAAAAAAAACAGCAGAAAATAGTAAAGCAAAACCTTTTGGCAAAGGGTGGAGTTTTAAAAGAAAATTTGATACACTCGATAAAACTCGTGTAGAAAAAAGTAGAGAAGTAAGAACAGGAACTGGTGTAAAAATATTTACTTCAACTACCGAAATGATAGGTAGATTAATGTTATTAATATTATCAAAGGAAGCTGGGAATGTTAGTGTTGAACTTGATAATGAAATCATTGACATACTTGATCATCTAAGATTGAGTGAATTATTAACATCTGACGAATATGAAACTTTACACCGCGACTTAATCGCGGCGACTTAATTTTGTAAAATGATATAATATAAAAGGAATGCAAACAATATTAATACTAAACTCTATAGTGAGTCTGCGATAGATAGCGCAAATTTTTCAGTAAATTATATTCCACCTATCCAACTAGATCATGCAAAACAATATGAGATTGGATTAATTTTTTGTACTTGCTGGAATGATATGCCTAACGTGAAAACTGATGTTGACGATGAAATGCAGTTTACTATGATTACAAAATCTCCAATATCTACAATAAAAAGATAAAAATTCCACAAGGAGCTTATAATATTACTGATCTAAACAGGAAAATCAAAGAGCTCATCACAAAAGCTGGCGGTGTGGCTGATAATTTTGAATTGGCAGCAAATTATAACACATTGCGAGCTAGGATAACTTTGAAAAATATAGTAATCAGTCTTGAACCAAGAGAAAGAAGTATTGCACAACTGTTAGGATTTACTGAAAAAAACGACACTGAACTTGATCAGGCTATTACGTATGACAGTGAACTGCCAGTAAATATAACAGAAGTAAATACGATATTAGTAAATTGTTTTATTGCTTCTGGCTCTTATACATCAAAAGGTAGCAAAGATCAAACGATTTACAGTTTCTCCCCTGAAGTTCCGCCAGGTTCTCTCATGCAAATAACTCCACGACATATTATCTATTATCCTTTAAACGTTGAAGATCAAATATCAGGTATAATAATGCAGTTGACAGATCAATCTGGAGAACAGTTACATGTTAATAATGAAGTTGTAACTTATTTACATCTACGCGAGCAAAAGTAAAAATTATGCAACATCAAATATAATGAAACAAAGAAAAAAGATTTATAGAAGAAAAATAATAGGAGGATTTTTTGGAAATAATTTTACTCAAGTTATTGAAAATATTCAAGGTATAGCGCGTAAAGTTGCACCAATTGCTATTGACGCGGGTAAAGCGTTTACAACTGGGGCTGCATCTGCCGCTGGGACTGCGGTGGGACAAAAAATAGCTGATAAAAGGTGATCCACCAACTGGTATCTGAAATAAAACAAGCGATCTCAGAAATCGCTCCAACAAAAGAAACTCAACGAGCTATGATAACAGCAACAAAAGGCGAGCAGATCATACAAAAATTGATATCTAAAGTAACAGTTTCGCAATAAAATTTTATATAATCTAATAAAATAAAATGTCTGTTAAAAATTATCTCGAGTTAACAGAAACTTATGACATCGACAACGATGTGACAGAATTCGAGTATGTTGAGTATCTTGAGAATTCTAACGAACCAAATAAAGCTGGTATTAGAACCTTTAACACCAGAGACGAAGATGCATTTCTACTGCCACATAAGGCTATGTTAGAAGTTCGTGGTCAGATGATGACAGTAGCCAATCCACCTGCTGTAATTGCAGTTGGAGCAGAAATAGCTCTTATAAATAACGGCTGAAGTTTATTCAAAAGTGCTAGATATCAACTGGCCAATCAAACTATAGAAGATATTTCAAGTCATCTACAAGTTGCAAGTACAATTTTAAATATTTCGTTTTCCCACGATTACTCGAGACCAATTGCAACCAACATGATGTGGTTTAAGGATACTGCACGGGGTATAGCTGAATCAACTGAATTTTTAAAGAGAGGCGCTATAGTACATGGAGCTAATGCAGATGAAAATGCTGTAATTGTGAGAAATTTTCTCATTGCTAATGCCGCTGCTCTAGATATTGTCGCACCTGCTGCAGATGCTAATGCAAACGCCACAAGAGTTTCTCTTATAGCAGCTTTTAATAATCTAAATATAACGCCACCAGCTGCAGATGCAAACGGTACTGCGATGTTAAATTTACTTCTTAACACACTTGACGTGAGAAATCCACGCTATAATGAAGGCTGTGCTAGGCGAAGAAAACTTACAGCAGGATCACGTCAAATTACAATGATGCTTATGCTAAGCATGATTTTCGACTTTTTTGTCGTGATTATGATAAAGTATTCCGTGGAGTAAAACATACGCTTATTTTAGATCGAGCAGAACAAAACGACTGCTTGTTTAGATCTGGAGGTGCTGAAGTACAGTTTATCATAAACTTGCTTTGTGGATGCCACGTATAACACCATCAATCACTAAAATGTCAGAACTAAATAGCACGCTTGATAAGCATACAAACAGAATTTACTTTAAGCAGCATAAGATAAATCAGACAGCGGTTCCAAATACTACTGACTACACGTGGAGGGTTACAACATCAAGCGAACAACTGCCGAGACACATATTTGTCGTATTTCAACAACACGCCCGACGAGGAAACCAGCAACAAAATAATGCAATATTTGACCACGCTGATGTTAGACGAATATACGCTAGATTAAATTCAAAGCAATATCTAGATCGGGCTATCGAGTGCAATTTTGCTGATGACGCTAATAAAAATATTTCTCGACCGTACATGTACCTGCTTGACGCAATACAAAAATATCAAGATGTTGAAGATGGAACTCAAATATCAGCAGAGGAATTTCGTACCCTTTATCCTATATTTCATTTTGATGTTAGTAAACATAACGAGCGAATTGTAGACAGCACAGCGGATATTGATAGATTTATCACGGTAGATTCTATTGGAGGTAAAATGACAGTTCAAGTTAAATCTAGTTGTTATATAAAATGGCAAAATATATTGTAAAAGAAGTATATTTGACCGATGACCAAGTTAAAAAATTAGTAGCTGCTATTGCAAAGCGACAACAGGTATCATTAAAAATCAATTCTAATATTTTTGATGGTGTTTTAACAAAATAATGGTAACAAAAACTCAAGTAAAGAAGTATGATCGTAAAAACACTTTTGTTTTAAATTTGAGTGCTGCACAAATGACAGCGATGGCAAACGACATTGTTGTCAAAGGTGGTTTTCTTGGTCCAGCATTATCAGTATTATTTAGTACAATAATACCTAAAGTTTTGCCGGTGTTGGGAACATTAGGACTATCAGCAATGTCAGGAGCAGTCTCTGGTGCAACGAAGAAAGCTGTTGAGGGTAATGGTATCATTCATGGAAATGGAAATAAAAAAATTGTAAATTTTATGTAAATGATATATTATAATGCCACAACGGAAAAAAGAAATCACCAACAACAAAATCGCCAGAAAAAAGAAAAAAAAAAAAAAAGAAAACAAAAAAGAAAACAAAATCGCCAACACCAAAATGAAACTGCAAATGCAATCAAACAAAACAAGGAGGAATTATTCTGTTCGCTCCACGTTTGGCAGGACTAGCGGGAAGTCTGCTGCCAAATCTTTTAGGAATCGGACGTGGTCTAACATTACCAGGAACTCGACCACCCCGTTGAGTAATTTTGATATCATTGATAAGTTAAAAGCAGTTCCTGGATTTCATGGAGTTTATTCTAAAGATGAACTCGCAGCAATAAAGTCGCAGTCAGCTGTAAGTTCGTGTGTTATTAATATACAAGATTTTAATGACGGATCCGGCACACATTGGGTAGCAGTTTATAATAATTATTTCGACTCATTTGGACTTCCTCCAAGCGATGTAATATAAAAGTATATGAATAAAAAATTTAAAAAGATATATTATTCGTCAAATCAACTCCAACCTGTTGGAACATCTGCTTGCGGATATTATTGTATAATGTTTATCCGACAGATGAGCAGAAATCTCAATTTTTTAAAATTTATTTTACAGTTTGACAAGCAACCTTCTCACGCTAATGATGAGATTGCAATTAATTTTATCTAAACTTACAAATATAATAATGTCAACATACTGTCTCAAGTGTAGAACTAAAACAGAAAATATTAATGAAACAAAAAACAAAAAACAGGATAATATTAAAAAGTTTTTGTGCAGTCTGCGGAAAAAGAAAAAAAGAAAACGTCCGCAGCGACAGTATCCTCAGAGATGTCGCTAGGATCTGGTTATCCTGATATTATTTTAGTAGACGACTAAACATATATAATGATATGCAACTGCGATTCTGACAGATTTGTGTCTTGAGCAAAATAAAATTGTCGCATACTGTCAATGTTGTAACAACAGAAATAATAGGGTCAGGTATAATATATATATATATATATATATATATATATATATATATATATATATATATATATATATATATATATATATATATATATATATATATATATATATATATATATATATATATATATAAAATTATTGGAAAATTGCCAAAACCAAAAGGCGGCTGGACTTTGCCAGGTCATCAGTTTACAGGACCTTACAATCAGTTAGATCAACAACTAGATGAAAACGATAATCCATTACCAGGACAAGAGCCTTACCATCAAGTGGATGCAATAGGAATGCGTCTTGATATCTGTTATCGTGATCATGAAAACTCGAAAGCAGATTGTGATAAAGTAATGTTAGATGAATTACGTGATATGGAGACAACAAATCTACGAGAACATTTTGATAGAAGATTTGTTCAGGGAATAATTGAAGCAAAATATAAACTTGGACTCGGAAAAGTATACGATGATCTTGCAGTCGAACTACACAGACCTAAAAAATAACGTTCCCACGACGTAAAGTTGTCGCTAATGGTGTAGATGATATATATAATGCTTTGCCGCAGCTGTAATCGATTTGAATTTGATCTCATTCGTTTCGAGGTTTTTTGAAACAACAGGTTTTATTGGGCATTTAAAATTAATACCATTACTATTTTTTCCTTTTCTCACATTTTCCTTTTGCGTCACTAGCTCCAGATTTTCCAATCGATTGTCAGTCTTTACGTTATTAATATGGCTAATAACTATACCTTTGGGTATACATCTGATAAACACCTCATAAACAAACCTATGCGATTTATAATTAACAAAATCTCCTAGTGTTCCTCTAACTTCTACTTGAGGATATCCCATATTACCTATAGAACCAATAACTTTTTTAGTTTCTGTTTCTAATAATACCGCGATCGTTAGCCTCGTATAAATCAAAGAGCGGATGCAGCTTAAACTTATCTTCTAAGGATAAGTTTTCAACGTTATCATCAGTGACTTTACCGTTCCCGTGATATACACGCCATCCCTCTGGAATGCTGTCATCGCAGAACAACGTGTAAATAAAATTTTTTCTAAGCATTATAATCCTCTCAGTATTATCTCCTTTTACATTAAACTGATAACCCGCTGACGTTAATTTGCCAACAGATATTCCAGTTTTAATGTTAATAACCGAATCCAATCTATTTCCAGCGTATAAGTTATACTTTGGGTGAATATAATATATCTCTTGCTCACGTGCGCTTGACAGATTTGCTGTCATTATATTATAGATTTTTTTATCTCTAATTGTTGTTTAGCGCATGCGCAGTGTGCGGTAAATTCAGTTAGATATTACATTATAGTATAATAATGTTAAAATTGCGTGATATAGCCAAGAGAAGCTTTATGGGAGAACCTGATAAAATAGCGACTGCTTTTGCAGGTTTTGACAATAGTTATCGGTTTGATAATCAAAATGTTTTAATAAATTTTACTGCAACAAATCTTTAGCACCTACTACAGACAACTGTAAAACGTGAGCTCGAAAAACACAAAAGTATCAGATTATTAGTGCAATATCATGTTATATTTTCAAAGCTAATTGTAACGGAAGAATCAACTGAAAAGAAATTTACAGATCCTTATATGAACGCAAAATCAAGATGTGTTTTGCTTGGGACTGATCTGTTATCACTATCTGATGAAATACACCGAGAAATTTTGAAAAAAATAGAGGAATTCACTGAATTAGGTTCAGATTGGAAGTTTGAAATGATCAAAGAAATATTGTTTCACACGATGAAATATAACACATTACGAGGTAGTTCGTACATCGACCTGCCACTAAAAATAAAAAGTAAAAGATGTTGTATAAACATCAAAAACGTAGATAACAAATGTTTCCAATGGGCTGTTCTTTCCGCGCTATTTCCATCAGAAAAACACGCTGATCGCGTTGAGAAGTATATCAGTCACGTGTCTAGATTAAATTTTAAAGATATTAACTTTCCAGTGGCAGAAAATCAAATACCAAAATTTGAAAAGCAAAATGTTTCAATTAACGTTTTCGGATTAGATGAAAAGGAGGATGTATATCCGAGATATATTTCAGACAAAGCTTTACAATCGACTATAAATTTACTGTTTTATAAAAATCATTACGTTTGGATTAAAAACTTTGACGGACTAGATGGTAAACAGTACAATAAAAATAGGAATAAAAAGTTCTTTTGTTACCGCTGCTTGCATGGCTGTACAAACAATGAAACATTACAAAAGCATTTGCAGTACTCTAGTGATGTGCAAAGAATAACAATGCCATCTAAAAAGATAGTGTGTTACAATTTGTCCATCATAATCACAAACTAAAAATTCCATTCGTCATATACGCTGATTTTGAGTGTTTACTTCAACCTATATTTGGCGTAGAAAATGATCCTGAAAAATCGAGTACAAGAAAAGTTCAAAATCATGTTCCGTGTGGAGTAGCGTATAAGGTAGTTTGTTGTACTGATTCAAGATTATCTAAGCCAATCAGATTATATCGTGGTAAAAATCCAGCTGTCTGGCTTCTCAAGCAGTTGATTAATGAAGTTGATAATATTACTTATCGTTTGAAAGGAGTAACGCCAATGTTAAAATTAACACCTCAACAAGAATCTGATCATGAGCAAGCGGAACTTTGTTATATTTGTAAAAAAGCTTTTGACTCTGACAATGTCAGGACTGATAACGTTAGTAATAAAAAAGTACATGACCATTGCCATTTGACCGGACAGTACCATGGAACGGCTTATAGTCAGTGTAATTTAATTTCATGCTCCAGATTTTATTCCGGTTATTCTTCAAAATTTTCGAGGATATGATAGCCATATTATAGTAGAAGCTTTTGGTGATTTTAAAATAAAATCTCGTCTAAAACTCGATAACGTCATCAAATGCATTCCAAATAATTTTGAAAAGTACATGTCAGTTACGCTAGGTAAATTGCGTTTCATTGACAGCCAGCAGTTTATGGCAGCCTCGTTAGATGAACTAGTAAAAGGTAGTAAATTTCATAACCTGAGAGACTGTTTTGGAAATAAATTTAATCTACTAGCTAAAAAGGAGTTTTTCCGTATGAATATCTCGACGACTGGAGTAAATTTGAGGAAACATCTTTACCTGGTAAAGACAAATTTTACTCGCAACTTAAAAATGAAAATATAACCGATGACGAGTACATGTATGCACAATATATCTGGAAAGAGTTTGATTGTGAGACGTTTGGTGATTATCATGATTTGTATTTGAAAACTGACGTGTTATTAGCAGATGTTTTTGAAAGTTTTCGTAAAGTGAGTTATGACAATTATGGACTAGATCCTTGCTGCTATTATTCTGCCCCTGGGTTGTCATGGGATGCTCTGCTAAAATTTAGTAAGGTAAGGTTAGAATTACTGCCAGACGTGGATATGTTCAATTTTATTGAAAAAGGTATCAGATGTGGTATTAGCGTGATAACAAAAAATATGCTGAAGCAAACATATTTGAAACAGTATAACCCTGAGCTTCCCTCGAAATATATAGTTTATCTGGATTGCAATAATCTTTAGGGTGGTTCAATGATAGAACCAATGCCTATTGGTGGATTTCACTGGATCACGGTTGATCGATTTCTATCGGAGACAAAAAAGATACCCGACGATGTTTCTTATTTCGTTGAAGTTGATCTTGATTATCCAAATTCGCTACACAAATTGCATAACGATTACCCTTTCTGTGCGGAATCGATGGTTATAGATTATAGCTTGTTATCAAAAGAACAACAAGCGTTAGCATTACCAAGACAACATTCTATTGTCAAGAAACTAGTACCAAATGTGCTTCATAAACGTAATTATGTTTTGCATTACAAAGTTTTAAAACAAGCAGTCGATGCTGGTCTTGTGTTGAGAAAAGTTCATCGTGTACTAAAATTTAATCAGTCGCTGTGGATGAGAGATTACATTAACTTCAACACTTCAAAAAGGGCTGCAGTGAAAACAGAGTTTGAGATAAACTTCAAACTGATGAATAATTCTGTTTTTGGTAAGAGAATATTAGGAAACGCGTAAATATCGAACTAGTTAATGATGTCAATCGCAGAAACAAACTTGTGTCAGACGATGATTTTGTGAGCATGAAAATATTTATAATGAAAATCTTGTTGCAATACAAAGAAAAACAAATCTAAAACTAAACAAGCCGATCTATGTTGGAGCTGCAGTGTTCGATTTGTCAAAGTGGCTGATGTATGATTTTCATTATAATTTTGCTAAAAGTCAGTGGCCGGCAAGTAGATTATTGTTTACTGATACTGATTCACTTGTATATGAAATCGAATGTGAGGATATCTATCAGGATATGTACAATAATCGACATCTGTTTGATCTTTCTGATTACCCATGTGAAAGTAAATTTCATAACAAAAAAAGGTTATTGGTAAGTTCAAAGATGTAATGAAATCGAGCGCTATCAAATATTTATCAGATTACGCAGCAAAATGTATGCCGCATTGTTAGACAATAATGAAATAAAAAAAGCAAAAGGTCTGCCTCATAATTTTGTTAAAAAGTTTATGCAATTTGATGACTACAAGTACGCGCTTGATGGCGGTGTTAGATTTATGAGAGCTATGGCAATTCGAGCGAAACATAAGCTTGAAACAGATGTCATTATCAAACGTGGATTGTGTAATTTTGACAACAAACGTTATTGCGAAAATGGGGTAGATACATTTGCCCTTGGGTATTGTTATTGTGACTAAAATTTTATCTAAACTTATAAAATAATGTTTGAAAATTTGATAATGACAAATAGCTACAGTAGTAACAAATATCTAATGATGGACGGTAAACAATTGACAGTTGAATTTAATAATGAAACATCAGGTATGTTTTAATGAAACACGTGACAAGCTAAAACTTTCGCTCATCAGATCTGATAATAGCGTGTATTTCAATTATATCGAACAATTGTATCAAAAGTTAGTGGAATTTAAAAACTTTCACAGCCCCATTAGTCAACAAAAATATACTAAACTCACAATTGATTTCGATCGGTCAAAGGTGTATTTTATCGACAAAAAATATCCTCTGAACAAACCAGAAATAAAAGACTTGTTTGAGTCCCGTCGCTGTGTGAGCGGTAAAGTAAAATTTAGTATTTATAATCGTGATAGTGAAGTATTTTTAATAACAGTTGAAACATTAATCATTAGTCACGAGGTATAAAATAATATAACTTACCTCTCACAATCATTCTAATGCGTAGTTTAATTTCCGCCTTGCTAACTGAAATCGCCACGTTCTAATGCGTAGTTTAATTTCCACCCTGGATATCGTATTTTATCTGATGAAAATCTTCCGGTAGACTGATAATAAAACCCATCTGTCTTGCCTTCTTTAGAATAGTTCGTGAACATACGCATGCTCTGTTCAAACAAATTCGTCACCTCTGCATGACAGCTTATCTAGATGAATCATGACCTTCCCACCCGTTGTTTTTGTCTGGTTATAAAATACCTGTCTGCACACCTTTATAGGACAAAAGCTTACCTGGATGACCTTTCCACTTGTTTTTGTCTGGTTATAAAATACCTGTCTGCACATCTCTATAGGACAAAAGCTTACCTGGATGGATAAATTATTAACACCTGTTGTAAAATATCTTGTTAACTTACCTGGATATACATCCTGTACAAGGAAATTTACCCGAGAATATAATTCGTGTATATAACTCTCTACCTAACACTAATAACAGAAGGGGGTGTGGTTAGAATTTTACTAATACTTTTTGAAAAAGGGGGTGGGGGATAGTTTATACATAGTAGTGGTAAAAACAAGGGTTAGTGTTAAAACCCTTGCTTTCCTCTGCTGCTTATATAATTAATTTTTACTCAAAATTTGGAATATTAGGAGATTCGTCGTCTGGTCAGCAGGGTGACAATAAATTAATCTCTGCGACTTATTGACAAACAGAAAATACCACATGATAGGACAACAGATAAAACAAATAACTTGTATAAAACAAATCCTCCATGTATTTGGAAGTATGTTTATTCAAAAATTTTAAAATCCGTATGCATAACTGAGCACCTTCAGGGGTTTTTTTATAATTTTTTTTTTACTTTTACCTTAGGTGTCTATGATACAAAATGTTCAATAAAATGCACATCTTATATCGAGGTAAAACAGGAACTACAAGTAATGAAAACAGCATGAACATCCTTGCCAGATGTATTGTTTTTGAAACCGGTCACAATACTAGTTATGCATTGCGAAATGTATTAAGTACTACATGCTTTATATCTTCCACTAACCCAAAAAATGAGCTTGGGCACTAGAAAATGAAAATGATGGAAGCTCACAAGCTCTGGTCACTATTCATCGTTCTGTCAGAATGTACCCCCCCCCAGTACTGTGTAAAACTTTACCCACCCAAAGTTAACCCTGGTATACTTGGGGGATTTCAAAGCCATGTTAGTTTTAAAATTCAAAATGCCTCCATTTTATTTAATATTTCAAAAGCCTGAAATACAGGTCACTATAACATGCATAATTATAGCACTTTTCATAAATACAATTCTCTGGAGGTTTTAGAATGTTGATCATTTAGACAATCATTGAGCCAAGCAATAACTATTGCTGGCTTGTTACTCATTTGAGTTGTAATTTTGGCCTAGTATTCTTGCAGGAAATAATTGATAATATGAGGGAGCAGTAAGAGAAATTACAAGAGCTACAAAAGATCAAATGAAAAAAAAAAACATTTAAATTTGACAAAGATGGTTCAAAATATGGGCAGAAAATGTACTTGAACGAATCCATTGATAAAATATGGAAAATATATTTTCACAGACATGACAAATAAAGTTTCCAATTTACCTTTCAATGTTCAGGAAGTGAAAATGACCAAAGCTAGCAGTCTCAAACTACGTTAAGCTCAATCATTTGCCAAAATAATGGAACGAAAGGTAATTGTAAAAATACAATATCCTTAGTAACAAAAAGGATAATCTTTGAGGAAAACCTGGGAAATTCTTAAAAATGAAACCTTGTAAAGTACCAAACTGTAGAGCGGAACCACATTACTGTTGTATTTTAGGATCATTTGTATTAATGGGTCAACATTGTATGCACTAACAGAATGAAAGGCAATTCTTCAACTCCACAGACCCAAGCATATCCCATACAGGGAAAGCAAATATTACAAAATGCACTTTGTGCACTCCAGACCAAAGTATATTCCACATCTGGAAAGCAAACGGACACGTAGTAATTGAGCGGAACCATACTACTGTTGTATGTTTGGGTCCTTTGTATTAGTCCATACAGTGCTGATCCGTTTACAGATCGAAATAGCCTTCCAACTCCACAGACCTAAGCACATTCCATACCATGACTAAACTGACCAGGACCACAGCATACACGTACCATATTGAGAATCCAAGCTGACCTGCATCTCAAAAAGTTACCTTCCTTGAGAGTTTACATTGAACTGACATCTACTTTATTTGGAAATATAAGGTGTCTTGTTTAGAGGATTTGTCTGCAAACGGAATTATTGCATAAGAGTAACTTGTTGAAAAAAGATCACAAAATTGCAATCGGATCGTTCCACCATACATTACTATTTTTTTTATTTGAATTGATGACATCGACTATATGGAAGAAACAAAGGCAGTAAATAAAGAAAAGCTAACACTGTTGTTAAGAACACGTTTTGCATGAACGTGCCTTTGCAAAACATTCCATTTGACAAAATCAACAGTATGCAGTCGATAAACAGTTTTCATTGCAAAATTCCAGACAAATTAGTGGTTATTAAGCGTGGTTAATTTGTATATCCTCGTGTGTGTGATATAGCCATAGACGGGCTTCCTTACCCAAACTATCTTATTACATTTTATACCTTTAGGATAAGGAGGAGGATGTACTTGCGTCAAATAATCAGTCACTTCATCAGTAGTTTCGTTGCCCATCCTTATCTTGCTTATGCCTATTGGAATTGTGTTCCTTTGGATAGATTGCAAACCAGTGGTCTTTAGATGTTTAATATAGAGTACTACACATTTCAGTGAAAGTTTGACAATTTACCTATATTTCGTAGACCTTTAAGTTTTGTGCTTACAGAAATTACCACACCAGCAAGAAAAAAAAATGCAAAAATGTACAAACTGCCAGAAGAAAATCAAAAGAATGCAGATTTGAAGCAGATGGTTCATCCTACCACGCATACACTACACATTTCTTTACCTGAACTGATGACATCTGTATATGGAAGAAACAAAGCCTGCATTAAATAAAAAATTAACGTTTTGCAAAAATTCCCAATCTTTACTGCAGTTAATGTCATCAGAAAAATAACATTACAAAATAAAATATGGGAAGGGAGTATCGATCAGAAACAATAACAGCAACATACTTTAAAAAAAAAAACAATATTCGATGATTCATCAATATACCAGAATTACATTTACAATTACATTCACGTGTGTTCCAGTTTTTGGAAGAAAAGTAAAACCAGCACTGAAAATAATATAAACAAATTTCATAATAAACGCATTGTGTCAATCAAATTTCAGTAAACTATCTAAATTGATGAGTAAGTTGGATTGTTAATGTAGCATTAATATTATGCTTTTTATTCAGAAGATTAGACGAAAGATTATTATTATTATTATTATTATTATTATTATTATTATTATTCTAGCCACATTTTACTTTGATGCGATGTGGGGAATTTCATTGTATATTGGTATTAAGTCAATGATGTTACCATATGAGAAAATATGCATTAGTAATCGAAATGTTTGTTCAAAATAATTTCATCCAATTTACTTTATCAGTGCATGCTTTTTGTATTTCGACCAGATGGAAAGAAAAATAAGACAAGAGAACCTAGAAAGGATGTTGGTTAGACATAAGCCAGGTACAAGGCATACACCTACATGTTGTAGAGAATTAAATTTAACTATTCCTCATTCATCACAATTAGTATTGGGCAAGTTTCATGCAAATGTCAGACATTTATTCTCCAAGCATTTATTCTCCAAGCTTTTATTCTCCAAGCATTTATTCTCCAAGCATTTATTCTCCAAGCATTTATTCTCCAAGCATTTATTCTCCAAGCATTTATTCTCCAAGCATTTATTCTCCAAGCATTTATTCTCCAAGCATTTATTCTCCAAGCATTTATTCTCCAAGCATTTATTCTCCAAGCATTTATTCTCCAAGCATTTATTCTCCAAGCATTTATTCTCCAAGCATTTATTCTCCAAGCATTTATTCTCCAAGCATTTATTCTCCAAGCTTTGTGCCCTATGTACAGTATAGACACTACTTCCTGTAAGTTGCATCTGTTGGGAGTTTTGTCCTTGTAATGCTTTATGGACATGACGTCTTGAAATGTATAAAATTCTAGAATCGGTAAAGCAAAGAGTTGCTGCCCTTTATTTGACAATATTCTTTGTATCAATGTATTAAATAAGCCTATTAGATGCTTTTTATCACTACACAGAAAATGAAGATTGTTGAAAGATCCGGAGTCTAGGAGCACTTTTCAGAGCATATGTAAATAGTTTCCAGTTGTAGCTCTGATGTACAACATTAAATTTATGGGTAAATATTTAAATTTGTCTGCATTAACTTTTTAAAAAGGAGTATTCCTAGTATGTAATAGGTTTATCCAATAATGTTCATGTTGCATTAGATTTGGATATCTTTTGATAGAAATTATATATACTGCCCAAGAATGTCCCAAACTTTATTACAATTATTAATACAATAATTCAGCTGGCAAATGTGATGGAGTGAATACATTCAGAAATTCAATTCCCAAACAGTAAATCAAGACAAAGTAGAAGGGAATGTGTCAATATATATGAGTATTATTATTATTATTATTATTATTATTATTATTATTATTATTATTATTATTATTATTATTATTATTTCTAGCCTTTACACTAATTTATATATATATATTTCTCGTAGACCTCAATTTGCACGGATGCGTCTCTGCACGCCTATAACAGATTTGCACAGAAGTGTGCAAAACGAAAGTATTTTTATATTGGACAGAATCAGAATCAACAGTATGCATTAATGAAAATGCATCAAGTAGTTTTCTCTTTCGTTGCATATTGTTTTATTAGCATGGTCATATACATTATATTCCAACTGATAAAGCCATAGTTAGACAAAAAACTACGAAACCCTCCCAAAAGACCATGATAGAAACTCATTGAACCAATTACCAATAACACCACGTCATTAGTAGTTTACTTGTGGGTTTCATTGACCATACTTTTATTTAGATTATGCCTATTGGAATTTGCTTGGACAAAATGGAAACCAGCTTATATAACGCCGATTCAGTTCATTTTTTTGGTGATGCGTGCGTGCTCAGTCGTGACGGTATATGGGCTGGTGCGTGCATGCATTTACTAGCGGACCTGGGTTCGAAACTCTATAGAGTACGAATTTAATTTCTCTAACCTGTACGATATTGTTTGTATTAAACTATCTGCCCACTATTATCAAGATTCTACTACAGAATCCAGGGATAGCACAGTCGTTAATGAAATCTAGGTATCCATAGGTTTTTCGTGTGCTACTCACTGTCTTGTAATGAGCGTCTGAAACAATTACTCTGTAAATCCGAAACATCTGACACCATTTGTAACCAAATAACTGAGATTTCCATATTGACAACAGAACACATAGCGACATAAATTACAAATATTGTACAAGTTAACATAATACACCTAAATGTACCAAAATGCAAATAAACTTGTGTATAGTACAAATGCAAATAAACGGACTTGTGTATAGTACAAGGACAATTTCAATCTATGAATAGAAAACATCTACTCAGTGATATGCACATTTTAAAAATATACAGCAACAATATTGAAATTTGTTAATGTTAAATGGCTACTTAACCCCACTGTCTTGTCAAGAGTCTTAAACATACAAAATAAAGTGCCATGGTAAATCCGAGTATATCTCCGTTCCGAGACCATTTGTAACAAGATGTAACGCGATGGATTTCTGTATTTACAATAATACTTGATGGCGATATAAATACAATGATTATTGATGCACGACTTAATTGAGAGAATTACTAATTGGTATGTACAAGATCCACAAACCTAAAATGCAACAAATTAATGTAAATAAATGACTTGCAGTACAAGGGCAAAAGGTGAAATAATTCACAATTTCAATCTATGAAAAGAAAAAGAAATGTTTTTACTCAAATAGAATTGCATTCGCTCAATGGTGAAAAATAACATTTTACTCAAATAGTAAAATATTGAATTTAACATACAATACCTTTACACTTCCAAAACCCGGGTAAATTAAATGACGATTAAAATATTACATGTATGGAGTAACAAACGTATTACACTTGGCTCTAAGTTCCTGATAATCAAACAAACATTACTTGGTCAATTAAGCAATTAGCGCCCACCAATTCTGTCAACGTCTATCACGAGTCACTTGGTTGCACGGTCGTCGTCCAACCAGCTCCGTTGCCAGCTTTATCTTCAGAGCCACCAAGGTCAGCAACACAGCCGTCATGGTCAGCTTCAATGGTCAGCTCTACAGCTCTTATTACGTAGACCCTGAAACCATAGTTTCAATCAGCACTGATCACCATGGATCAGACCCACAGCTGCACCGACTACCATTGTCAGCTCCGTCAGCTGAAAATACATCCAACATGTGTACTTGTGCATGAACGGGTATATACGATACACGTTATGACGTTACATGCGGCAAAATGTACTAAGTACATTATCGGTACAACATTCAAACTACAAAATCAAAAGTTCAGATGTGAACCAGTGTCCGACAAGATTTATATCGTACTAAGGTTTCTCAATGCAACTTTACTTTTACTAATATAAATCACAAAACAAGGATGTATATAGTAACAAACACTTGCTTAATTCATTAATAATTAAGTAAACTTTATTATAGGTATTTTGTGACCATCTTTTAATTACTTTGTCAATTAAGCAATCGGCGCCCACCATTTCTGTCAACGTCTATCACCTCGACCAGCACCATGCTTCACTCGGTTGCACGATTACCGTCCAACCAGCTCCGTTGCCAGCTTTATCTTCAGAGCCACCAAGGTGAGCAACACAGTCGTCATGGTCAGCTCTACAGCTTATATCCAGTTGACCCTGAAAACATCCATAGCTGCCGTCAGCACTAATCACCATGGGTCAGATCCACAGCTGCACCGTCAGCTAAAATACATCCAACACTGCATGCACGGGTATATAGATAAACGTAATGACGTTATATGCGCCAAGTTAAACAAATTGCATTATCTATAATGCTGAATAAGCTTTAAAATTGAATAAATTATATTAATGTATTCAGAGGAACTTATAAAGATGGTAATGTAATTATTGCATATAGGATGTTTATGCATGGTGAGGGCGAAAATATCGTACAATCTTCAGATTAACATGCCCAATGACTTGTTTCATTTTATGTGGTGGTGGAATGGTTCTCCCATCTTTAAACCAATCAAATTTCCCGATATTCGAATTTTTTTCTTTCCTTCTCAAGGCAAATATAGCCATGTTTTCATACATTTACAATCCTCCCTGGTTTTCCCAAACCCTGAAATATCAAGCATCGGACGGTGCATGCTTCAGCACGATTTTTCTTTGATAATGCTGACAGGTAACTTGCTGGGGTCTTCTGATTGCCACTAGCAAATTTATCTGGAACGGCCTTAAAATTTAGTTCAACTTCCCTCCAAGTATCAAATATGCAAGTTAAAACTTATTTCACAGATTCCGACCATGCACACGATGAAATTAGGTTAGAGCTACAAATTTCATACATTGGCGCACTAATATCGACATTTCTCCAAATTGTTATACTCTAAGAATTCCAACCGTTCAAAGAAATATAATTGAAGTAATCAGATTTTCTACATGCGCCCGTCTTTTCAAGCGCGGATGACATTTATATCCTTCCTAGATGCAACTTATTTCATGAAAAATGAATAGAAATGCAACTTTCTCTCTCGTCTTTTACCCTCCATAAACTATTAAAGCTGTAAAAAAATTTCTTCAATCTAGGTAAATTGCAGTAACAATCATTTAACGCAGAGGCAAAAAAGAGCACGATGTATTAATGGAAAGCTAATGAACTTGTGAAATAAGCAGAACATTTGAATGCTGGGAACAGTGCAAGTTACTGAAAAAAAAATGAATATTGATAGCATAGTGAGTTATCGATTTTTGATTGAACTATACGGAAGCGAGTTGCACAGAGACGCACTATGACGATTTCAAGAAGGATCATTACTGTGAAAGGCCCTATAGCTATAACTTAAATAACGTGCATCTCTCTACAGACGAAGATGTGCAAGTCGTGTGGTGCCACAGATTTATAAAGTATATATTAGTTCAGCCAATTAGTTAAAAGTATTTTTTTAATTATATCAAGAATAACTATTTTAAGCAATATTAGAGTCAACTATTGACTATGGATTTTGAAGAGGTTTTATCATTTGGTTGCAAAATATCAACGCAATTCAAAGCTACATTCCAAACGTACTATAACAAACGTGATAGTACTACAATAGCTATAACTTACAATATACCTAAGGATAGCATACCTCTACTGCTGAAGATGTGCAAGTCTCTTTGTTGTCTGCTCACATACAATGCTCCGTAATGTGAAGATATTGACTTACGGTGAGGAATTTATACACAGACGATATAATTATTTGTGCGAATGAAGAATTCGATTTTTCCTGTAGAAAATACTTCGCACGTGCAGCATAGGATAAACCCAACTGACTGTTTCAAAATATTGAGCAATATGCATAAATCACCCTCGGGTATCGTTGTACAAAAGAAACTAAAACCGAGTACACGTATTTAATAAATAACGTGACTTATACAATTTTGTAACAGTCTTAATTTTGAAAATTCTAGAATTGCTTTATAGGTAAAACAAAGCGTTACTAAAAGCAGTGTCCTTTATTTGACAAAATATCCTTTGTATCAACGTATTAAGCATTGCTTATTTAATGCTTTTTATCATTACTCAGAAAAAGAGACGGATGACGTTTGTACGGTAAAGATGCAGCAGCAGAGGGGGCTGAGCCCACCAACTTTTGGGTCATCCGACCAACTTCTCTAATTGAAATCGACCCCCTTAGCAAAAAATGCAACAAAAATACGAGGGTTTCACCTGTAATTTCACATCACCGACTACCTTGATGTAATCCGATGTGAAAAATTTTGGACTATCAAAGATTTTAGGTGAAAATTTACAATTTAATAAACAGATAGATTTATATTATGGAAGTTGGAGAAGCACCATCAAAAAATATGCGAGAAAAAAACTCGAAGCGATTAAAAATTTTTTGCCAGTACATGAACGTATAAAGGAGAAATTACAAGGTCAACAGATGGCAAAAGCTGATTTACTTGAAGGTCGTCAAGAAATGTTTGCGCCGATTACTACAGGTATTAAAACTGCATTATATGGTAGCGATGATGTGTTTAAATCCACCAAGGATAAAAAACCTATAACTGAAATACTTCAGGAAATTTCTAAAGATGTTAAACCTGCTGTACCGGTAGTAAAAAAAAAAAGAAAAAAAAAAGAAGAAGAAGAAATAATAGAACCACTAGAATTTATATATGATCCAAAAATGATACAACATCGTGCACGGTTTAAAGATGAATTTTTAAAAGAAGTAGAAAACACTGATATATTATATCTCGCTTAATTTGCTAATGATAAATATAATAATAGAACAAAAAATCTTAAAGATGACAATAAAGATTATGGAAAAAACCTGAAGATTGGTTTAATGCAATATATAAGTTAAAAACTGGTAAATTTAGAATAGATAAAAAGAATAATCATGAATATTTTATATTTGATAATGAAGCTCAAAAAAAAATACATAGAAATTGCTAGTAAAAAAAAAAGGAAAAGGAAGAAAGGGAAATTTAGCTGATGCTACTCCATTACCAATACCTTCAACTTCAACGCAAGTAATAAATCCATCAGAAGAAAAAGAAGAAGATGATGAATTAATGAGATTATTTAAAATAAATGTTAAAGGATATCAAAAATCTAAATCTTCTTATCATGATTCACAAATATGTCCAGATAGTCTTGTTAGAGATGTTTCTCGACTAGAAGTTCTCATCGGAGGAAGAAGAGCTGGAAATAATTCATTTGAAATTATTAACGAATCAGCTGACATCGCACAAAGATTATTTCAAAATAAAATAATTGATCTTCATACATACCGGGAATTCATCGATGATCTCATGGATAATGAAGGATATTATAGCGATTAATATCTAATTGGAGGTCTGATAATTTTACAATAAGAATGATAATTCATTATAATCACGATAAACCTGTTCAGGTATATGTTGTGAATTCACGTTTACCAGTATATAAAACATTCTACGGTGATGGATTAGGAAATACTATTCTTGGATTTTTTACTAGAATGGCACCAAAAGTAGCACCATTTGCTAAACAACTCGGTACAAAAGCTATTGGTGTAATCAAAGATAAGGCACTTGGAGTTGTTGGAGAAGCAGCAGGTAAAACATTTTCTTTCGTAAAAGATAAAGTAAGTTCATTATTTAGGAAAAAAACAAAGATTCAACCATTGCCTTCAACTGAAGATATGCCAGCAAAAACAAGTAGAGCTATAAATAATGCGGCTCAAGAAAAAATAACATCATTGATAATGAATTCACCAGAATTACTGCAAAATATTAATCTTTCAAGTGCTATATCGGGAAGTGGACTCAGAAGAAAAAGGTAATTGAAAATAAAAATACTAGAGTATAAAAATGTCATTTAAGAAAATAATTGATACTGCATTTGATATGGATGCTCCTGTACCTAAAGATGATTCCGTAGGAAATTACCAATATTTTGCTTATAAAGCAGCTGAACCAAATTCAAGTGGAAGAATTGATCTTCATGTTCAGGATAAAAGTAAATATTTTCTTCCGTGTGAGGCATATATCGAAGTTGAGGGAGAAATTTTAATTAAAACTGGAGCTGAATACGCAGTAGGAGTAAATGTTGGATTCGTAAATAATGGAATTATGGCATTATTTGAAGGTGCAAAATATATGATTGATGGAAATGATATCGAATCTATAAACAATGATGTTGATCTTGCTACAACTATTATTGGATTAGCTAGGTATTCCGATGATTACATAAGATCTGCTGGACCAACTATGATGTTTGTTAAAGATAATGCCGATGGCGTTAGTACAAAACAATACAAACTTATCAAACTCGCGCGTGGTGCATCGCAGGATAATCCTGGTGATGGATATGCAAGACCAGCAGCTGAATTTGATGTGTTAGGTCCATTGGATGTTGCTGACCCTGATGAACCAACTAATGAATATAATTTAGGTCAAGCAACAAGAAATGCAATGTTAAAAGGAAGAAGAAGAAGATTTTCATGTGCTATTCCACTATCTCATATATTTGGATTTTGCAGAAATGTAAGAAAAGTTATTTACGGAGCTAAACATACAGTTGTACTTCAAAGAAGATCTGAAGATCATAGAGCAATCTGGAGAGTTCCTGCTGATGCAGCACATCCCAATGATGATGACGCAAACGTTGTTTTATCTAAATTAATTTTATGGATGTCAGTACTTACTCCATCATTGGCCGTTAATCAACGTTTGCTATCTTGGATGGAAACAGGAGAAAGTAGTTTGATAAGTTGGTTAAGTACTACAACAGATACCCTTTCGAGTAGTCAGACGGAATTTACTTGGAATCTTCCAGGAAAGAGAGGTATTTCAGCTCCAAGACATATTTTTATTGCGCTACAAAATAGCAATAGAACGCGTGGTAATGGTCAACAAACTCGCTCGCATATGATATTTGATCGATTAGGCGTAACTCAAGTTTCTTTAAGAATAAACGGACAACAAGAACCAGCTGAACCGATAACATTGAGATCCAATGATGAAGAAAATAATGTTGCTAGAATATATCATCAACTTTGGTCTTTCATGGGAAGAGATCAGAATGTTGACACAGGATTACAAATATCTCAGCTTGATTTTCAAAAACTATATCCAATCTATTACTTTTCATTGGAACATCTTGATCTGACAAAAGAATCTGTCGTTGATATAACTTTTAATGCGCTAGTAGGAAATCCCCCTGGTGCTGCTGCTGGTGGTGAATACAGAGCAATTGCAGTTATTCTTCATGATAAATCTATGCTTATTCAAGGAATTGAAGGACAAATGAGATTAGTTGACGCTCCATTGTAAAAAAAAATATTTAGAATAATTTCCACGATGAACTCAATTGAAAGAATAAATATTTACAATAAAGATGACATATAGTATTGTTAGTGTTCAATTAACTCCCAGTCAAAATAAGAAATTACAATCAAAATCCGCTAGAGAATGTGGAACTTCGATAACATTAAAATCAAATCAAATGTCCGCTGGACAACATAAATTATCATTTTAATAGAGCAAAAATAGCTGGAAAAGGAATTCGTTTAGATCTCTCAAAAGCTGCTATCAGCGATATGATTAAAAATGGAGGAATAATTCCATTACTTGCCGCTATTCCAGGAATAATTGCTGCTGCTGCTCCAGCTGTTGCTAAAGCTGCTGCGTTAGGAGCTATTGGATCAGCCGCTGGAATAGGTTTGAAGAAAGCTCTCGGACAAGGATATAAAAAAGTGGAAAACAAGGTGGAATATTGCCTTTACTTCCAGGTATACTTGCTGCAGCTCTTCCAGGTATACTTACAAAAAGAACTACTGGACAAGGATATAAAAAAAAGGAAGAGGATTAAGGTTAGGAAGACCGCCGAGGTATTAACAAAGTCATTTAAGATTCCTATGTCTAATTTTGATCTCATCGATGCAGCAAAAAAATTAAAAATAAAAAATTTCAGAGGAGTTTTTATGAGAGATAAATTACCATTAACTCCATTGAAAAATGCTGGCGTTTTCAAAGAAACCGGAATAATTAATCTCGATGATAATACAGGACCTGGAACACATTGGGTAGCTTACGCGATTAATCCAAAAAGTATTGTTTATTTTGATTCATACGGATTAGCTCCACCGGAAGAATTTATAAAATATATATCTGGAATAAATATTCCGTTTTATTATTCAACATTACCAACTCAAAAATTAACTGATCCACCAATTTGCGGTAGAGAGGTATTAAATATCCTCGATGAAATATCTAGAAATCCTGGTAAACCACCGCATACAATAGTTCATAGATATACTAGTGAAAAAATATCTAATATTTGATGATTTGATAATAATAATAATAATGGTTGATATTTGGGGAAGATCATATAAAAAAGATGAAAAAGAAAAAATCAGCGCTGATGTTGATATCACCGAGATAACAAAAAAAAATAAAGGATGAAATAGCTAAAAAAAAAAAACAACTTGGCAAATATTGATTCCGGTGAAATAGCAGTATTTGAGACAACATATGGTAAATTAAAAACTAGTAATCTTTCATTGGATGATCTACTAACTAAAACTCCTACCGCGGATGATGATTCAATAGTAGTATTTAAAAAAGGAAAATTAGCGCCGAGTATGATTATGTCTAAGATCACTGAAAAACTCGATGAGTTTGAAAAATTTCTAAACGATTTCTTAGGTTCTTCTTTTCCGCGTCAATTATTTAATTTACAGATAGCACATATTAAAGCTGCTCTTGATAATCTAGTACTTCTTAGAAATGAATATGATGCGCATATTACAAAGTTTAACGAGCAAAAAGTATATAAAAATCTAAGAGAATTAAGAACTGAATATGATGAACATGTAAATAAGTTTAATGAACATACGATTCAATATACTACGTTAAGAAGAAATTATAATACCACAAAGTTATTGAAAAATTCTTTGATAAAAAAATGTAAAAGAGACTGATATTACCACGACGCTACATAATGTCCTTGATGTTCAACAACAAAACCAGAATTCAATAAAAAATGTCACTGAAAAAACAGATAAAATAAAAATTACATATCCAGCAGATCTTGTTAAACAAATTACTCATGTTGTAGATATTGGAGGAACTTCAGGATATATTCAAGATAATATTCCTAATACGCTGGGATTGTCTTCACCACCTAGTGATGGAGGAGGAATTTATCGTTTTACAATAGTATCGAGTAAACAATTTAATATTACATGTTATGCATACGACAACACAAAACCATCAAATAAAGGTAAGGTATTAAGTAGTGGAATTAATGTAGTAACATTTTCATCATCAGATCTTAATGTAATTTTTTAATTTGGTCTAGTTGATAGTTCAGTAGATAATGTTGAATATTCAACCGTGATGGAATATTTAGGACCTATACCTGAATAATAAATTCATTCACCGATTAATTAATATCTAAAATATTTTAAAATAAAACATGAATAAATCTACTGAATCACTTGGAAACGCTAGCGTTTTCGCCAACAATTTCAGATATGAAACATTAAAAGAATATTCTACAAAATTAAAATCACTTGCTGATGGATATCAAATTAAAATAAAAAAAATATCAACGTAGAATTACTGCAATCGATGTTACAGTTTATTCCGTCTCAGGATTACTCGCAGGAGCTGGTATAATACTTTCTTCAGTAACTGTGATAGCAGCAATTGCGGTTCCTATCGCGATATCTGCGTTATCAACTGTAATTGGAATTTCTACCGCGATTACTAAAAAATTATCATCTTGTGCACAGGTTAAATTAACGGATTATTTAACAAAATATACCATAACGGAATCTGCATATTCAAGAATATCATCGATGATCTCAAATTCTCTCGACGATGAAGTAATTACCGCTGATGAATTTCACACGATAACTCAGCTATATAATTCCACTATGGAGAAGATTGCAGGCAATCTTTCAATCACAGGTGATTCTACGATCACAAACCTTAATAAAATCAAGGAAAATACAAATTAAAAATCCAAATTGCTTAAAAATAATAATGTCAGAAATTCAATTTCTCCAAAAAATATCGGATAATACATCACAGAGGCAAACAAGTATGATTTCAATATCGTCAAAAACACTAGAATTCTCCGTTAGATTTCCATCTCCGATTCAAGTCTATGAAATTGCATTAGCTAAACTCAGAGTATACAATAGTTGGCCTAATATCAGATCTGAACGATTTGGTAATCAACTACCTAATAATTCCTTAGTTTTTGCATATAAAAATCGCGATGATGGTAGTACTCCCGATTGGAATGTTGTTAATATCCCGCCTGGAAGTTATGAAATTGAAGCTATCAATGAAGAATTCAACCGTAATATAAAATCAGCAGTTGAATCTTCTACTGGTGTTAAATCAGTTGTCGATGATAAAAAACTAAAGAAACACCAAAAATAAATATAATTGTCGATCAACCTAGATTATCGACGATAATTGAAATCGCGGAAGGATATTCCGTAGATATATATAACAGTTCAATAAGAACAGTACTAGGTTGGCCTGAAGTGCAGCCTGAAATTATTATCGAAGATGATAAAGTTGTTCCCGAACCTGTAAAATCGGATTATATCACAGATGTAATAGGACCTGAAGATTCGGTTTCAAGAACTTATAAAAAAATTAAAGAAATTGATTTTACGAAATTAACGAATTTGGAAATTAAAATTTTTTATGAAAACTTGGAAAAAGATTTTAAATTATTATTACCACCGTTGAAATCTGGTCTTCTTTCACAAGCTGAGTTTACTAGCGTAGTTGCCGCGGCTAATAGAATTCTTGATGATTTAAAAAAATTTAATTTAAAAATTGATGAAATTAGAAAAAAGGAACCAATACGAATAGGTTTTGTAGGATTAGTCGGACATCACTTATTACTTTTATTAAGAACACGTCTGAAAACTGCCATCGAAGAAGGATTTAATAAAATTCATCAAGCGTAAAAAGATAAAAACATAAACCAACTTATCTCACTCATAATAATTCTCCTTGAAGGCGACGGACGACATAAAGCTCCCGGTAACGTATATATATCTAACGTTATTTCACTTAATTTAACATGTTCTGCAGTCCAAGGAAGTTATCAAGTAAATACAGAACAATCTAACAAAGCTCATCCTGCAGATTTACTTTATTCTACTGCACCATCGGTAAGCCCTGGATATTTACTCATCGATGATCCAGTAAATCCAGTATATATGAGAACATACAACGATTTAATCTCCGAGATGAAATTTAAACTCGCAGATCAAGATGGTAATTTGATTGATTTGCGCGGTGAAACTTTAACAATCAACTTATTTATAAGATCGTAAGATCAGAGATTGCAGATCAAGGATTATTGAATATTATTAATGTTCAATAAACTGCAAAATTAATTGGTAAAAAAAATAATATATTGTTAAATATTGTTAAAATATTGTTAAAATATTGTTAAAATATTGTTAAATATTGTTAATGAAACTACGAAATTAATCGCCAAATATCATATTTGGAAATTAATATATTGTTAAAATATTGTTAAAATATTGTTAAATATTGTTATTGAAACTACGAAATTAAAAAATTTTTATTCATGACGCAACTACAACGTTGGTGATATATTTGTATTCTTAATCAAGGATTGGTAATTATAGAGGTAATTATAGAGGTAATTATACCGGTAATTATGACGGTAATTATGACGGTAATAATGGTAATAATGGTAACTATAGAGTAATTATAACACTTTTATTTTCACGATTAGTTAGCTGTATTCATGTAAGTCATCTCATAATTGTTATTTTATGAATATAATTGCCTTGATGATGGTATAATTACTATATAATTACTCTATAATTACCGGTATAATTACCTCAAAATTACCTCTATAATTACCAATCCCGGATATCAAGGCTAAAAAATAATGGAAAAAATAATGGAAAAAATAATGGAGTAATAATAAAATATTTTTTTTGTCCTTTGATTATATATGCCAGGCCGAGCTCGATATCTCACGCGTGAAGAAACAGATGAAATTATTTCACTGCGAGGAAAAATTTCCCCTGCTAAATTAGCTGTTCAATATAATATAGGTCTAACCAGACTTTATAAAATCTGGACTAATTCTACTCATGATAAAGAATTTCCCGGTGGTGTTACAGGTACTCAAGCGGGTAAGAAATTAACTAAGGTAACGAAATAACTAAAAACTGAGATTGATAAACTTAAAAAACAAAACGACGATGACAAAAAAAATTACAACAACAACAACTAACACGAAATAATATAGCTGCTGATATTTAAAAAAATGACAATCTAATAAAATATGGAAATCAAGAACTACAGAAAATGTTAGATATAATTAAAAAAATGAAGAAGAAATAAATTATAAAAACCAAGAACTACAGAAACTATTGACTGAATTAAGAGACCTAGATGAACAAATCCAGGAAAGTAAAAATATTATAAAACAACAGAAATCTACCGTAAAATCGCTAGCGATTCCAAATAAATCTATCGATCAAAAACTTGGTGATGAATTACGTAAATTACAAGGATAAAATAAATCTACCGTAGATTTATCTGGAATCGCTAACAGCTCCATCAGATAACAATTTTTCCATTGTATCACAAACATCTTTGATGGAATTTTCCTGCTGAAATATATCTTTGACGGCGGTTTCTATATTTTTAATAATTCTACATACGGGAATAAATTCTTTAAGACGTTCTTTATATCTGGCTAATACTTCCGTACGAGCATTAATAAGCGTCTTTATAATTCTATATTCATTGCGATGAGGTTTTCCTCGATTTCTCATCTCGGTGACAGTTTTATATTCACGGGCTACCCAATCAGATGAAAAAATACCGTTGCTGGCGTTGCTGGAATTTGTTGAAGTATCTTTGATAACTGTGCTATTGATGGAATCAAGGGCGTCACATAACTCAGCAATGTTTTCATCGTTCATTGTTATTTTATATATTTTATATCTAAAATGTTTTTTTTTATGGAATAAAAATCATCGTTTTTTGTTTATTTTGCGATAAAAAAATATTCTATGATAATTTTTAATAATTTATAATAATAATTTCTTACTTGAATCATCTCAATTGCAGGTGTAATAATAATTTTTAATAATTTATAATAATTTATTGATATATAAAAGAAACCGAATATTTGAACTTCTTGGAAAAAGCTGATTTTATAATATCTTCACAACAAAATTTTACAGATTGTGGATAAATATCATAATATTTGCTAGCGGAATAAAAAGATGGAAAATATTTTTCGGATTCTTCTAGAGTTTTTCCATCGGAAACTCCAATTACAGGTCGACGATAATATGATAATTTAATTCTAGGTGATTTATTAAGGTTATTTTCCCTTTGAGTTACGAGACGAAGATTTTCTATTCTATTGTCTAGTTTATTGCGGTTGATATGGTCGATTACTCATCCTGGTGGAATTTCACCATTAAAAAATTCCCAAATAAATCTTGATAATAAATATATTTTTTCCCATTAACTAGGATACCTATTTGTATATATCCTGTATTGTTGATCCAGCCAATATTCTTTTTATTTTTTTTATGTTGAATATTACCATCATGGTACTCGTATTTTGCATAAATATCATTTGTGGTGAATAGATCTTTATCCATTATATTATATGAAGATTATTTAACCTCTAATTTCTTTCTGTAATCTCCTGTAATAAAATCATCCTCGGTGAATACTATATTATATTTTTTTTTGTAATATCTAGCAAAAGTTCGATATCTCATTCCACCGCAATCGTAGCATAATTTAGTTTTACCCTTGATGGCGAAACCGCATTTAATGCATAATATTTTTCCCGGGGATCCTTTTTTATTTGCTGGTTATGTGTTGCACAGTATTCTCCGACGCAATTTCTATTACATAAACCCCGATCATTTTTCCAAATCCACTTGCACTTATTTGACATGATATATATATATATATATATATATATATATATATATATATATATATATATATATATATATATATATATATATATTTATATTTATATATATATATATATATATATATATATATATATATATATATATATATATATATATATATATTATTTTTTAATTGAAGATATTTTTTATATATATAGTTATGGAAGATAATAATAATAATATTCAATTTTTGTGGAGAAAAAATCCTCAGAATTTAACGATAGAACCTTCTAATAAATATATGTCTAAAAAATTATCGAAGTTAGATGTTATAGAACCTGCTCGTGAGAGACAAAGATTTGATTTAGATTATCCGATAAAACCTTTAAAGCATCGATCACGGATAATTCATAGAATCAGAGAAGCAAAAAAAATTCATAGAGAAAATGGAGCTAATTATGTGTTTTCATCGTATTTAACTAGCCGAGATGAAAATATTATCACGATGAAACGAGCTAGAGAAATATTATCGATGATAGATTTTGGTTATTCAAGAAATTATAAAAAATACACGATGGAATCTTCATTTTTAACTTTCAAAAGAACTTTAACGGAAGAGGAAATAGAATATAGAAAAGATAAAGTTTTAACAGATTTATTTAAGATAAAACCCTTAAAGAGAAGTAATAAATCCGTAAAAACCTGGAGATTATTTCATCATAGAAATAGAATTTCTGATGGTGGTAGAGGATTATTTGTGCTAGATAGAAATACTCCACCGGAAGCTTTAGTTCATATTGATGGTAGATATTATAATAGAGATTATCCATATAGTGTTACAATATATGGTGTATATTTAGTACCAATACCAAATGAAAATGAAGTCGGTAGAATGAGATTATCGACGACGATCAATTGTGTAGCAGAACAAGTTATTAAACATTTTGAAAATTCAAAACGAGGAAATGGACTAACTTCACGACGAAAAGAGATTATTGAATCATGGAATAATAGAATTGGAGACATTGGGGCAACTAAAAAAGATATAATTGAACTAGAAAAAAATTAAAATTTCCGATTGTAGTTAAAATGTTTCCTGATAGAGAATTTTATAATTCCGGTTGTTATAAAAAAGCTGGAGCACCCGTGGAAATTATTGACCATAATTTTCATTGTTGGGGAATCGGTGAAGGTGATTTTCCAGAAAAAAAACTGTTAGATATTATTCTCTTGATTCGGAAAAAAAATATGTTTGATTGGATTAAATCAAATATGGAAGATTTACCTATAAACATGTGGTTATTCGGCAACCAAGACGAATATAATCAATTTGTCGTAAAAGATAATTCTTCAGGGATAATTTATAGAAAAAAAGAACTGCAAGATCGTATGGAAGAGATGGCTAGTAGATATACCACCGATGACATTGAAAAATTAACTCAAATAAGTTTTTCGGTAGAATCTGTCGCGTATCAAATAACCAAAGAAAAAAACTGCTGGAAACCTACTAAAAAAGGTTTATCAATGACGTTAAAAACAGTTGTATTGAATTTTCTCACGGTGGATTATGGAATACGGAATACAAGTTAAATAATGATATAAGATCCGTCGACATGATTGCATGTTATCCAGGAAGTTTCCTCGGTGGTGGAGAATGTAATTGTTATTTTAAACGATTCGGAATTCATAGTCATAATATGATAAGAAGATCAGTTAATGGACCTTTACCTGATTATGATCTAACAGGATTTGCAAAAGTTATAAAATTTAAACTTGTTGATGGATTACATCCGGTAAGTTATTTATGGCTTGGAAAACATATTTTTAAGAAAAAATGGATACCAACTGTTGTATTAAGGTGGGCTTTGGATGCTGGAATATTAACTGATTTAGTTATCAGTGAAATAATATTTAGCAAAAAACAAACCGATATTTGGATACCAACTCCGGAAAAAGATAAAAACTACAACGATAAATCTCTTCGTGATTCAGTTATTAGCGAAAGTAAACGAATTAATAGAATTATAATAGGAAAATTTACTCAAGGAGAATATGGATATGATGATATTCGTCGAAGAAGAACAGCAAAACAAATATTAGATCTTGGAGAATTAAAATTTGTTGTTGATGATGCAGTATCTAAAGGTGTTTTACATCAGCAAACGAATGCTTTTTTATCATCAGGAGAAAATTTTGGAACTATTGTTGAATATTTTGGTGATGAAATGCCTCAATATTATCATTTGAGATCTTATATGCTAGCTTATGTAACAATAAATCTACTGAGTATGGTAAATAGATTTCCTAGTATTGCAGTTAGAGTTGCTACTGATTCTTTTTATTTTGATAAAAAGTATTTCAATGATGTTAATAAACACCTAGGAGATGGAAAAACTTGGGGTACCTGGAGAATCAAAGATGAAGAATTACATAATTATAATTCAAACAATGATTATTCCGATGAAACAGAATATCATGATATAATTAATAATATAAATTCTATTTTTGAGGATAATGATGATTTTATTGATCCTGAAATCAAAGATGATAATGAATATTCAAATGCCCCGAGCATACATGGATTACATATTTGAACGGTCCTGGAGGTTGTGGTAAAACAACTAGGGTTATGGAACATTTTAAATGTATTAAAAATGATTTAATTATTTTAGCTCCAACTCATCGATTAGTTAGATATTTTAAAGAACAAAATTTTAATTCAGATACATATCAGAATTATTTTAGATACAGTGGAGGAGATTGGTCACCTGAACGAATGGGAAATAAGTTTATTCATTCTGTAATAATCTGGTATGAAATTTGTACCGTATCTATATCAGTGATAAGAATGTTTTTAGAATACCTGAAAACAAAAAAATACAGTTATTATATTCTGCGGTGATCACGGTCAACCACCTCCTTTTGGAAATATTTCCCCACATTGTTGGCTAAAATTACAAGTTGATTATTACGAGGAAATGAAGGTTGATCATAGATCTTTAGATACTGAATTAACTGAATTAAAAACTTTAATAAGATGCAAGAGTGATAAAAATCAAGTTAAAATATTTCGTGAGAATATACCTGGAAATACATTTAATGAATTTCTAGAATTATGGAAACCGTTGGATTTTATCGTAGTTAGTAGGAAAAATGCCCGAGATAGTGTTACAAAACAATTATTTGAAATTCATAAAAATAAATTTCCCGATGTATTAGTACCCTTGCAATACAGACCCGTTGATACACGATTACAGAATATTTTAGTAGATATTCCTGGATCGGATGAGAAAAAAAAATTAGTATTAAATTATATCGTTGAAGTGAAAATGATTAACGTAGATGATGCATTAAATATGAAAAATTCACCATGGCGGTTAGGATATGCTTCTACGATTCATTCAACTCAAGGATTAACTATTGAAAATACTATTGTTTGGATTATAGATAATTTTATCAACTGGGATAATTTAGTATACTTAGCTATTAGTAGAGTTCGTCGAATAAATCAAATAAAAAGAGTTATTTTAAATTCTTTGGGGGAAGTTGAGTATCCTCAGGAATAAGTAATAATTGTTCGCTCGTAAAATTCCTTTGTGGAGCATTAAAATCTAGCGAATAATAAGTTGGTCTGTATACCGATGAATGAATTCCATATATCTTATGCGTTGTAATACTCCATATAGGATCAGTAGATCTTCTTATTCCACCTTCCAGTTCACCTGGCTCATAGAGATATCTGACAGTTGAATCCCATGGAATTCTTTTTTCTGCAGAATTTGGTGAAATATTTTTTGGTTTTATTTTTTTTGCTCCTTGATACTTATCAAGGTATTCATCATTGATGCTTTTTATTACACCAGGAAGTCTTTTAACCCATTCAGTTGATCTATCCTGTTGAATAAACTCTTTCGAATACTGATAACTAAATAATTTATCCGCAAGAGTTCTATTAAATCTTTCAACGATAGCTTGATCACGATGAATTCCTTTATGTCCACGTCTGATAGTAACATTTTTTTCTGTCATCGTTGATGTAACTTCACCACAAAATTCATTACCAGGATCAACTTGAAGTAAATTTGGCCATGTTAATGGACCTCGCTTGTAAATATTTTTAAAAGCTTGGGAAACTTCTGCAGATTTTTTTGTTGAAAGAGGTTCTGCATCCTTATATCTTGTAGCTATATCAACTACAGTTAACGCATATTTATAATTTTTATCATGCGGAAGATATAAAATATCAGCCTGATGAACTTCATTTGGAACATAAACATCAAATGAACCATATTTGATAGATTTTGGTTTTGGTAAATAAATTTGCCATATTGCCTGTTTTGATAACCAAGTTTTTGCCACATCATGAGGAACTTTAGCTGCGATAGATAATTTATCTACTGCAGAATTACCTTTCCAATATCCTCGAGGAGAATAATATATTTTTTTCATTCTTTTTTCGGCCATTATTGTAAAATCTTACAGATTTTCAAATACTAGCACCAACTAACAATTTACCTTTCATTGCGGATTTAATAATCCATGTTGCAACTTTTTCTTTAAACTTTTTATCTTTTATTGAATTTAACGCATGAATTAAATTAACGTCAGCGAGATGTCTTTGTTGTAAATCATCACTTCGATAAGCTATATCATGTACTCGACAAGCTTCATCAATTGCATTAATTGGAAATTCACCAGGATTCGGTTGATCATTTTCGTTTAATCGGATATCTAATCTGGTACCGGGACCACAATAGCTATATCCGGGGAGATGTTTTCTCCGGGATATTTAGCCCAAGGGGTACCTGGGAGTTTTGAGAGTTTTCTGGCGATATCACCTCCGGTAGTATTTTTTTTATAAATCTAATTTTTTTTGTGTTGCAAATTTCACATTTACCAGATTCAGCTTGTCTATTATTTTTAGTTGTAATCGTCGTTAAATCATTTGTACCAGTGCGAGCCTTACATTTCACACAATATAAATCCATAATATTATTATGATATAATTAAATGGAAATTATTGATTTTTCAGCTAAAAAAGGAAAACCTTTGATTAAACATCATGAAATGTTACCAAATTCGATTCGAAGTATTATTATAGGACCTTCAGGTTCTGGTAAAACGCAATTATTATTAACATTAATAATGAAATACACCAATTGGGATAAATTATATTTAATTGCACCTAGCGCAGATGACCAGGATTGTTATACTGTGTTGAAGGACTTTAATTCTACCGCAGCGGATAATTTAGGTTTTGATCCAGTCGAATTTATCTATGATGTTACAGAATGTCCTGATATCGATGATCTAGATGTATCTTTAAATAATATGTTAGTATTCGATGATGTTATGCTAGATAATCAAAAAGGACCGGCTTTATTATTTTCCCGAGGTCGTCATAAACACGCTGATATGTTTTGTTTAACTCAACGATATACTCAAATCCCTAAAGTTATTCGAGATAATTGTAATTTTCTTTGTGTATTTAACGGAATTGATCATCATACATTAAGAAATATTTGGCAAACCTGGTGTTTCGGTGATATGGATTTTAATAAATTTAAAAATTTCTTTAGTCATGCTCAACAAACTCCTTTTGGGTTTATTACAATAAATTTAAGTGAACCTCGAATGAGGTATCGTATCGGATTGGATAAAATTTTCACCTAAAATTTTTCACATCGGATTACATCAAGGTAGTCGGTGATGTGAAATTACAGGTGAAACCCTCGTATTTTTGTTGCATTTTTTGTTAAGGGGGTCGATTTCAATTAGAGAAGTTGGTCGGATGACCCAAAAGTTGGTGGGCTCAGCCCCCTCTGCTGCTGATGCTTCAATATTTGGACCAAGTTTTGCAGAAATACAGCATATAAAAATATTATAAGAACTTTCTCGTTGTAACATTAGCTCAGGAGTACAACCAGCATTGAAAAATAAACGCATGGGTAGGTCAGAATAAAGTTTTTAAAAATTCCACCACTTGTTAAATATTTCATTAAATTGGTCAGCATATATATTAAAAACACTTGGACTCCTATTTTAGCAACCTGTAATCACTACTAGATGTATAGTATGTAACAGGTGAATCCAATAAAGTTTTCTCTCTTTCACCTATGCATGTTTTCTAGAGTAGGAATTATTAAATTCTAAACAATAAATGATCTTCAAGTCTAGCTGACATTAACAAAATAAAAAAACACCTACAGCTTTGAGGTGTGATAATGCGACTCATACGACTTATTGGATCTCACTAAGTCATACCAAAGACCTTTAAAAAATGGTACTAACAGCTTCCTCTCTTGGCTCTCAGCATTAAGAGGGAGGTTAGTGTTAGGACTTGTTGGCCTGGTGTCAGGATAATGTGATTGGGTGGAACATCATGTCAAGTGTCTGCGGCATGATGCCCCAGTGCTAGACATCACTATAAACTGTCACACTACAGTCATCTTAGCAATATGACTGAAAATATCTTTAAAAAAACTACGTTAAAAATTTAAATCACACACACACACACACACACACACACACACACACACCAGCTGGCGTCAACACTCAAAAACACTCTCACCTCTGGGGTGTGAGAATACAACTGATACGACTAATTAGATTTCATTAAGACATGAGATTTTAAACCCAACTAAAACGTAATATCGACACTTGTGATGGGTCATATGATCACTTAATCACCAAGCCACTCAAGACAAAAATGTTAAATCGTTGCCTTGTATTTTCACATTATTGAATCGTGTCGTCTGGGCATTTCATTTCATACGGTCAATGATGTCATCTTCTAAAGGGAGTAACCCATACGAATCAAAATACTTCATACAATCCTCTTGTAGGAGTTCCTGGGAGATGACTGTCGTCCGTGTTGATCATATAAGCTTGATGGTCTTGAAATTTGCGATACGGCAATTCATCTTTAGCACACACGACATGATTCCAAGAAGCAGTATACGAACTGTTGTTCGAAAGGTAATAACTTTCACAGGTATCCAATTTTTTGTTTTTGTTTTTGTTTTTTTTTCACAGGTAGTGATAAGCCATTAATTCAATTCTGACTTTTTGCTTGAAAATCTCTGACAAGTAACAGTTTCTTCGCCTTGTTTGTAGCTTAAATGCGATAGACCTCTAGAGTAATCAGTATAGAGCAGGAATGATCACGCAACCTTTTATATCACTCATGCAATACCGCGTGTTCCGAGATCAGAATCAAAGCCTCGTCCTAAGCCTCCAATTTTTCTTCTTGGCTCCTCATCAGTCATTTACCGCGTTGAATTTGATTGGGATGATCGTTCTGACATCCATAGCAATCTTTTTTTGTTCAATTCTGTAATTTTATCCGCCAGGTATTTGGCAAAACAGTGTACGAAATGTTGTTCTTGTTCTGGCCATATGGACGTGACCACCGCCACGTTTTCTTCGTATTTGCTTAGGTGTTCTGCTTTCACAGTATCCTCCTATTCCATGTCCATATATTATTCACCTTTCAAACATGGATTAGACTCTTCCATAGTTTCTAATAATCTATAATGACTTCTCTCAAACTGTAGAATGCTATGGTATTATCGAATTCGGCATACAAGATGACGTTCGCCGTCCCGACGAGAGAATATGCAAAGTGACCAGATTCTATAGGTTGGAAATGTCGTTCATCGCTGCCTTGATCTGGAGTGAAATACTATGGCTGGTGTTGATCAAAAGATGTATGGTAGCTTCTTCCAGGGACAAGTACGATCTCATGTAATTCTTCTAGGCAAAGTTTGTTTCGAATGGTCTGGTACAAAAGGGCTTGCTATTGCGACTGACTTTGATCTTGGACACTCTGTAGTGCTTAAACTGGAAAGGATTTTCATGGTGGGCTCCGTTGATGGCTGCATTGCTCACGAAATCAACGATTAAAAGTTTGGGTAAACTATAATCATTGGGCGACTGATATAAAAGAAATACAACCACCGGGTCCGAGACTGCGTAAGCAGAAGTTGAAAACTTTCAGCGACTTCGCGAACAGATGCGGAGCGTCTATAGCGCCTCATAGCAGATAATTGATTGACGTGCACTAAAATTAGAGTAAACAATTGGCTGTTTATATCAACTTATCTGCTTACTCAATGACTGCAGCTCTCAATATATGACCAGGAAAACTTCCATATGCATTCGAGTATGATACAGTGCCAAATATATGTTTAGAAATAATTTTCATTAGGAATAGTTGCTAGGATCCGTAGGAGCTCCCAACGTAAAACCTTAAATTCTCAGTTTTCTCGAGTCTGCAAGAACACATTGATACTACAGTCATAAAAGGCAGTGTGAAGATATTACCAAACGTATACCAGACTCTTTAATGAAGATATTTGTGCACACGTCTAACGCCATATTGATTTCTGATTTGCGAATCACAAATATTCAACAGCCAATGCATAAAAAATTTCAATGTAACAAACAGAATTTGTATTTTTTATAACTAATGCTTTCATTACTTTGTAAAACTAGTTGAATTAAAAACAGTAATAATCAAAGGTTAAAGGCCTCACGATATGCATGTACACAAGATAGAACACAAGGGTAGGGCCAGTAAATATGTGCATATGGAGGGAGGACATTTTTAATACAAAATTTTATATTGTAATTGCAGTTACATGTACTTTCTCCTAGACATCCATCATACATGTATCATTAATTCAACTGAAATGCCTATTATCATGCACGTTTAGTTGTAAAATGGGTATCTCCGGTAGATACATTTGTATTAACTATATAATAAATAGCCTACAATATTGCATGCCAGTTAAGCTCTGGTTTAGGGTAAGTAGAATTGCTTCTTATTCATACTATTTTTCCTGCTTTTTTTTATTCTGTACTGTATTACGCATAACCTAAAACATATACATGCCTTGTATTTTGCCCTTAATTGATTGGTTACGAGTTTGCAAGGGCTATAACATCCGTTGCTACATGCATTACTGTTATTACATGGCTTCATATTTGATAATGATAAGTATATATAATGTACCAAGCGCATTAAGTGCTGGGTTAAACTAGATACACGAATCAATTTCGGAAATTTTAAAAACCTCTTTTCTGTTTTCTTAATCCTGGTGGTGAGAAAACAAGCTAGGGTCGGCAAAGCAAAATCGGGACTATCTGCTGTTTGGACACACACTTATTATTGAAGCCTTATTTTGAATAAAAAGCAGAATCAAATTTTAGTTCTATTGATGTTGGTTGAAACGTGTATCCGCTGACTGAGATGATGGAACTACATCATCGGTTCAATTTAACCTGATACTCGCCATTTTAATTTCTTATTCTGTAAACAACGACCAGAAACCTGTTGCTGTTGCAGCAACTTGGAGACAGTAAGATTCTTCAAGAATCGAGTCAACAATGTTTTGTTTTGTTTTTCTTATCACACGACCACCATGATGACGTGTGCTTGATGAATCTGGCTTTGTCCGATAACTTTGAGTTTCACTGGATTACAGTAAATACAACTGGAATATGAATCGTTAAATCATTACTTCATGTAATATATAGAGGATCTCATGGGCAACGATTTAATATCAAATTTATGAAACAAGTTGATAAATGTCCAGCTTTTGCTCGCTATGGCGAGCAAAAGCTGGACATTATTCAACGAGTTTCATAAATTTAATATTAAATCGTTACCCATTTGAGATTCTTTTTATCAGTTTTTATTTCAGTGGAATTTATTTAGATAGATAAAACAAACATTAATTTCGTTCATTCTGACAGACGGTGTACCTTTCATTTGTTGTGCATAAAATATAGTCCCAAACAAAGCTGAACTGGTTAAAGTAGATTGTACTTTGTAGATTGTACTAACGGAGTGGGGAGGGCAAATTCTTTGCAGAACCTTTATAGGGCTTTCCCCGCTTGATGAAAGGGAGGGGGATTCACCCGGCTAAGTAGAATGAACGGAATGAGAGAAACCTTCAAATAATCCCCTTGTATTTAATTTATTCTGACCCAGGTTCGTTTCTGACAAATAGGTATTCGGTGATATAAGTTAATTTTTGGAGAGAGTGAAAGTAAGGTAGAAAGTTCTAAAAGTAGAACGACAGAGAGAAGAAAAAGAAAGATAACTCATTTCATTAGAGTGAAATTATTACTTACTTAAAGCAAGAGGCAAAGATGAAATTCCAATGAAAATAAAGAAGTGTATTGATAATTAAATAATTGAATAAGCACTGCAGTTATAAATGGAGAATATGTCTTGGGTGGATAGAAACTAACTTAAAAAGTAAATTAGGAGAGTATAATAAAGTAATCGGATAAAAGATGTAACTAACGAGGCCAAGCTATATTTCTTCAACACCAGGACATACCAGACGATTATATCGGCTCGACGATATTGGCTTCACAACCACAAACAGCGATTCCGTCCAAACCAGCCTGCCCAAAAACGCTGAACCGGTCGAAAAGCATATATATAATAAAATGTGTACACGCGTCACAACCGGACTGTCCGACATGGACAGTGAACAGGTGCGCTGACCGGTAAAATGGTCCGACATTAACAGAGCTTAATAAGTGGGAGGAGATAACTTTGAATTTCAGTATAAATAAGTCCGAAATTATCCACATCGTATATTTAAAAACTATTTCAAGTAAAATAAACATTCAACTTCCATCCAGCATCACATCCCCCTTAAACCCAATGTTCTCCGCACATTGCATCTAAGAGAGTAATTATACCATTTCAAGACATTGTTATTTTGTTCACATTAAATTAACTTGCATTGATAACATTTTAATTTACATAATTAAATAAAAGGATGACATATATCACATGCAAATTATCCTTATACATTTTTTTACCATATACAATATCACACTAACTGAAAGAATGAGGTTCACGTAAATTTACTACAAAGAATTTGTCAAAACAGTTTTAACTTCGTCTCACTTTAAATTATTACATCATGACTAATTCCAATACAAGGCTATTAAAAAAAAAACTTCGAAAATAACAGCACGATCTTCAACAATAGTGAAGAACTTAAGGTTGGTTTGAAAAGTCAAAATAATTTATACCTATGTAAAACTTTATAGTTATTTTTAAAAAAATATCAATAATTTTTTTTAAAAATCATCTTCAGGAAAAATCTTGACAATATTCTCATTTAAGTTTTGGTCTTGAGGTCGCTGGTTCATTCCTCTTGGACAGCTGTATAGGGTTCCGCAGGATACCGTGGTGATTGGCCTGTAAATGGTAGTGCCCCTGTCTTCAATCGCTTGATGGCTCGGGAGATTCCATCTGGTCTTTCTTCAAACTCGACAACTTCATCTCTGGGGACATAGACATTTAACCGGGAATAGTCATGGGAGTCTTTTGGGATAGTGCAGCTCGCAGGCGTCTGTTGTCCTGTTCTAGCAACCTTCAAGCGTCTCTTTACTTTGCGACTCTGTTCTCTCCCTCTATGTTGGCTAAAGGCGTTATGGCCGTTTGCAAAGCATCCGTTAACTTCTCTTGACCTTTCCTAATCCAGTCTATATATTTCTGAAGCTCGTCTTTAGCTGATGGTACTGTAGGGAGAACAAGTTCTTTGTTACAGGGTACCTCGGCAGAAACGATACACCTCTCTAGAGCAGATATTGTCTAGTTGCTAGAGACGGAAATGTTTCCTAGAAGGGATGATGATGGGGTACAGAAACATCGGATATAGAAGAAAGAGTTGAATATAAACAGGATGTTACACTTCCTTCAGAAGAAGGGAAAGGAATGGGATCAGATAAGAGTGTTTTAGAGTAGGTGCTGTTACAGGAAGCAGGGCTTCTTAAGAGTGAGGATAGAGGCACAGTAATGCTAGTAGCAGCGATAGTCGAAAAAAAACTGGAAGCAATACCTCAACTATGGATCTCTTTCACTCTTGGTAGAAGGCAAAATCCTGGGTCAACGTAACGCGTATTGGCCCGCGTCTTTGCCCTTGCTTTTGCGACCAATTGTTCAGTTATATCATGGTCCAAAAGTCGCAGGATCTTTTGAAGGTTTGTCGCCAGATTGCAGACTATATATATATATATATATATATATATATATATATATATATATATATATATATATATATATATATATATATATATATATAAAACAGCTAATTGCTTACAAAGAGTAGATGAATCACCGTAATTATTTAATTTAAAGATGAAAATCCTGTCCGTCAGACGTTTTATAACCTCGATTACAAGTAACACAATTACAGTAAGGGAGATAATAGATAATAATTTAATTTACTCTGCATAGACTGAGCAGATATATCTTTTATTACTGTGAAAAACTTTTCCATCCAGACAGAGACTGTAGTTGATAAAAAAAATAGTTGTTTTGTCATACAATATAAAACCATTTTTATTGTCTAAAGTTTGCTTGTTTTCAGTCAGATTTCTGATTTTGTTCGGGTCAATATTTTGTCAGAAAATATAAAAGTACCCAGATATTCTACCATCAGTTTTCTTCGCTTATTTACAGTATTTACCCTGAGATTGTATGTACAAATTAATATATAACGTCTCTCCTCGTAGGTTTAAAACTCATTCTTGACAATAATGGATTATGTACACGCAAGTAGACCTGGTTAGATGACTCAGATACAATTAAAAAATACTCAGGGGTGCTTGAATACTAAATGAATGTAATACATAGCTTTGCTGGGCCTGGTTAGACCTTTGAAAGATCTACTTGATAACTATTATCAATAGCATCGCGTACTAGATTGACTGCGATTGTTGATTAACGATATCAGGTGAGACATGACGACCTGCGCAATACGGATTGTTATTAAACTTAAGAATGTTTGGTGGTGTGCTAATTTTCTCCATGAATCACATATTCTTTTTAAATGTTCATCAGTAAGATCACTTATTTCTTTAGCTCTTCAGAGTTAAATGATAAATGTTGATAATTTTTCTCGCGTAATTCCGAAATGTTTCAGAAATACCGTTGTGAACATAGATTGAGTGGAACATGTTGAGCTGGATCGTCTTCATTTAACTATGTGAGTTATAACATATACTCCAGATGGTGAGATTAATACTAATATTTTTCTATGTTAACAAACATATCATTTATAAACATTAGGTCTGAAGCAACTCGATTCAAATGTTGTATTGTTTCGATTATTTGATTTTTTTAAATCATCGTTGTAGGAAACATTAATGCTTGAAAATAAATTTTGTAGATTATGAAATGCACGTTCATGCTCATATTTAATTGTATTAGCATATGAATTTATTAAACCAACATCAAGTATTGTTATTGTTCCACCTTTCTTACCATCAATCACTTTTGTAAAATAGGTTGCTGTTCTATCTGTATAATGTATAACTCTATTATCACCAAAATATCGTCGGCATGGATAAGCATCTTTTATTTTTCAATATTCTGGAAGTTGTACAAATTTTTAAACATTTATGACGAAGTCGGATGCCAATCAGGAATTTCATCAGGTGTATTTTATTTGAGAATACTAATGAATTATTTGGCTGTAGTCTACCTTATGGTTTTGATCTAATATTAGGCCAGCTATGATAAACCCTAACTGCGCTACTGTTATTTCTTTTGCAGGAACTGCGGTTGGAAAGTTAACGCCAAACTCAGGATTGGTCGATCTAAAGGAAATCATTGTAGTTTATGATGGCGTTGTGTTAGTGACGATCTGTTGTAATAACTCTCTCGATTCAGACATTATTATTATTATTATTATTATTATTATTATTATTATTATTATTATTATTATTATTATTATTATTATTATTATTATTATTATTATTATTATTATTATTATTATTATTATTATTATTATTATTATTATTTAATTCTCCATTTTGGATATTGTCACTAGCTATTATGAATGCTTGTCTTAGGTTTTCATGATCGTTGCTCATGCCTCGTCAGATATTTTACCATCACTAAGATAGAATGAAATGATGTTAGTTTAGAATAGGCTGCTGTTGCTGTGTGTAATTTGATTGTATACTCACATAATTTTTTATTTGTGCATGTAGTTGTCTTTTTAGCAATAATAATGTGAATAGGCGTTGAAGTTGAAACGATAATTGTTACAACTGCATTAGTTGTCATTGTTATCGTTGATAATAATAATCCGGATCCATCAACAATTGCAGAAACTGAGTAAACAATTATATCAATGACAACCATACGTCTGCGATATTTGTTTTTTAATTTTTCTGTTTAATTGTCAATGATATTTTTAGCTTGGTCAGACATTTACATGCTTGATTATATCTGTGACGTTGAACGTCGATAGATGACTTTGTCACGTTCATTATACTATGACGTTATGTCCATTGGTTTGGCAAGATTGCAAACCAGTTCCGGTATTTAGATGTGTGATATAGAGTACTAAACATTTCAGTGAAAGTTAGATAATTATTTACAGAGATATCATGGACCTTTAATTTTGTGTAAGACGTATTTTCTCAAGTACTATTGCTTATCGAGTCGCATATCTTGGTATATAATTGCATTGAGAAGTTCTAGTCATCAGTAAAATCTAGGTAAAATATATCCATTTTTATGATTCAATATTTTCTGATATCCTATCATTTTTTCATCCTTTGTAATCGGTCTATAATATCATGGTAGTTTTCTTTGTAAGCTCCCAATAAATAGTGATGGCTGTTTACTCATTGACAACTTTTTATTCTACTTGCAGGCAATACCCTAACAGGTAAAGAGAATAATAAAAAGTGTGTAAGAACGGAGTCAACTAAAAAAGAAAATGCACATTTGAAGCAGAGGGTGCTCACCCTCGAGACACCTGCAAACACATCATTTCGTACTTATACACTACATACATTGCACACACATTTTTCTTTAGATCAACTGAGGACATCGACTGTACATTGAAGAACCAGAAAGCCTGCATTAAAAAAAGAACAAAAAAATTTGATTGTAAATAACGTTTTGCAGAAATATCCCACCTTCACTGCAGTTGATGTCATCAGAAAAATAAAAAATAGATTAAAAACATTAGAAAATAAAATAGGGAAAGGGAGTGTGTCGGTTAAAAATCTTAGAATGTAAACAATCTAATTTTAATATCATACAAATTACATGCCTATGTAACTTATACGATATTAAATTTAGACTGTTTACTTTTTAATATATCTGTCTGTCTATCTAGCAGGTGTCTATCTGATCCCTCAATGACTCCGTTCCAGTTTTACATACTATCTGTGCATTCAGTGTATATATATATATATATATATATATATATATATATATATATATATATATATATATATATATATATATATATAAAATCTCAGAGAGAGAGAGAGACTTATATCACTATGAACTATATATATATATATATATATATATATATATATATATATATATATATATATATATATATATATATATATATATTATATGCTTCATTCACTCAGTCTTGGGGCTAGTTTATGTGTCTAGGGCACTGATCATGGTAGTAATCATGCTTCTTGCTGTAATGGATTGCTGTTTGTATGTAATGGTGCACATGTGCAAATTCAGTTTGGAATGTGACAAAACTATGAACGAGTTTATTTATGATTTGAAACTGGAGCAGGGCTTAGGCTATATTGCTTGTTGGATGTCTTCAGAGGTGACAGATGACAGACACAAAGTGATGTCCATGCAAGCCTTGTGATATTGAAATATCTAGCATAGGCGATACTCCCTGAAATTTTCCATAGTTCTTGAGTGGTGTTGTAAAAGCAGTTTTTATCACTAAAGTATTATTAAATAAAATTGAGGCATTTTCATTTTTAGACTAATATTGTAGAATTGTGAACTTGACGCTGAAATCCCCCAAGCATACCAGGGTAAAATTTGGGTGAGTAGATTGTTAACACAATACTGGTACGTACTTGTTGGACAGTGATGTGCAAATCCTATTTTGTCAAGAAAGGATGACTGCCAAATGATTATATTCTGATAGAATTAATGAAACGTACGTGCACGTTTTATGGTTTAATAGTGACGAGAGCTTAGGGTTACTGCAGCAAATTGTTTGTTCATTTTCTAGTACTCAAGGATACTTCCTAGGTTTGTGCAGTATGTAAAACTTAATACTACATTTTTCAAGCAGCATACCTAGATTTCTGCTGTTTCATCCTCTATTGACTCAGAAAAGTACAGCACCACATATGGCAAGGGTCTTCATGCAATAAATGAGTCTTTTATTATATGTTGTAATTTTCATAACTTTCATTTATGTACTTTAAACATTCCGGTTATCCAGTTGCTTTATGTGATCATATTAATTTGAACTTGGTCTAATATAATGGTATGTTTGTATGAAAAGTTCTGAATAAACATGCTTCTAAAATGTTTGATTAATTTAATTTGCTTTAAACACAAAAGTCACTTACCTACAGAGTTCCACTGAAAGAAGAAAATCTTCAGAATGTCTCTGCACTAAGGCATAACCGATTAGCATTTCTCTACCGATTTCCGGATTTTTGGCATGAAATTTTTCCGATTCCGGATACAATTTGTTGTTGCTGTTGGACTTAACGCCATTTTTCAGCACACGATAGGCTATTCATGGCGGCCGGTATTTATGTTTGAGGAAGAAACCGGGAAATCACAGAAAGAACCACCGACCCATGAGAAGCTACTGGCAAGCTTTCTCACATATCCACATTTGCAGAATCCTAGACTCGAACCCCTGCAGACAGAGGTAAGATGGTAGTGATCAGTAACGATCCGTAGCGCTTTAGACCACTAGGCCACTCGGTGCCCCCGGATACAATTTAATTAATCGGAAATGCTAAATTAAAAGGTTTTTTTTAAATTAACTTTTTTAAACAGTTTTACACACGTTTTGCACATCACACCGACGTCACATTTTGAAGGATATAGCAGGACTATAGCAAAATGCAAAATGTTAGATATCATTTATTCATTGGTTTAACCATAATGATCTGTAATACAGCTAAGATTCTGAACTATCAGGAATTATACAATTTTTTTTGTTGGCATGCGCATTGTAACTAAGGGAGGTAATTTTAAGCGCTTTGATTAGTAACTCCGTTGCAACCGTGAAATGCCCTATAGAAATTCAACTTTATTTTTATTATCTGAATCGGTCATTCCTGCCTTGTCCGACTCCGAATAATCGGAAGTTCATACTATCCGGTGGAATCCAATTTCCGGATCAAAAGTCGGTTATGCCTTACTCTGCACACTCGAGTTTATTTAAAAGGTGATTACATGAAAAGTACATTTTTGGAACAGGACGCTTATAGGACAGATTAGTAGTTGTATTTAAAAAGTGAGGGTTTGCACTGAAAAATGAACAAGAATAACATGTATACAGTATATTTCTACATGAAATGTGTAATAAAACCAGTTTTGTATTTAATTTGATTAATTAATCTCCATCTAGATATTTTCATCTATTGCATGCATTCTTTTATTCATACATCTGTCTGACCATACACTTAACCATTCATTGTCACAAACATGGCTTAGAGGAGTCATGAGTAATGATAAATTGATTCTCTCTCAAGAGACTTTTAGCTTTATAAAGCAACCAACCCCTCAAAAATGTATTCTGACATTTTGTAAGATTTAATGCCATCAAATGGGTTTAGGTTATATTAGTATAAAACCTAAAATAATAAGCAATTGTATTTTTTTTAAAAAACCTGGTTATCATATATCACCAAAATGTGGATCGGTATGATTTGAGTAGCGACTGAAAATACTATTGTAACCTATATTTAAGTATAATCATTTTCATTTGTGCCGACTCTTATTGGTAAAATATACTGCCCATAATACTTAACTCTTGTATGAAATCGTCCATATTATATTTCATGCCCCGCAAATAAGATCTTATCTGATAAACTAATTTTTATAGGTGATACTTGCTGTTTTGCAAGTCAAGGTTCAATTTTGTTACACGCTGTTGCAAGAAAAACACCAACACCGGATATTAACAAACTGATTTAATGATGTGCCATTTGAGATTATATCATACTAGTCAATAGCAATGGCAAATTATATTCGAAGTATTTTGGTATAGTATATGTAACATTTTTCATAGTTTTTTATATATGTAATATTGCATTAGAGCGACTACATCTTGTTTAAGAATGTTTTCTGAAATGAGATTAAAATCAACTATATTTTTTAAATAAAATATTTGTTTGCATTTTTTTTTACTGTCATCTAAGTAATTCAGGAGTTTCAACTACAAATTTCAGACACCACCATCAAGTCGCTGTGGTTAATCTTGCTTCCATGATAAATGTTCTCATCATCTTCATTTAACACTATTAATACAACTCAGAAAAATTACCGGCTGAATGGTGATATGGAAATGTAGTAAATGTTCTAAATTTTGCACTGCTATATATTTACAGCCTATACACACCAGTAACTTTGGCGGTATTTTGATAGTGTTTTATTGCGTTGACCATGTTTCAAATTCTGATGATACTGTGTGCGCGATATTATTATCTCATCCATGCGAAATTTTAACAAGATGAATTTTTGTACCATATTAGGAACGCCACTGACAATATCATCGAGTTTAATATAAATATTTGGTGGACATCTAAAACATTCATTAGAAGTTGTTTATATTTCTATGAAACTTTAGGAAAGTTTGTACCTTAAATGCAGCGATTCAATCATTAAGGTTGTTAGCGAAGTTATTGGAATTTCCTTCCCATCGACGTACTATCAGTTGCAGCAGATTCTTGCTCATCGACGTATTTTTGGTGCTGCGTCCGATTCTGCGGTTGGATTTCCAAAATATGTAATTTTATTATTGTTCATAATAATGGTACCAGTAAACATAATCGTAACTGACTTGCGTGAATCTTGTATTTTACCTTGATCTGCAAAAGTAACTATATTAAATGCGGTGGGAATTCGTACAAGTACATCTGACGTACGTTACTCGTCCTTATTCGTCCTTTATCTTGAAAAATAACTTCATTTTGATCAACACATGTGATTTAATAAATTTGTTTTTGAGTTGATCAAGAATTGCATATTTAAATAAATAACCCTGCTGAGTAGACGATGAATCTCCTACTGATGTTACAAAATTTTGAATCAAAGCTTTTTATTTACTATTTGACAAAATTGTATAACATAAACTTGTACAACAATAATGGCAAAATCGTCTATAATAGACATTGATACAGAGCGGTTGGTGATGTTAGAAATATCGCAAACGAGCAGTGCGGTGATGTAACAAAAGATCAACAGCAAAAAAATTCCTTTTTTGTTTTATAAATTTACAAATATTTCGATGTTGTATAGACACGTATTTACAGTATTTTTTAAATAGAAAATAGTATATAATTAATGGAAAGACAAGCACGACGTTGTAAAGTTGCTGCTGCAGAAACAGCAGCCACAGTTCTCAAACCAGTTATAAGGCTTTACTTGGAAAACCTGAAAATAAACCACTATCAGAAAAACTTAAAAAATATTACAGGAAAAAGGTTTGGTTGGATTAGTTAAAGAACAAGAAATCTGAATAAAAAAAGATAATTAGCTGAAGCTCTTGTAGCTACTATACCTAATCCGGTTTGCTAGTTCAGCTAAACAAAACCCACAGGAATTTCAAAGACTAGCAAAATTAACAGTAGAGTAAACTAGAAATATTCTAAAAATTTTATCAGAAGAATTTAAAAATAAAATAAAAAAATCAAAAGAGAGTTGGCGAGTTGACAGTAAAGTTTATAGAAGTTGGAAAGCAAATACGTATGTTTAAAAAAAAGCAAATGACGCAATAACAAATGAAAAATAAATTTTTAGAGAAAGAAAGTATAAAAGAAATTAATAATATAAATGGATTGATGCAGAATTTATTAAATCGATGAATGATTTAAATGTAATAATTGAAGACATTGTTGTTGCTAAAAATGAGATAAAAGAGCTATATAAATGGAGAATATGCTTCCACTTTAATAGAAGATATGGTGTTATCGCTGCAGTGGCTGGGAAACAGAAACCAACAAAAAACTCTTGGTAAGGTGAGGAATTTTAAAAGGATTTTTTGGCATTCGATTAAGTAGAAAAATTCAAAGCAAAAAAGGAGTTATTTGCATCAGTTATTGAAATCATCGGCAGATTAATGCCATTGATATCATCAAAAGCTGGTAATGTTGATGAAGAAAATGACAATGAAATTATTGATATACTTGGTAATTTGAGATCGATAAAAACATCATCTGACGAGTACGAAACAATGCATCGCGACTTAATCGCGGCAATTTAATTTTATAAATATAATAAATGTCAGTGTAATCTGATACAAATAGCACAATTTTTCAGTATATTCCACCAATAGAAATAGATCGTGAAAAAACATCATGAAATTGTGTTTATTTCATGTACTTGTTTAAATGCTATGGTTAATGTAAAAACTGGAGTAAAAGTCTAATCAATCTTACTAATCCTAATTCAAATTCCACAAGGAGCTTATAACATAAATGATCTAAATAAAACAATAAAATACAACAATAATACAATAATATAATAGTCCAAAATGTATCATACCACTGAAAGGATTTCATTATAGAGGTTGTACTTCTTTTCCTGAAGAAACTTTTACGATTGACGGTTAACTGCCAGTTAATATAACTGAAGTAAACAGAAATAAATATGCAGCTAGCTGATCAGTCTGGACAACAGTTAGATTTAAATAATGAAATTGTTACTTGATACCTGCACTTGCGCAAACAACAGTAAACAAATTTTCTGAAAGATTTGACAGCAAAATTATACCTCAGATATAATGAAACGAAACAACGTTTATTAAAGAAAAATAGGATTTTTTGAAATATATTTACTAGACTTATTGAAAATATTAAAGGAATAGCTCATAAAGTTGCACCAAAAGCACTTGACGCATCAAAAGCTTTTGCACTTGAAGCTGCATCTGCTGCTGGAACTGCTGTGGGACAAACAATCTGATAAAAGGTGGTGTATCGACAATCAAAAATGTTTATTTCAACTATCATCTTACTCAAGCTGGATTGTCATTTTGTTGTCACATCTCAAAGGAGACTAATCTGTAAGAATGCTTTTAAGAATTGATTTAGTCGTTTATTATCTTATTTAAACAACATATCGCGTTATGATAGATACATACATAAATAATAACATATAAGCAAATATTTATATACAAAACTCATTAACAAATACACACATTCTCCTCGGATGCATTTTTATGCATCCTTATATTATATATGGGTACAGAAAAGTGCATCCGTGGCTTTGATGAAAATCAGACCCCGATGCAGAAAATGCATCCTGATTGTTGTGGCTTTAGTGGCAAACCGGACCATCTGTGTGTTAGAAGTTCAACAAGCTATTTCAGAAATAGCACCAACAAAAGAAACTCAATGCGCAATGAAAACAACCAAAAAGACCTTTATCACCACGATAACAAACTATACAAAATTTAATAAAGAGGCTAAAATCCTGCCGTGTGGTAACCAAAAAGTTTAATAGATGAAGTTTATAACATTTATAACAGATTACTTAAAAGAGCTCTAATGAAAATGATTACTAATCAACTTGATTTTGATAAGGCAGTTAATTGTCATATTTGTGAAAAGTTGCTGATGGGCTCCAAGGAAGTTCGTGATAAGGTGCGAGATCATTGTCATTTGACCAACAAATATCGTGGAGCAGCTTATAATAGTTGTAATTTAAAATTTCATGCTCCAAATTATATTCCTGTAGTATTACACAACTTTCGTGGCTATGACAGTCATATGCAGAAGCTTTTGGTGATGAAAATTTTAATGTTAAACTAATATTAAATAACGTAACAAAATAATGTGTGAAAATTATGTCAGTCACACTCGTCAAATTACGTTTAATTGACAGTATACAATTTCACTATCATTAGATGATATTGTTAACAGTACTACAAGCGATGGTAGCACCTTTGCTAACCTAAAGAGTTGCTTCTGTCGATCTGACAACAAAGATATCTTTCCATAAGGGTATCTCGACGATTGGAGCAGATTTAATGAAACGTCTCTGTTCGACACAGATAAATTTTGCTCAAAAATGAAAATATTACAGATGACGAATACAAATATGCACAAGATACGTGGAATAAATTTAATTGAACAAAATTTAGTGATTATCACGGTTTATATCTGAAGACATGTATTATTGCTAGAAGATAGTTTTGAGTTTTCGTCAAGCTAGTCATGCATATTACGGATTAGACCCCTGTTAGTGTTATTCTGCTCCAGGATTGTCTTGAGACGCTGTACTAAAATCTAGCCAGATAGAACCAGATCTTTAAACAAATGTCAATATTTTTAACTTTATTGAAAAAGGTATCACAGGCGGAATTAGCGTTATAACAAAAAATATGTTGTTGTTGTTGTGTTTGGGCTTAACGCTATTTTTCATGGCGGCCAGTATTAATGGTGGAGGAAGAAATCGGGAAATCTCCGGAAAGAACCACCGACCCTCGAGAAGCTACTGGCAAGCTTTCTCACATATCCACATTCGCCGAATCCTAGACTCGAACCCACACAGACAGGTGATATGGCAGTGATCCATAACGGACAGCGCTTTAGACCACTCGGCCACTCGGGGCATCAATTTGTTAGAGAAACTTATAAAGATTTACCTTGACAAATTAATAAAGATTTTTTTTCTATATTTCATATTTAGCTGAAGTTGATCTAGATCGTCCTAGTTCGTTACATGATCTACATAACGACTACCAGTTTTGTTCAGAGTCAATGATTACCGATTATATTTTATTATCGCCTGAACAACGAGCAACGACAACAACAAAAAAATTTATTGTTAATAAGTTCGTTCCAAATTTGCTAGATAAAAGAAATTACGTTTTGCATTACAAAAATTTAAAGCATGCAGTTGATGCTGGACTAATACTGAGAAAAGTCCATCGAGTGTTATAGTTTAATCTGTCGAGTTGGATGATAAATTACATTGACTTAAATACCAAACGTCGTGTTGTGGCTAAAACTGAATCTGTGAAAAAAAAAACTTCAAGTTAATGAACAACTCAATGTTTGGTAAGACGAAGGAAAACATTCGAGAAAGTTTCAATAGAAATTATTAATGACACAAATCGCAAAAATAAATCAGTTAACGATGATGGTTTTGTTAGTATGAAAATATTTAATGAAAATCTTGTGGCAATACATCAACGAAAGATAATATTAAAGTTAAATAAAACAATTTATGTTTGTGCAACTGTACTTGACATATCAAAGTGGCTGATGTACGACATTCACTACAATTTTCCCAAAAAGAGTGGCTAGAATCGGAGCTGCTATTTACTGATACAGACTCTCTAGTTTATAATAAAAATGTGAAAATGTCTATCATGATATTTACAATAATAAAGATATATTCGATTTATTAAATTATCCAGTATGTAGTGTATTTCAAGATAATTCAAAATTCGAACAAGAAAGTTATTGAAAAAATTAAGGACGACTTTGTGTTTGTGCCGGTGAGTTTGTTGGATTATAAAGCAAATTTATGCTGTCATATTAGATGACAATAAACTGAAAAAGAAAGCATAATTAATCCCTCGCGGATATGTGAAAAAGATGATGAATTTTGATGATTTCAAAGCAGCGCTAAACAATAGCATTAGTTCTATCTAAACTAATGTAATTAGAAAAAATTATCATAAACTAGAAGCAAATACAATTAAAATAAACGTGGACAATTTTGATAATAAAAGATATTGCCGGGATGGAATTAATACGCTCGCACTTGGACATCATGTATGTAATAATGTCTGAACATCAAAACCAATGTTTCAAAACTTAACATTAGTCGATTGAGTCAATAGCAAAATAAAATAATAATGGTCAATAACCAGCAATTGAATTTAATGATGACATTTTATATATTGGTTTTAGTAAATTTGACAGACTCAAATTTTCTTATCAGATCTGACGATAGCAAATATTTCCATTATGTCGAAAGTCTACGAGATGCACTTGCACTGAGATATGAAAATTTACATAATCTAATAAGCCAGAATTGGCATACAAAAATCAACATAGACCTGGACAGGTCAAAGTTTTTTTCAAAAGATAGTATTTTCTCAGTAAAATAGCAATAAAAACTGAGTCTCGTTTTACAGTATTTGGTATAATTCTCGTTATATAATCATGAGAGCACATTTTTCTCAACAACAAACGTCGAAACTGTGTGTTGGTCAAGAAATATGACTGTTTCATCTTAGTTTAAACCTTTTGAAAGTTATCTAACATAGAATATGTGATTTAGATGTGATACTGTAAACATTTGGTTTGTAATTTTAGCTATAAAACTTATAATCGGTGAGTTTTTGTCATTTCTGCTTTATTCACTGTATTTTAATCAAGATTGACAAATCTGTTAAGAATATATATATATATATATATATATATATATATATATATATATATATATATATATATATATATATATATATATATATATATATATATATATATATATATATTAGTTGATCAAGATAGACAAATCTGTCAAGAATATGTATTAGTTGATCAAGATAGACAACTCTGTTAAGCATAACTTAGTAACACATTTGTATTTTATGTTATTCAAGACTAATATTGGTTTTGTTTTATTATAATGTATTTCGAATTCTCTAAAATGTACCTAACTCTAAAAAAGACTTACACACTGACAGACAGACAGATAAACGGACAGGCACAAATCTAAGTTCTATCAAGGAAATACCACAAAATTCAAAAACTGTAATTGTGACTATAAATATTCTGTCTAAGCACATAAGGTCACAAAGGACGTTATTTTTAGATAACATAACATAACACTAAGTAACACAAGCTATTAATTTTTAGTATATCGCCTAACAACCTATGATGAAATAGAGACTTAATTGGCAAAAATGTTTTGCTTTATAAACACTATATAAACATCTCCAATGCATTTGACAATTGAAATATTTTACAATAAATGCTATTTTACTAAGAAATCCACATTATATTTTATAATTACTATGTTTTTTTTTAATTCTGTATGCAAAAAGTGCCTGTAAGAATTAGATATATAAGGAGTCATGAAGCCGATTGCTAACATGTTGGATCTTCATGCTCAAGGTCCGTAGCTCGATTCTCGTGACTTACTTACGGCGACGGGGGGGGAGCAATATGATGGCAAAATCCAATTTTTAAGTTGGGGCTCCTGTCGGCCTCTCTATGCGTTAATAGAAAATTTGTACGATCCCACCACCATATCAATACGTGGTGGGAGTACTTTTACATCCCTGGGTTGATTATGATGGGGTCGGTGTACTCATTTATGTTGACGTGCAGAGATGGCATGTTTAAGATAAGTTTATATGTAACTGTGCTGTCCTTAATTAAGATATATACATGTTTGTATGTCCGTCTTTAAAGTATGTTGCTAGCATATCATGACAAGCAAGGAGTTCATATGGGAATGTGTTGTGATTATATTTTTGTATTATGATTTACAAATATTTTTTTTATTTGTACTGTTTGATTTATATTAGAAATATTATCAAATAATGTAGCGACCATATTATCAACAAATGTCATTAGATCATCTGCCCAACCCGCTAGTCTCATATCATTTTCAGTCGCGAATATCCATACCGATCCTTTTTTTTGTGTTATATTTATTGTAGCCTACTTTTTTAATACAATCGCTTTTAGATTTACATCAGTACAACCTAATGCTGATTTGATGGGATTAAATCGCTTACAAAATATGTTTGTCAAATCAAATCAAACATGTCGGGTTGAGGTCACTATATATTCTGTTTGGTAAATATGACATTTTGTCTAAAAATAGCAATATTATTTTGGCTAAATCGTATAAGTGAATGTAGAGATAGTTAAGCTGATCCTATCTCAGATACACCCCTACCCCGACAAAACATATTTTGTCATGTCCTATTTTGAGCTTAACAAAAGGCTGCTGACAGAAATGTTAACGTATAATATTTTGGTGGGTAATTGGTATCTGTGAGAGGTTTATCAACTATCTATACTACTTTACCTTGTTACTGGCATATCAGGTGTTGAAGTGTTCATCTTGATTCATATAGCAAAGAAACATTTCAATAAATGTTTATTCGACTATTAATTTCAGACTAAAAAAATAAACATATTTTTCACTGTAACCTTAATCTTTTAAACACTTTACCATAAGCATGATTTTATAAATAAAATACCTAGGCTAGTAATCAGATGTTTGGTGTTCTCATTTCTGTCAACGTTGTTTTTTTTTTCAATGGTCTATTTTTTTAAAATAATTTGTTATGTATATTTAATTGATATTGTCTGCTTATATTTTATTCATAGTTGTAAGTTGTTAAAATAATATTTATATAGACAACTTCTGTCCATGTTTGTAAATTTTAAATAGCATGTTTACGTAGCTAGACCTCAAGGTATGTCTTGTTTATAGTTAGACCAAGATCTTGCGTCGGAAATCACCACATTCTATTTTGTAATAATTCAAATGAAAATGTGCCTAAATATATATATATATATATATATATATATATATATATATATATATATATATATATATATATATATATATATATATATATATATATTTGAAAAACAAATTATTCATTCCTGTTTTAAATAAATCTTTCATATATGCTTAATTTTTCAAGATATTCATTGGAATTACTAAAAATGCACATTTACATTTTTATTAATACATTTGTATTTTCTTTTTGTAAACTCATTCAAAGATATTGTGTTACATCAGGACATTCAAGGGTATCACGTTTGCTAAGCCCCAGCTGTAGGGTCGTTTTTAAATTAGAATATTACTGCTTCCACGTGTTTGACGTCTAAACCTTGCTGTGGGCTAGTGTTAATCTCTTACGCAAGCTTACTGTGACCGCCAGAGGACCAGAAATTTGAGTTGACGTCAGCTACCGCTCTCGTCATTTGACAAGTATTGTAGCCATCACACCGACGTGTTAAAGATTAGTCATAAGATCTGTGGAATCCCGCATGAGGAGCAGGGCATGTTCTCATCCGTCCCTACACTGACAGACAGCGAAAGGGACATTCTCCGATAAGTTTGATTGGATCGGATCACATCAACCAACCATAATATAACAACCAATTCTTCACAACGACTATAAGATTTTATTCAGAACATTCGATAGTTTTGGATTTGAGGTACGAATTTATTGATTATTTGGGATTTAATTCACAATAAAAGCAAGTGTCTCTTGAATTTTCATTTTGTATTTTAAAAAATAAATGACTTGTTGATTGAAATTAATTTTTTTTGTTGCTTTTTTCAGTGAGATATTTCAAGACCTAGAATCCTAAAAACCTTTTTTTTTGTCAATTATAGTTCAAGGTATACAACCTCTCTTCGAGATTTTTACACAAAAAGAAAAATTTAAATACTTTTTTTTTACAATATACATTTTCTCATTCGTTAGCTATCGAAAGGTAAGTAACTATCTAACAGCCTAACATGTTTATAAGAGAATTATCTCCCTTGATCAGTTGCTTGGTGTATTTCGTTGTTATCTGTTTTGTAACCATTTGTTTCGTTTTATTTATTTGCAGCCTTAGTACGCTACAAAAATTGTTTAATACTGGTGTTGTTGTTTACTACTCGAATGTGTCAGAGCAAAAGGTTGTCCTGTGTTAGTGTGCCCTTAATTCGAGTTCGTTATTTTAGTGTTAACATACTCATAGTCAAGATAGTGCGACAATTTGTTTATATTTTGGCTTTTTGTTTTATCATTCCAATCCATATACTTTGATAAATGGGTTGGCATACATACACTACTAAAAGTCAGCTTTAGCACACTGGCCAAGTCCATTTTTTTCTTTCTTTGTATATATATATATATATATATATATATATATATATATATATATATATATATATATATATATATATATATATAGAGAGAGAGAGAGAGAGAGAGAGAGAGAGAGAGAGAGAGAGAGAGAGAGAGAGAGAGAGAGAGAGAGAGAGAGAGAGAGAGTTCATATTACAGTTATTTAAGCAAAATGTAAATTTCAGAACAAGTGGGAATAAGCTTGATTATTATAATATGAGCCCCTGTAGTCTGGAGAGGGGACGGGGATGAAAGAGCGGATAAGTTTGGTTATCATAATACATGCCCCTGTTGTTGGGAAAGGGGACGGGGATACAAGTGCGGATAAATTTGGTTATTATAATATGAGCCCCTGTAGTCTGGAGAGGGGACGGGATGCTAGTGCGGATAAGTTTAATTATTCTAATACGTGCCCATGTAGTCTGGAAAGGGGACGGGGAATGCAAGAGAAGATAAGTTTGATTATCATAATACATGCCCCTGTTGTTGGGAAAGGGGACGAGTTATATAATTGCGGATAAGTTTGGTTATTATAATATAAGCCTCTGTAGTCGGGCAAGGGGACGAGGATGCAAGTGCGAATAAGTTTGGTTATTTTAATTCAACATTAACTTAGTGGGTCTCAGTTTCTTGGAAATATATTTTCAGAAATCGTACAAGTTATGAGTTAGGCACTATTTTTCACAGACTCTCTGCAGAATTGAAATAGTTTTAATTGATTTATGCAGTTAACTAACCTAATCAAGAGAGCAGTTACGCTAAAATAAACACTGGATATTATCATACATCATGTAGCATGGAATTCTTTATATGAAAGGTTTTAAGCTCTTATAAAAGCGAGGGGAAGAAGTAATTATTACTATATGGTCAAATTTACAGTTCAAAAACTGATCTATTGGTCTAACGCTCCAATTTGTGTATTTCATGTGTATAAACAGCCTTTGTAATTCATTGGTATAATCCTTTCCATCTTTTTTGGAAAGTGACCTGAGTTTGATTCCCAGCAGAGGCAGTACTGAAATACACGATTTGGAGTGTTCAAAATATACAACAATATAGAAAAATGTACTTTAAGAAATATTTAGATTTGGAGGCACTTAGAATTCTAAACATTAAAAGAACAATGTCAAAGTAAATATACATGGTTCAAAAGTCATCAACAAATTATGAAATTTACTGCTTATATAGTTATGTTTCATTTTCCTGTTACAATGATTTTCAATGGAACTAACAGTACAGTCAACCCTGCTTTCACTTGAGTTCAGCAGTCACCCGTTTACATTTTGCCTTCTAATTTACCCTACAGCAAATTTCCTATATAAAATGTGATGTAATCGGCGGTAACCTGTCTTCCACGGTAAGCAGCTATGTAATCGATAACCGAGAAGTGATTTCACTCTGTCTTATGCGGTGACTGGTGTGTATCAGCTGTGGCTATTCCAAGTATACCAAGTAAACTTTTTTTTTTTTTTTTGATGTGCAAGCATGGTATTCTACATTAATTACTGTTTCAACGATTCAGATTCCAGTTGTACTTACTGTAATCCAGTGAAACTCAAAGTTATCGGACAAAGCCAAATTGATCAAGCACACGTCGTCTTGGTTATCGTGTGATAAGAACAACTAAACAAAACATTGTTGACTCGATTCTTGAAGAATCTGACTTTCTGGTCGTTGTTCTTAGAATAAGAAATTAAAATGGTGAGTATCAGGTTAAATTTAACCAATGATGTAGTTCCATCTTTTCAGTCAGGGGATTAAAGACATAATTATAATACATATCATTTTCTTATGATTTCATGCAAGTATGACTTGATGTAGCATCATTCAAGTTTGCTAGGCCAATTAAGTATGTGCCGTAGCTTCGCGCTAGAGTTGAATTCCAACTTTTCGATAGGTAATTGACTGACACTACACAACAACATAAATGTTGCAATATCAAAAATGAGGTGGAAAGGGTCAGAGGAAAGACAAACGGTTTAGGTGATACTAACAATAGCCCCAGGAAGCTCTTTTCATTTGATAATCCGGTCACAGACCAGGTGACTCTTTTAGCAACTGCGTAATTGGTCAATCTGTCAACAACTGTTTAATCTGTCAAACTTGTTTTCCTGCCTAATGATACCAACTGCCCAATTAAAATATCAATCATGTCTTTTACAACTACACTTAAACTGCATTTTGGTAAATTTTATTTGGGAGCCATGAAAGTGTTTGCATGTGTGAGAGAGATGAACAAATGAGTGCATGTTCAAAGTTGCTGTTTTCTTTCATTGACTGAGAGTGTATCAGCAACATTAAACGACAGGCAGAGTCTTGTAGTGATGAGTAACACAATGTTCGACCGGAGAGAAGATAACACCTCTTGTCATTGGTAAGTTAAAACAACAACAACAACAGCAACAACAACAACAATAATAATAATAATAATAATAATAATAATAATAATAATAATAATAATAATAATAATAATAATAATAACAATAATAGCAACAACAACAACAACCCAAAATACAAGTGAGGATACAGTATCCTAATGTGGAATTTTTTTTTTATTAAATTTTGTTATTTTATTTTTTGCTTAATAGCTAAATATACATATAATGAAAAGTTAGCACTTAATGGAAGCCCCTCATAACAAATATATGCAGGAAATGAAAATTCGTAGCTAATAAATGATCCTTACAGAACATACACTGACATATATACGGCTAATATATTTTGTAGCGTTTTTTAATTTGTATTTTACTGCTCCGTTTCTAAATAGAGCTTGTTTCTAAGAATTTGTGTGTACTTTCCTTGAGATATTTCCTTATTTTTCATCGTTTTTCACTCCTATTTAGCAAAGCCGAACATTTACGTATCGATGCGACCTCTAATTTAGCATATTAGTTTTGTAATATTTGCATTTAATGTATTTTTAAACTTGGAACACTGACCTCGAAAACTGGGTGACATCCTTGAGGAAGGATAGATCCCCAAAACTGGGTTAGTTTTTATCCATGGTAATATGATAGCCCAAATGTATGGCCCTCTACTATCAACATCCCAAGCTTATGAGTCTGTGAGCCTGATGTAGGTTGGTGTGAACTACTGCATGCACCCGGTTATTAGCTCAAAAAAAACACCAAAAGATGCAATTGGTGCAAGTGTTTGCGACATAATAATGATTGTCATTTTACATGCATTTCAGTCTATTATAGAGGCTTGTTTTATTCTCTGCCAGATATGAACATTTTAAATGGTTCTATGAATAGTCCATATAAATGCTGCTACATCCCACATTGTAATTTGTCGGCCACAAAGAATGATGTACCCGCATTTTATTTTATTTTATTTCAATGAATGTGCATTTTAACAGCAGAAAAGAGTAACATAATAATTTTAGTGCTTCTAAAATGGTAAGAACATGAATGGATGAGAGAAAAAGAAAACGTTTGCTGTGCCACCATTTTTACATATGACTCTCTTCTACTGGAACACTTTTCTACCAAATTTGGTTAACATCTATTGAAGACTGAACTGAAAATTAAACAAATCCAGTTAACGAACTTAATATTTATGCTCCTATTAACAGTAAATTTTGTACATATTTTATTAAATCCTAATCACATGACACTTAACTCATCACGCGCACAAATATATATATATATATATATATATATATATATATATATATATATATATATATATATATATATATATATATATATATAGTTATAGCTATAGTTATATAGTTATATTTGTGCGCGTGATGAGTTTAAGTGTCATATATATATATATATATATATATATATATATATATATATATATATATATATATATATATATATATCAGCCAACGAATGAGATCATACAATGATATGAGGTTTTCAATATTCTCTTCCAGTATATGTAACATTTACCGTATGTACCTGTTTGCAGGGCCATACCAGGCTACCCACACACACACATACACACATATAGACACATAGACTTTTGCATTGTTGACATTTCAAGAAAAATCAGGGCATTTTGACCTTTTGGAACCCACCCCTCAACCCCTAACCTGATTCGGATCTGATTTGTGTTGCAATACCTTTAAAACAAGGCAAAAATTTAGTGTCAAACCGTGTAATAGGAGAAAAACAATGTTCAGCAAAACTCACCAAGGAAAATAATGACTTTGGAATAAATAATAAAGTTTGTGTTCTCCTCTATAATCATTCCTCCAAATTTAGAATATATTCAGCTCTTGCTTGTGCCGGATAAATGCCTAGTGATGTTTTCTATGTGCTACCTACGATAAAATGGGCTGATTTAGACTTTCCATGATACCACGAATCAGAGAGAGAGAGAGAGAGAGAGAGAGAGAGAGAGAGAGAGAGAGAGAGAGAGAGAGAGAGAGAGAGAGAGAGAGAGAGAGAGAGAGAGAGAGAGAGAGAGAGAGAGAGAGAGAGAGAAAGAGAGAGAGAGAGAAGTTCATAGGAGAGTACGAATTTGTTTCTTCTAGTTTTCTAGTGGCAAAGCTGTCAAAATTTAGAAAACTTCTACCGGTTCCCCTTCAGTTCTAAAGGTCGGTTACCTGGATACACGACAAAGGAAAATTGTATTACATGTGTACAAACCTGAAGTTAATTCCAGATTTTTGTATTCACAGTATCTAATAAATATCATTATCTAATGTCATCTGGTAAAATGTCCAAGAATGTCCAAGAATTGATTCTCAATGTCTGAAATCCTCCATCGTTTTTCCAGCAAATCATCGTGGTGTATATTATTATTTTATTCAGATTCCGTGATCCTTAACTGTCCGTTTGGCTTGTGAACAATTACCTGCGAGTTAATTCATTCAGTAAGCTCTTCCACTTTTTTGATTACATCTGCTTTCGAAGTATCGTGGAGTGCAAAGGAACTTTCCTGCAGGTTTCAACAGTTGGTTCTGTATCGTCTCTTAGCTTGATATTAATCTTGTTCGGCAAACATCCATGACCATCAAATAGATCAGAATATTCCTCAAAAATATCCATATTTGGCTTAATGTCAAAGTAAAGTTTGACTAATTTCATTGTATCAAACGTACTACGTCCAAGAATAGGTCTGGTATCACTACGTCCAAGAATAGGTCTGGTATCATTGTCATCACTTATGACGAATTGGGTTGTATAGAGGTAATGTTTGAGTCTTAGCTCTAGCTTACACTGACCTCTTACTGGGATGTCTCCTCCTTGAAATTATTCCAGAATGATGTTACTACGTTGTAACTTGGGTCTGTGCTTTAATCAAATGAATGAACCTTTCTTGTGTTGGTGTGTATTTGGTATTTACCAATTCTATGTCCTGTACCACTTATATGTTCTGAGTTTTGATACTTTGTGCCTTACTGTAGCAAACGTTTTGATAATGATTTCCTCCTCCACATTTTCCACATATTTGACCTCTTGCTGGACAATCCTCCCCTATCACACAATCCAATGTGACTTGTATTGGTGTTTACAACTGACATGTCATACATGTGCTATATAATGACTATAATAATAGCTATTGTATAGTGCATATATGACAGGTAAATTGTACACCAATAATACGAGTCACCGTGATCCAATTCACACTTTGTACAGTAATGAATCTCTTCATTTTTACTGCTTTTTATCTGTTACGTTCCCTCTTTTGAGGTTTAGCTCTCAGCCAATCTGATTAAAATCAGATGTCCTTGATGTTGACAGTAGAGATCTGATTTTAATCAGATTGAGCTCTCTGCTGGTGTCATTTCTTTTTCACTGCAACAACAGATTTTTATAAGGTTTTTCCAAGGTGGTGATTGTTTTCATTCTTATCTATGTAGCTTCATGTTACGGTGCATCTTTCAAGTAACAAATCGTGTTCTCTCAGTAGTCTTACTCTTGCAAAATCATCCCTTCAATAATTCTGTCACGTATTAAACGATCTTTGAGGTTACCAAATCCTCAATCTTTTGCTAGGACTCTGAAATCTGCCAGAAATTGATCAAACCTTTCTCCAGAATTTTGTAATCTGCTGTTGAAAACATGCCTCTCATAGGTCTCATGTTTCCCAAGGTAACAATATTCATCAAATTTCTGTATCAAATGCTCATTTTTTTCCCTTATCCCCTTCAAAGGAAAAATGTATTTAATAATTCCACTGCAGGCTCTCCAGTTAATGCTAGAAACTCAGTACATTGCAATTGTTCACTTTTCTAGTCTTTTTCCACTTCACACATACAATTTATATTGATATAACCAGCGTCTTAAGTTTCCAGCAACATTATTTTCGAATGCCAAAGTCTTTTGGATTTGAATCTGTTCTATTCTTTTTATCATTCACTATAGTGTCAAGCTTTTTTAAACTTCTGACACCATAAAATGATTTCTATAAGTTCATTTTAAAGACTTTAGAGTTTAGCTACAGAAGATTCTGTCTTATACGTATTTACACGATGAACCAAGCTTCTAAATTCTCTGGCTTGTTGGACTAAAACGTATCTTTCAGTAATATGATATCTCTGAGTGTTCCAGGACTAGCTATAGCGGGTAGGCCCAGATAAAGATATACCGTTCATATACAATTACACACACACACACACACACACACACACACACACACACACACACATTGATTTTAATCTATTGGACGTGAAAGACCACTCCCCTACACAAATGTTATGCAATTTTAGAACACCAGAAATACTTTAGAGACGAAATCCTTTATTCGTATATTTGTAAGTACCTAAGCCAGAGTAGGGAGTTGGTGTACGTCCAATGTTGACAACGTGACGCATTCACTTAAAGTCTGAGGATGCCAGCGCACCAATCAGATGAATTAGAACTACATGGTGGGCGGAGTCTACAACTGTAAGCGGGGAAACTTGAAACTATGGGAAGATGGGGATATTCAACAAATTTTCATACAATCACTGGATTATAATTGGATGGTAAAGCAGTAAGTTGACCTACATTTTCACTTAAGCTATAAAAAGGATAAATATAAATATGTGAGAAAGAAAATATTGATATACGGCAATAAAAAAAATTCCCTATGTTAGAGTTTCGTCTGCTGAACTGTCAGATCGGCGACAAACAACAACTGTTAGACTACTTGGCAGAAACAGTTAGAAAAACATGGTAAGTGATAAAAACGACTTCAAGACTTTGTACAATGTAAGATTATATGGGCCATGCCTGAGTCGGTTATTCACAGTGTAATAATCGGTCTTTTACTTCCGAATCAGTTATTCTGTATCATATGTTGTTGTTCGTGTTGTTGATTGTTAATTTGTAAACAACGATACGAGCCAATGTATCACTGTTGAATTGGGCTTTTTATTTTTGTTTATTTCGTTTCTTTCTTTCTTTTTTCTTTGTATTGAGTTAGTTTGAAAAACAATTTTTGTATTTGCCTTTGAATAAGGTTACATTATCTAGAGAAAAGCTACGCTATTTATATTACTCGATCAGTTAATTAACTGGGAAATAGACTTTGTTTAAAGACATCTATGTAAAACAGTGGTGTGAGACTTAGAATCCTGAAATATAAAAAATAGGTGATTTCTACTCACATAACTTAAATGACGCAAGCTCAAATAAACATGCAGGCAGAAAACTGCAATATATTTTATAACACAGGTTGAGGGGAAGTCCTATCGCTTTACACCCTACAGGATGTCAATACATTGATTTTGGTGATAGTCCAAATTGTCCCAGGCAATCGGATATTCTGATTGCCCTGAGGGCTCAAAGAGTGGATGTGAATTCCATTTATGGTTTGCAAAATGGGGGGGGGGAAACAAGTTTATCCTGTACCCAAAAGACTACGTAAGTCCAATTTTGAAACATGATTTCATAGAGGTGAAAGGGCTGAAAGCGACAGTAGGTAGAACAAAACCAGTAGTAAGAGAAGTTAAGGCCAACAAACATTAAAAAAATAGACATTTTTATTTCTGGCCTCCCTCTCGAAATTCACAATAGTGAACTCGTAGAGAAGATACAAAACAAATTGAAAGCTCAGGTTGTAGGTCAGAAATTAGCCACAATATGAGGTTAAGCAACATAAAATCTGGTGTAAAGATTTTGACGGTTCAGAAAGAAGATGCGAAAAAAAACCTACGTATTTTTACGTCATGGGATTTCTCGTCAAGACATGATACAGAGGGTGTGAAAACGACCTCCTATGCCCAAGATGTAAACAGGTGGGGCATGGACCAAACGATTGCAAAATTCTGCCTGCCCCTCCCCCTAACGTATGCAAACACGATTGCAAACCAAAACATAAATCTAAATGAGCAAGAGCAAATTGAAATTCAGGGAGACATTAACGAACTCCTTAACTCCTTAACGAACTCCTTAACTCCTTAACGAACTCCTATACCAGATATCGAATGCACAGGGAATCAACACAGACAAACAGAGTCGGACAAACAAGAACCTGGAACATTGCCAGTAGAGACAATAAATCCAGGAAGTGAAGAAATCCTAGTACCAGAGCCATAACAGATAGAGAGCAAGTCAATCCGGAAGGGGGACAATACGGAATGGATAAACTAAGTCCTAATACTACGGGAATCCTGAACACGGAAAAAAGAAATTTACTGAAGAAAAACAAATTCTTCGTACTCTCCGAGGAGGATGAGGAGGAAGAAGAAATAGAAAACCCTCAAGACGAACTATTAGAAACTGGATTATTGATAGAGAATCTGTCAAGGATCAAACTATTAACCTCCACACCAGTTAGAACCAAAAAAGGAAAATAACAACAACCTTATCATCATCCTCTTCCAACAGTAGTGGGCGAACACTAGAAGGGGATAAAACACCATTGGAGAAAAAGGGGAGTAAAATAGGGGAAAAAAGAAGGAAGAGAACACAAAGAGTGTAATTGGAGAGAAAAAAATGAGACAGAGGAGGACGAATCAAACGAAATAAAGATCAGTGAAACCGAAACGGAAATGGATTCGGACAATGAAAAGGACACGGAAAATGATCACGAAACTGGAACAGACGAAACAAACGAAAACGATACCGAAACAGACAAAATGGAAAATGAAAGCACTGATACAAACGAAAATTTAACTCAATTGGGGGGGGGAGCTCTCCCCCAAAAGAATAATAATAGAATATTTTTTAAAAAAACTTAAATAAAATTTAACTTTTATAAATTAAATAAATAATTATACATGTACTTTAATCTGAAATAATATAGACGGCTACCTGGTGAGAGAACAAAACATAGAGGGAAAAACTTCCATATAATTTCAGTAAACATAAATGGTATAAATGAGGATAAAATTTTATAATTAAGTAAAGAAACTAAATATGTTATAATAATGTTACAAGAAACATATAATGGACTAATCCAAAAATTAATTGAAATGCTAGAAGAAAAATTAAATGGAATAATAATTACTAGTAACTCTAAGCATGATGACACTAAGGGTGGAGTTGCTATAATAATAAAAAGTAATAGGGAAACAAATTGGGAACGCAAGAAAGAAAGAGACAATTTGGTTGGTAGATTGCTACATATAATAGTGGAAAACTTTCATATAATGAATATTTTTTTTCCAGCGAATAAATACAAAATACAAAAAAACCCCAAGATTGTTTCGAACATTTAGATAAATATTTAAGCGAATTTACTATAGATGATTTAATAATACGGTGAGATTTTAACTGGATAGCAGATACAATCGATCGAACAGGATTTACTACTATAAAAATTGTCAGGTCAGTAGACTAGATAGATTTTATACTACGAACATTAATGAAAAACGCTTTAAGGAATTTAAAATAACAAATGTAAAAATTTCAGATCATAAAATGATATAATTTGAGGTGAAAATTATTCAAAGATACAAATGTGGAAAGAATCGTGAAAAATGAATAATAAGATATTGGCAAATGAAGAATTTGAGGAGAAAATTAAAGGGATTATTAAAAAATTTATTGAAGAAGAACAGATAGATATAATAAAAACCTGGGATAACTTAAAGGGACAATTTAAAAACACGGCGATGTAGTACACAAAAAAGTCTAAGGGAAATTTTGAAAAAAGATGAAATGGAAATAAAATTACAGTTAAATATGAAAAACACTAGAGAACAAGAAAAAGTATTAAAGTTTAAAATTAATCAAAGAGAAGAAGAAAGGGAAAATGGTAAAGAAATAAGGGCAGGAAAACTTCAAGGAATATACAGAAAGGTAAAAGGTCTTTATAAAAGAGAAGAACTAAGGGAAAGAAGGTGAAAAGAGTATGGAATACATAAAAGATAATTGTCAAAAACTACTTTCAGGCAAAAGAGAAATTTTAATTAGGATAAAAGAATATTACAGTGAACTATACACAACCCAGGAGATTAAACCAGAATTAATAAATGAGTATTTAAATAAAATTTAATCTGAGAGAATATCATAAGTACATAAAAACTTATGTGATGAATTCATCACCAGTGATGAAATACTGAACATTATAAAGCAACTAACAAAGGTGAAATTCCCAGGTAGAGATGGACTCAATGCGGAAATTTATCGAATATTCCGAGGTGAGTTATCCGATCCTAGAATTTTTATATAACAATATAATACTTGAAAATTACACAATGACAAAATACATGAGAGAGGGTCTAATCTCCCTTACATGCAAAGGAAAATGTGATAGCTAGGATTTAAAAAGTTGGAGGCCCATCTTTCTCCTAAATAACGACCACAAAATTATTAGCAACATTTTAGCAAAAAGCGTAAAAAACTGCATGGGAAAATTATCTATACAAACCAAACTTGTGGGGCAAAAGGTAGGGACATATAAAATAATATACTAAATATTACAACAATAATTGATAGGGACATATAAAATAATATACTAAATATTACAACAATAATTGACTATATTAAATAAACTGGAAAAATAGGCGCCTTGGTGCTGATTGGCAAAGAAAAAAAACTTTCGATAAAATTGACCATAGCTACATACAGAAGGTTTTAGAGGAAAAAAATGGCTTTGGAGAAAATTTCCGAAAATGGTCTGAAATCCTGTACAGTATAATCACTGCAAAAATACAGGTAAATGGGGCTGAAACGGATAGCTTTGAGATAGAAAGATTAGCGATGCATGGGGTGCACACTATCAATGCTATTATACATAATAGCAATAGAAATACTGAGTATAGAAATAAGAAAACAACAACCAAATAGAAGGGATAAAAATACCAAAAATAAAAGATGGAATTAAAATGCTCCAACATGATGATGATTGCACCAACTTTATAAAAGATCCAAAATACTTTAGACACATAGAAAAGAAATATGAGAAATTCTGTAAAGCATAAGGGGAAAAAATAAATCACGATAAGACTGAAATACTAAAAATAGGAAACTGGAGGGGAAATCACCCCGGTTTACCTTCCCAATATATAAAAACCAGAGTGAAAGCTCTGAAAACTTTTTTTTTTGACTCAACGAAGAAAAAGTAAACTACAAAAAAGTACTGGAAAAAATAAAAAATGCATATCAATCTGGGCGTATAAGCCACTTAGCATAATGGAGCGAGTACAAGTGGAAAAAAACCTACTTCTATTCAAATATGAATTACATACTTAAATCAACCGACGTGGAAGTTAAAAAAAATTGAGAACATTAGACAATGAAATAATAAAGTACATATGGGGTTATAAAATACATTATATTCAAAAAGACACATTATACAAGTCAAAAGAGAGAGGGGGATTAAACTTAACAAATCCAATTACTCTAAAAAAAACCCACGAATATTTTAAATAGTTTTAAAGTTATAAAATCAAAACCTAAGATGCCATGGGAAGCTTTATACATTTATGATAATTGAATTGCCTAGAAAATTTAGGAATATAAAAAAATCTTTTGTTACAATACAGGGATAACAATCAATTGTGGCAAATAAATGTAAAAAGCACATACAAATGGATAAGAGAAGCGAGCACCAAAAACATTAGAAATAAAATAGAACAAGAAGTATGGGGAGTGGGCTGGGGGAAAATATGGAGACAATGGGAGAAAATTATATCACTCAAAATACAAAGTATTATTTTTAAATACTTATACAATGCATGTGGCTAACAGGGGATGTAGCCATGCTGTGGCATATGATCAAACAGGGGATGTAGCCATGCGGAGGCACATGATCAGACCGGGGATATAGCCATGCGGAGGCACATGATCAAACAGGGGATGTAGCCATGTGGAGGCACAAGCTCAATCAGGGGATGTAGCCATGCTGTAGCACATGTTCAATCAGGGGATGTAGCCATGCTGTGGAACATGATCAAACAGGGGATGTAGCCATGCTGTGGCACATGATCAAACAGGGGATGTAGCCATGCGGAGGCATATGATCAAACAGATGCCCAAATGCCCCATGTGTAAGAAAGCAAATTATACAAAACTACACGCAATAACGGAATGTGAAAAATCAATAGAACGGAATAAAATTATGGTACAAATATCAAAAACTGAGCAATACATGAAAAATATGCTATTATATCTTGATGGAAACTGTACAAAAGAAACATATGAAGTTACCAGAAAACATAATAACAAAAATGAATACATATGGGCAAGTTATTATGATTAAAAAATAAAATATAAGGAATGTTTAACAATTTGTTTTGAATATAATAATACCTAATACGTCTCCTGGTTTTACTTATCCTCTTAAATAAAATCTAACTTTGTTGGTTTTTTTCTCTTTATATTTATGGGACAGGGACCCTACACATGGAAAAAGTAAGAGACGTAGACGTCGTTGGGCTATGCCACATGGCGATAAGTGATGTTGACAGGCCTACGAAAGAGCCTCAGAAAAATCCATGTGTAGCACGTGGACAGATAGGACATACAAATGTGAAATATGGAACTATAAATAACAAGGATGACCTAGTCTAACATCGAACTAAGCTTATATAATACCACGTGAGATTTGGGAGCAAAATGAAGTGAGCGACAGAGAAAAAATAAAAGAAATGTTACTCACTGCTGGATGCAATCCAAATACTCAGTTTCATGATAATAACTATTATTATCAAATTTGACTTAACTTCTAAATTTTAATTTATTATATGATTATAAAAAAGAGATGACACAAAACAAATACAACAAGCAAAACATAGGTTATATTTTTTTTTCTTTATTGCACCGTCTCACTCTCAAAAATAAGTTATAATTTCCAAAATGTTAAAACATGGGGGGTTAAAGTTAATTAACTGTATACCCAAAAAAGTATATATATATATATATATATATATATATATATATATATATATATGGATGTAGATGTGTATTTGTATGAAAGGTGTATGTATGTATGTATGTATGTATGTATGTATGTATGTATGTATGTATGTATGTATGTATGTATGTATGTATGTATGTATGTATGTATGTATGTATGTATGTATGTATGTATGTATGTATATATATATATATATATATATATATATATATATATATATCTATATATATATATATATATATATATATATATATATATATATATATATATATATATATAATTTACAAGCCAGGGGTCTTTTGCTTGACAGAGCGGTATCAAAACAACCCTGGGCTCGAATCCCGCTAGAAGTCATAAGTTTACCCCATATTTCCAAAGACATCTATACAACTTCAGTTGTTAGTTGGAAAGACCGACGTGTCCATTCTGCACATAAATTTTACAATAATCAATACAAGACCACATTATTTACGACTTGCAAATTAGTCATTAACCGCACATCCCCAGTTTCTCTATATTAACTTTCCGTTCCGCTTGTAATTCCCACCGTAGAAACAGTACAACTATCCATAACCCGGGGAACTATTTTAACTGCCAACCTGAGGCCAGTCGAAATACCGTTTCGAGGCACATCAAATCCAGTAAACCTACATCGCTATTCATTGGCTATGGCATCTCACTAACACTTTCTCTCCGTAATATTTGCTCCTAATAATTGACTAATTATTTTGTTCTAAGGAATATTTCCCACTGCAACGAATTCCAATAATCAAACATGTAATCACACAAGCCTACTAATTGCTTAAACTAAATGCGCATCTCCTTATTTTTTTACAATATATATATATATATATATATATATATATATATATATATATATATATATATATATATATATATATATATATGGGAAGGGAATGAAATAGGAAAATTTGGGATATATCTTAATTTGATTAAATTGCCGTCCTCACAAAACACTTTATAGCAAACACACATTTTAGCATACTACATATAGCACACACTGGACATAGGACAACCCTTGGCAAAGGTCGCATAAAGTTTGAAAACGGGCAGTGACTCCGAGAAAGTAGTTGAAACCTAATCGGATGAACGAACCTTTCAGATATACTAGGGAATTAATACCCTGTCAAAATTAATTTTCTTTAAATTTTTTGATAAAAAAAATTCTATATATAAAAAGATACTCACATCGTATCTGGGGAAAAACACGAATACATGAAATACTTTTACATTTTTTTTTCACTAAGTGAGGGGGGGGGATCTGTTTGAGCCCATGTGATAAGAACTATCGACCTACGGTAATTTACTGGTAGCTTTCACACGTACCCACATTTGCCAAAGTCGAGATTCAAACCCACCTGGACGGGTTATCTGGCAGTGATCTGTAAAGGCGAACGCTTCACCTTAGTTCCCTGTGAAGGCGGTAAACAAAGTACTAGTGATATCATAGTATCCCATGCGTGTCCGCAGAACATTTTTCTAGCTGGGCGGGTGGGGGGCAAACATGTGGACACGGATTTAAAACGGAGGTAGGCCAAATAAGCATGTTTACATGTGAAATCCATATGAGCAGGGAAGACGTGTTGTAGTTTCTTATGTCATATGTACCCAATACTTTATCTTCAAATCAAAATATCAACATTTATATAAATTTTCATTACTCCATGGTAAAACTAACAAATGCGGACTTTACACAGTGAATCCTTTCTCGAAAACATTATACTACACCGACAAAAAATGATAGGTACCTAATTTAGCTTTTAAGAGAGACTTATTATTTTCTCACGAAGTCAATAACAGTTGCATAAATTTCCAGGAATGAAAGTAAACTATAAAAGCTCTCATGTTTTATTACCTGGAGCAAATGCAACAATTAGTTTTGTTAAAATTCGTTCACTTACAGCAAATAAAAACCATTAGTTGTTCAAGATAAGGCATTTCTTAAATGGCCATTTTAGATCTCTTCAGACGAGATGTTTTAAGCTAACATGTAAACCTGTGCAAAGAATAATGAAAACCAACGAGATAAAAAGAGGTCTAACATAATTATAATCTGTATATATATATATATACATATATCATGTGTTCCCAAGGAATACTTTATATTTCTGTTATGTTTTGAAATTATATATATATATATATATATATATATATATATATATATATATATATATATATATATATATATATATATATATATATATATATATATATATATATATATATATATATATATATATATATATATAATTTATTTGCACAGTTATTATTTGTTGTGTGTATGCATACATACATACATACATACATACATACATACATACATACATACATACATACATACATACATACATACATACATACATACATACATACATACATACATACATACATACATACATACATACATACATACATACATACATACATACATACATACATACAGACAGACATACAGACAGACATACAGACAGATAGACAGACACCTATTAAATATAAATATATAAATATCCTGAGTTTTTTTCGTATAGAGATAGGACATTACATTGTAATTATGTTTGATCCAATAATGTATTTTTTATACCACTTTTGTGTGGGGTTCACATTTGAAAATATTAAGCCATCCTAAATCTTCGCTATGTACTAATTCGTAACTGTAGTGGGATTTTTCTTTGGTTTTTCTGCAATAGTATCTATTAAGTGGTATGCGTTATCGTGTACCATGATCGACATTTTTAAGTTTGTAAAGACCATAAAACATTATATGCTAACTTCAACTTCTGAATTATAAAAATATTATTGAATTCCTTTAATTTAAAACCTTAAAATGAGATCTTTTACATTGTAAAAATAATTACGTCATATAAATGTGAAGCAATGTGTAAATTGCGTAATTGTATCTAAGCAATATTTAGTGAGAAAGCATTTCGTAGATTGAATAATTTTTTTTTATCTTGTTAAATATCGTCCTTATCTGACAAAAAAGAAATAAATAATTTTCACAGTGTAGTAGGCCCTGATATTTTCAGGAAACATATACAGCGCCTCTAAACGTGTGTGTGTGTGTGTATATATATATATATATATATATATATATATATATATATATATATATATATATATATATATATATATATATATAGTTTTTATTCATCAGTTTTACCAATCACCTATATCACTTCATTCAAAATGTTTTAAAATATTGCAAATGTGTGTTTAGTGTGTAGTGGGAAATGGTATTTTCCTCCATAACACAGATAGGAAATATCTATTTCTTTCGCTGTGGTAATCGTCTTGATAAGGATCGTAATCCGTGACCTCCCTTGCATACAAGTAACTTTTAACCGAAATAAGAATTAGTCCATAATAGTTATTTTGTCTTATGATATTTGTACAACATTTATATATGAAATGCACACTGCCAAACTTGGTACGTGTCAGTGATTCCCCTAGGGAGTCAAAATCGGGAGTTAAAATTCCCCTTGGTGTCAGGATTGGGGGTCAGATTGAGGAAAAATTGAACTTTGACATCAAAATGCAAACTTTGATGGCCCTGAATTGGGGACTAGACTGATAAAAAAAATGAATTTTGACATCAAAACTGGGGGTCAAATACAATCTTTGGGGTCCCTGAAACATAAATGAAGGTAAAGGAAAGAATTGCATTTCGGTAGTATGCTTAAAATCGGACACAAATATAATGTCAGACGAAAAGAAAAATAAATCAATTTTATTCACATTACAGTAAGGTGATATTACAGCACATAAATGTGGCCGTTTATTTACTTTTAATTTTTGACTCCTTTTAGCTGAATACAAGAGGACGGATATAAAATCAAAACGATTTAAAATGTTATCTTATTATCCAAAAAGATAGCAAATTTCAGAAGTTAGAGTTACGAATCAAAACCTGTATGTTTCTTTATTTGTGGGCAGGCAATTGTATTCAATCAATCTCTTTTAATTTGTCTCGGACTTAAAGTTTGATGTTTCGCATAAAGTGCAAAACAACTAAATGTTTCAACAAATGTATTTTTTAATACTCTATAAAAGAAAACAATTATACATACAAGTCATAGAAATATCAGGTATTGGTTGATGTAGGCTATTTCTAATTCACTAATGAACAGATTTCAAATTTTAATTATCATCATTCGTTATCTTTACATGATTATACATACATACATGCATACATGCATGCATGCATGCATGCATGCATGCATACATACATACATACATACATACATACATACATACATACATACATACATACATACATACATACATACATACATACATACATACAAGCATGCATGCATGCATGCATGCATGCATGCATGCATACATACATACATGCATGCATGCATGCATGCATGCATGCATACATACATACATACATACATACATACATACATACATACATACATACATACATACATACATACATACATACATACATACATACATACATACATACATACATACATACATGCATACACAAAAAGAGTTTATATTAATTTAGTATTTAATAGTACCTTAAGACATAAAAGATTATATGAATGTGTGGTAACTGCAATAATCTTAACTGCAGACACACTATAGTCGTCGACTCAACCTCGTATGTGCTGGATTGTAACCAGCGCACTATTGCTCGCTAGTCTGTCACTCTACACACAGTCACAGAGACACCATATTAATAACAAGCATCGTAATAGTTTTCATATAAGCATTCGGAGTACCGTGCAATTTTTCGCTAATAAACATGACATTAAGAGGAATACTGAGAGGGAGACGGAGAATAAAGTCTAATAAAGATGATGCGAGCAGAAGAAGTAGTGACGATATTACAATGAGTAAAAATACACATTGAATTAACAGCAAGAGAAGTAGATGCCATGTTAGTGCAGTAGTAGCAATTTTTGTATTCTTGTTTTTGTTATTTGACTAATAGATTGGCTTTCCAGGTGATGTCAAAGCCAGCCTGACTTCCAGCGCCCCCAGGTATTACGTTAAACACTACGGTGGCACATCCCGTTAAGCACGTAAATTGTCCAGGACTTACAGTAGTAGATGTATATGATACAGTCCTGTGAAGAAAAGAAATATATTACCCCCATAATCACTTTTGCGCTACATACATACATACATACATACATACATACATACATACATACATACATACATACATACATACATACATACATACATACATACATACATACATACATACATACATACATACATACATACATACGTGCATGCATGCACACATACATACATACATACATACATACATACATACATACATACATACATACATACATACATACATACATACATACATACATACATACATACATACATACATACATACATACATACATACATACATACATACATACGTGCATGCATGCACACATACATACATACATACATACATACATACATACATACATACATACATACATACATACATACATACATACATACATACATACATACATACATACATACATACATACATACATACATACATACATACATACATACATACATACATAGCTTTGCATTTGTGCGTCATGGACCTATAACTGGATCACCTGCTTATATGAGGTTTGCAACGAGTAATGGGCTACATGATAAATCAACATTAAAATGATTTAGAAGCAATCTTTAACATTCATATCGCTAAATACAACAAAATTTTAAGTTAGAATCTATTTATTTGAGTGCAAATTATCACTGTTTTTCCTACTAAATGAGCATAAATCAAAATTTTTATTTTTCCAAAGTGACATAAATTTGTATGGCTTTTACGTATAATGTCAGTTGATAAAACATGCTTTTAGACTGTGTGACTTTAGTATTACAATTTGGAAAAAAAACAACAATTTATATAATAAATTCAATAAAGAAACAAAATAATTGCAGATACCAGAGCTTTGAATATTTCACATCTTGGTGGACATTTCTAAGCCTGGATAGTACCATAACTACTACAAATGTATCTTGCTGTGAAATGGAACATTGCTTGCCAGCAGCATGTAATTCTTACACACCGAGTGTGGAAAGCGTGCGAAAAATTTCGCTTTTCGCTTGACAAACGATGGAATAAATATAAATTGCATACCGAAATAGGCCTGAATTTGAAATGCAAAGTAAATATTGAAATACATCTGCAAATTAAGGTTTTCATGTGCTGGTATTTTCTCTCTGTTTCCAAAGAAACATTCCGTTGGTAACAAAAGCAAAACTTTGACAGAAATCTGTTTTAAATCAGCCTGCTTTACGTGCAGAGCTTTCGTTTTTCCCGAAACACTACTGCCAACAAAAATTGAAAATATGTTAAATTCTTGAAAATTGAAAATATGTTAAATTCTTGAAAATTGAAAATATGTTAAATTCTTGAAAATTGAAAATATGTTAAATTCTTGAAAATTGAAAATATGTTAAATTCTTGAAAATTGAAAATATGTTAAATTCTTGAAAATTGAAAATATGTTAAATTCTTGAAAATTGAAAATATGTTAAATTCTTGGGGATACTTCTGCTCTTGCCTGTATTTAATTTTTCAAAGTATTCTCAGAAAGGAGATGAAAATATCGAATTTTTGAGACATTAAACAGGAACCCCGTTATCTTATTTAGCCAAAGTCTGATATAAATATGACTCAAAACGAGCATGGCCCTTGGTATTCAAGTAGGCTTGTTTACCTACGTAGCGCAGAAAAGTACTGGGCATAGTTAGTGCATTTACATTCACCATACAGGATGAGAATCCACCACCGTAATGCATCACGGTGCATTGCACAATCATGTATATGCTCGTACAATATTTTTTTTTTCATTATAAACATTCCTTCTGATTATTTTCTATTTTTATTTAAACTCCTACGCACCTTCCAGCTGTGAGTAAAATAGTTAACCCCATTAAAGACGAATGCGAAAAGAAATTGGGAAAATGGCAATAGTATAGGCTTATCAAACAAGGCACAAATATGGAAAAAGATCCAAAGAAAAAAGTGAACCACGTAACCACCCTATTTTCTCTCGCAAAATTCCTTGCTTTGAGAATCACCAACCATAACAACTGTGGAGTTTAACATATCTAAAAGAACAAAACGGTTATTTTCTTCATAAATATCGGATGTTTCTAGGAAAAGGCAACATTATGGTGAAAAGATCATGCAAATTGGTCGACAAGTAGAGAAAATTGTATGGTTTTTCTAACCTTTATTTATTCTATTGGTCTTAATTTCAATTTGACTATCTTACTTCCTGTCTAATGTTAGCACGCTGGTATGATCCAGTGGCCAACTGATTAACTGATTTCACCTTAAGTGTTCTAAGACCAGAGATAATGATTGAATTCTAATTCATGGGTTATTTCTATCATTCTAAGCAGAATATGTGCAATCTCCTGAAAGTGCGCAGAATTTACAAATAATTAAAAAGTTTGGTTATAATAAAAAAATATTTTTTCTTCTATTATTGACTATTAAGCCCATGCATAAAACTGATATTCTATAAGACCTACTATAGGCAGATATACATTCATAACACCTTTGTTAACAATGATGCAATATGACTTGTTCATACCTCTAGTCTTATAAAATTATACAAACCCAGCCATATTATTGTCCTAAGTACGTCACTGGACACAGCCTATTTTTGAATAATAAATAAGAAAGTTATTCACCATTTATATAATAAGAAAACTAGATGGGAGTAGATTCTGGTAGAATCAATGCACAAACAGTTTCTTATAAAATCAATATGGTGAATATAGGAATAATAGTTATATTTACAGGCTTCGGACGCAGGTTTATTGTTGAAAAAAGCTTAAACCTAAATGGAAAAAAAACATGCCGAGTAATACCCAGTCTTCAGATTACTTTTCTAACCCGTTCTGATTAATAGACCCTGTCTATCAAGCAATAAACGTCAGCGACAAAAGATGATTGGCTCAAAAATTACTATATGAAATAAAAATGGTTGCAATACATATCATTGCGATTTATTAAAATTAAGGTAATTATGATTTTAGTAAACGTTATGTTTATTTTATTGCTAAAAACATAAGTAGTAACTTTTAAGGCAATAATCGTTCGCTGATAACTCTTGTGTTCCGGAAAGGAGTTTTTCATTCATTAAGTAGTTATTTTTGCATTCACTGAATTACAAGCTAGTGGATTTTTGCAAGCACATGTGAAATTCTTCCATGGAATAGAATCTCTAGATTCCATTCAAGCGAATAAGTACCTGCAAGTCGTATATGAGGGCACAGGAGTCTGCAGTTTTATCAATAAAGCACGATGAAATTTTCGACAACATGAAATCACCTTAACGGTATTATAAATTAACACAAGGAATGCAACGGTGACCACAAACCTCCGCTCGATTCGACTTTTCCAACGCGTCTTTAATCGCTTCAGAATTGTACGAAGACTGAAAAACTACACATATCCATTCAAAAAACAGTAACGTACCAAAGCAACACTCTCGGACGACCATCGCATGAATCCAGTCCGGCGAATTAACCTTTTTCTTTTACCATTACGGTTACAAACCCTGAACAGCGCGGTCATTATAGTAAGTAACCTATTTCTACCGCGGGCTAAATAACGTCATGAAACTAATTTTACAAGATAAAATGTTTACCTTTTTCAGATTGCATCATTTAATAACTTTTGTATAAATTTTCATATGTAAGCTCTGATAGTACAACTAACGGTTGTTGACGTCATCATATTCAAATATTAGATCCTAGTATTAAAAGAGAACAGATTCTGCGCCGTGTTCAGAACGATTATTTGACCCTAACTTAATGGTGAAAATAAAGGTTAATTCGCCGGATTGGATTCAAGCGATGGTCGTCCGAGAGGGATGCTTTGGTACGTTACTGTTTTTTGAATGGATGTGTGTAGTTTTTCAGTCCTCTTACGATTCTGAAGCGATAAAAGACGCGTGAGAAAAGTTGAATCGAGCGGAGGGTTGTGGTCACCGTTGCATAGACCATATCATGGAGACTTCGGCGAACTTCGTAATTTGCTCGGATTTTTGATCACGTGGCGGGCGGTCAACTGACCGCAATATCCAATCGATAGCTGGTAGGCAAAAATAGTCTGGTCCCCTGCTTAGTATGCTCCCTAGTATAGTATAACTGAGTGCAATGCAGGGAGCATACAAAGCAGGGGACCAGACTAGTGGACAAAACAAGGCGGACAATTCAGCATTAGCATCAACTGTTCCAACTACTTAAGCTTCGTTTATAGTGTTGAAAAATGCCTATTCAACAGCGATGATGCCACAGATATTGACGAAATTTAATATTGGAACCATCCTGTCTCCTTTTCTGGATTTTATAGCCATACGAGAGAGTAGCTATGAGCTGTTTACATCTGGAAATATACATGCGAGTATGGAAACGGTGTCGATATTAAAAATTTAATCCTTTTTTTTGCCATAACATAGCATTTCATAAATCGAGTTTCGTTTACCAATAAAAGGAATTTTTCGTATTAATCCGCAGTATAACAAACCTGGAATATTTTTCGACGGTAAAGCTGCAGAAGTCCCAGGCATTTAGTGGGCAGGTAGTGGGCATTTCTTAATTTGTTTTAATCTTATACGTCTAAACAACAATGTATGCCATTTTGTTATGTACAGATGCCTACCAGCGTTTGATTGGCTGGAGTATAAAGTGACTCAGGAGGTTTTTCGGATAATTTCGGAGCAACTCGGTTAAATCCGGTATGAAATGGGCTATTCCTTGTGGTAATTTATAATACCGTTAAGGTGATTTCATGTTGTCAGAAATTTCTTAGTGATTTATTGAGAAATCTGCAAACACCTGTGATGAGGGTAACATTGTTCATCAGGTCAAATATTTGCCCAATTCTTGCGTTTTTGGAACATGTATTTTCAGTTGGTTCTGTGCACATAAGTATACAATGGCTTCACGAATAGAAAGATATATCAAGAGTAAAATGAGATATAGATTATGCACGAGTGATTTCTTAGATGGAAATAGCAACAAGAGATCGATGACCGCCGGAGGGACCGTGTGTCTCAGATATACTGACCTTATCTATTTTTATAATATTATAGACAAGATACTGTAGTCAGAACGGGTGACAGCAGTAGTATGATGCACTTTTGTCACTCGGTATTATTTTTGAACTTCATGCTATTGTTTTTTTTTTCAACATTACGCTTGCTTCAGTCACCCAGTTTTCTTTATCGTCGGGCCTTTGCCATATTACTTACGGTGATCCTGTGACCAAGTCAAATCCACAGTAGATGTTCAAAAAAGAAGTACTGTCTATACCGAAAGCGCCGTTGAAAGTAAAGGTAATTGATTTTCCAGGAGTAACGATGCTGTATCTGTACATAGCCATGTTTGGAGGAGTGTAAATGCCCGGACGATTCGGAGAGGTGATGGTGCCCGTTGTACCGGAAAGAGAACCCCCTGTGTTGGTCGTCATTGGGGGCGCTGAAATAAACAATCGAGCTTGCTGAAAGTGGTAAAGTAGTGTTGGTGGTAGTAAAAGTATGTAGTAGTAGTAGTATTACAAGACGTATTAACAGAAATAGTAGTAGTGACAATAGAATCAGCAGTAGAAAATATACTCGTGGTTACAGCAGCATTTTTGGCAACATTAATAGTATTTATTGCCTGACGTGAAAGTGACATAATGTTGCCAAATGATAAAAGATATGTTACAGTATTAAATTGTTTTTGCCCTATTTTACCTGAACCATTTGTGTGCCCCTTCCAGACCCATTGATACATGAGAGAATAGAATTGGCTGTTACAGAGGCACGTATGTACAGTTTCAGGATGGTAGCATTCATACTATAACGTTTAATTATTAAACTTTTAAATGGCGAACTCTAATACAATACCTCAAGTATGCACTTGCAAATGCAAACCTGATACTTTATGAAATTTTATATTAAGGTAAACTTTATCTACTAGCGAATTTCAGGAACCTCAGGCCTCTCTCGTTGGTCTGTGCATTGCAGCAGCGCCCACATTTTCTTTCCAATTCATGCAAGCATCCTCGTCTATATTGGTATCACAATCGCCTTTAATAACCAGAATGTCTTTCTTCGGTGTTTTATCCACAACTTCTTGTAACTGGTCATAGAAGTATTCCACATTTCATCATCACAGTCTGATGTTGGGGCATATGCCTGTATGATGGTGATGTTGAATGGAGTTGCCCTGAGGCTGATGGTGATGAGTCGGCTGGAGACTGGCCGACATCCCATGACAATACTCACACTGTCCTTCTGGACAATGAGCCCAATTGCCTGCTCATGTTTGTCCTCTCTGCCAGTGAAGTACAGTTGTGGCCTCCCAAGGTAGTTGTTTCTCCAATGTTCCTCCTTTGTATATCTCAGAGTCCTAAGATGTTCAGCGGTACCTGTTCATTTCATATGTAAGCTCCTCAAAATTTCCTACTGCGCTCAGTGTTCTTACATTTTAGGTGCCAATGGTGATGTTATTTCTGACACGAATTTTGCTGCTCTGAGCACTAGTCTCAAACTTTCTTCCTCCGCCCCGGTGCACGACAGAAGGCGCGGTCCTTGTTGATCCCGGCGACGACCGAGCCGGCCTGGGATTAGCACTGGTTGTCGTTTATCATGTGTTGTCTAAGGCTGCTAACGCCTGGCGGAGCACAACCCAATCCAGGCCTGACCAAAGCCTATTTCCTCCAACAAGGTGGCTCATTTTGGGCATAAACACGTAGCAGTTGAGCTGTTTGACAACCTTTCCGCTTGGCCGTTGACTTCGTCTCGGAAGTTTTCCGCCCAGTGATGCTGTATTAACATTGCACTATTTCTCCATAGCTGGAAGACTCGTGGCGGGGGGGGGTAGCGTCTATTTTCCCGTGCAAGTCTGGAGGACTTCCTCACTGAGACTTCTGGAATTCGCTAGTTAGAACGATCTTATACTAGCAAACACCTTCGACCAACATAAGGTATCCAAAGATGGATATGTTCCAGTCCAAGAGGAGACTATCACAGTCAGATCGACAACTTCATGGTGAAGAGGCGCGTATAGTAAACATCGCCAAAACTCGAAGCTTTCCCAGAGTGGACATTGGAAGTGACCATGATCTGGTGATGATGACCTTCAGGATACATCTAAAGAAGGTCAAAAAAGATAGCCATACAAGAATAAAGTTTGATATCGGGAAACTGAATAATTCTAAAGTTGCAAAAGCCTTCCGAGCAATGAATGGTGGGAAATTATTACCGCTCACCATTTTCGACACTGACGATACAAATATGGGCACGTTGATCACCAACTTTAATACAGCAACGACCTAGACAGTCAGCGAGATCCTTGGTATAAATCGCCCAGTCAAGAAGCCCAGGGTTACAGCTGAGGTCCTAAACCTGTGTGACAAGATGGAACTGAAGAATAAAAAGAACCATACAGAAGAGGCAGAGCTTAACAAGGCAGTCAAACGGTAAGTAAAGAAAGGCATGCAGAATGCAAAAAGGAACTGGATAGAAGAACAGTACAAAGACATCGAACTAAACTTGAAAAGGAACAACGTGAAGAAAGCGTACCAACTGGTCCAAGATCTAACATCCACAAAACAACGGCGAGTTACCTCCTTACAGAACAAAGTCGGAAACTGTCTCACAAGAAAACGACATTTTGAAAAGATGGGCAGAGTCCTGCGTAGAACTTTACAAGCACCAAGCCACAATAATTCCTGAGGTACTGAACGTTCCTCCAGAAACTAACAACGACAACCTCCCTATCCAACGCGAAGAAGTAGAAGCACCAGTGAGATTCCTGGAGTTAGCAGGAGTGGACAACATCCCAGCAGAACTAGTTCAAGCAGGGACAGAAGCAATGATTATCGCCCATACAAACATCTGCAAAAAGATCTGTCAAACAGGAGTATGGTCATTGCCGTGGACTCAATCACTGTTCATCACCTTTTACAAGAAAGGAAAATTGCAACAGTGTGACAACGACCGTACAATCAGTCTTATAAGCCATCCAAGCAAAATCATGTTAAGAATACTGCTTAAGAGACTAAAGTCACAGGCTGCAAAGATCATTGCCCAAGGAAGAGGCAGGTTTCAAAGCAGGGCTCAGTACAAATGAGCAGATCTTCAACCTAAGGATATTGTGTGAAAAGTATCTCCAACATCAGCAAGATCTGTGCCACGTCTTCGTGGAGTTCAAGAAAGCATTTGACAGGGTATGGCATGAAGCTTTGTTGGTGACCATGAGACTGTGCAACATCAATGCCAACTTCATTACAGTAATACAGCACCTCTTTTACAAGGCTACCAGTGAAGTATACTTCAATGGCAGCATAGGTAACTGGTTCAGAATGACAATCAGAGTCAGACAAGACTTTAGCTTTCTCCAACATTATTCAATATCTTTCTGGAGAGAATCATGGCTGACACGCATCAGAGGTAGAACAGTCACCAACCTACGTTTTGTCGACGATATTGATGGACTAGCAGGAAATGAGCAAGACCTAGCTAGCTTAATAGAGAGCCTCGACAAAACCTCTGCAGCCTACTGCATGGAAATCAGTGCAGAGAAGACCAAACTGATGACCAACAACACCATATGCACTAGCACTAAATTAGGATTCAAGGAAAGAAACAAGAAAGAATCCACAGCTTCAAGTATTTGTGAGCAATTGTAACAGATGAAGGATTGAAGCCTGAAGTACTCTCCGGGACTGCGCAGACAACAGCAGCGCTGACAAAACGGAAATCCATCAGTTTAAGGTCAGACTAATGCACTCACTGTTGATCTCCATATTTCTCCACGTCTGTGGACCATGGACCATTACAGTTGACTTAGAGAAAAGGATACAAGCCACAGAGATGAGATGCTTCCGAAAGATTTTCAATGACCGTGTCAAAAATGAAGAAATAAGGCAAAGGGTCAGACAAGCCATTGGGTCTCACGAAGACCTCCTGACTACAGTGAAAAACACGTAAACTGCAGTGGTATGCGCATGTCTCACGATCATCAGGACTTGCCAAGACAATCCTTCAAGGCACTGTACAAGAAAGAAGAAAGAGAGGCAGGCAGAGAAAGAAGTAGGAAGACAACATTCGGGAGTTGACAGACTTGACACTGAGCAACTCACTGAGAAATACGGAAAATCAAGAGGAATGGAGGAAGCTGGTTTTTCGGTCTCGTGCTGTGCCCCCAACGGTCTACAATACTACGGGACTGATGATGATGATGATGATGATGATGATGATGATGATGATGATGATGATGACGACGACGACGACGACGATGATGATGACGACGACGATGATGAAACCGTATCATTGTAAGTCTACTAATGAGGAAACACATTGGGAGCAATAAATTACTAACAGAGTTTTTGAAAAACTATACATTATCAAGCAGTATTATCACTCTGGATTTTACTTACTTATTCTTATTGTTATTCTACCACCACGAATTCTTTTGCCTAACTGAGGAAAAGGAGAGCACAAATAATCAATAACAAACACATTGTATCAATAGGTTGATCTGGACTAGCACTCAAATGGTATATAAATGTATATTAATGCATATGGCTTCGGGAAACATCAGCACAGCTCTGACTAAATTCTACCATTAAGGTAAACTCGCCCCCTACAAGACAAACAAATATAAAGCCCCAAATGCGTAAAACCAGTGTAATACAAAGTCATTTTTTAAAATAAACCGCACTGTTTTTAAGAAAATACAAGACTATATGAACTGGAACATCATCATGGGGCACACTAGTGGATAAATGGTTGCTTCCATTTTTTTTATAGACGGATTAGCAGATATAAATGAAAGCAGTGGCGTTACTAAGTGTAAATGGCACCCCGGGCAACGATGAAGGCCCAAAGGGAATTTGGCCCAAGATCTCTGACGCCAGGGGTAACCGCCCCCACCCCGGGTCAGCACGCTGCTAGCTGCATAACAGTATTCTTTTACCGAAAATCTAACGCTTAGTAGTCATACAGAGGTATTGCTCAATACCTTTGCGTCGGCCAATGTGATTATGTGAGAAAGCTTCACAGTAGCTTCTCCCTGGTCGGTGGTTCTTTTGGGGCTTTCCCGGGTTCTTCCTCCACCATTTGTAACTAGCAGAATGTGTAGCCTATCTTGTGCTAAAAAATTGGCATTATACCTTACAACAACAACAACAACAGCAACAACACCTCTGCGACAAGATAAATAAGGCGCATTGATTAACTGGATAGATTCCTTTGTTTCCGCCAGAGCCGACAATTTCCCAGTAACCGGTGGCATAAGACTTCGTTTTCAATGGGTATGCTAGGAATCAGTACACAATTAATAAAATCCGGTTCAGTACCCAAGAATGTAGTCCCAGTCTATTTTTAGATCACTTTTTCCTGTCTGAAATTGGTGGTGATACTAAAGTTAGATTTTTGCATTCTTGGTAAGGATTTAAAGGCAATTGTTTATTCTTTAAAATGTGAACTTATGGTGTGGTTGTCTGTGTGTATTTCAGCGACAGTGCACATTGAGTAATAAGGTCATGGTGATGATCCGGAAGTGAAATATGTATTCCGTTGCCTGGTGTTTTGTTTACAATTCAGCCTCTCAAAAAAGTGCATGTCAACCCTTGACAAGAACTAAACCGTAAAGTCATCTTTGAAGGTGTTTTAGATTAACGTATGATTTGTATTGATTGTCACACAGTGGAAAATTCAGTACTGAGAAACAAATGTAGAGAGAATATAGTAAAATTAATTGTGTTCTATGGCCGCTAGTGTTACACATTAGAGAGTCCTTGCCTGCTATATCGACAGGCAAGATCTCACCGAGAGCAGCGATATGTCTGATTGAAGGAGATCGTGTTTGCTATTGAGTATAAATACCGTCTTCCTTGGAAAAACTACCCCCACAAAAAATAAAATAGAACTATAGTACACTGGCATTGATAGTATCACTGCCAAGAAAGAAACACTGATGCCAAAAAAGCTGGTGTGTGCTGACATGTTTTTGGATACTATTATTGTTGCCACTATATGCAATTAATTATAACTTTTAATCGGATATAAATATTATATAACTCATGACTGTGCTCCCCTCTCCTTCTTTGGCAGTCACCCCATCCACAAAAGTGAAAACAATCTCACCTCTATCTAAAAACCTAGCAGGTGTAACCTAATTAACTTGTATATCTACAGTAGAACGTTGGCTTATCCAGACTCGCGAGGTAACGCTGGTTTTGTCCAAGAATATGGTCATCCTTGAAATTTACGGTTACTTACGCTATAGAGATGAAATGTTGTATCCTGAGAAATAAAGCTACAAAAAGTGTTATTCACCTAATAGACCGTTTACTGTACATATATTTGTGTCTGTTTACTGTACTGTCCTTTCACAGGAAACCAATAGTATTCTTATGTCAATGTTAAAACTTACTATTGCAAGTGAAGCTTAAACTTGTCCACATTCCGTTGCTTTGACACGTGACACTAGAGCACGCGGAATTGGCGGGAGAAGCAGGAGAAAATGTTAAGTCACGGTTTGCACATATGTAGTACCGGGTATCCCCCTTCTCAGTTCCACTTGTAAAATTGAGCAATTGGAGGCCAGGTATAGCTGGGGGGTTACCACAAGATACTGAAAGCAAAAGACATCATGAAATAAAGCGCATTTATAATTTAAAATAAGCTTCTCTGCGTTGATGCAAATATTAAATACATACATACATACATACATACATACATACATACATACATACATACATACATACATACATACATACATACATACATACATACATACATACATACATACATACATACATGGAAGAATATTTGAAGTTCAATACGATATACATCTTGTTTAAAAGTTTATTTCCAAATACCGCACTCACAGGGTCCCCTCGCATAAATCCAGGGGGCCTCACCAAAATGATCCAAATCAACACCCGCGTTTGCTAAAGGAATATCACAATAGGAATTCGACAATTTTCTTGAAGATTATGTCTCATATAGTAGTGTGGGCAAAGATAGGAATTCTGGAGGAGCAGCCCTTTTTGTGCGCAGATCTGTCGTAATGAAAGATTTTGTTGAACGAGTTTGATACAAGTGATAATTGTGTAGTTTTGCTAGTTACGTCATCAGTTTTGCATACTGACACAGATATAATCATGGTTGTTAAGTACATTTGCCCTGAAAATTCTCCAATAATAATAATAATAATAATAATAATAATAATAATAATAATAATAATAATAATAATAATAATAATAATGGAATTGAGTCATTAAAGGAGACGTTGTTTACGATCAAAAGTCATTATTTAGATTATCTTTTCTTATCAGAAGATTTTAATGCTAAAGTTAATAATTTCTAAGATTGTATCCTTGATGATACACGTAACTTTGTGTATGGATGCAATATTGATTATGCTGCAGGTAATTCGTCATTGCAGATGCAGACAAAGACGAGAAAATTTATAACAATTTTTGCTTATCCCTAATAGATTTATGCAGATATTTTAATGTTCAAAACATTTTCGGTGATAAAATTTGCCAGTTCACATCCATATCTCAAAATGGTTGTAGTGGAATTAATTATGGGATATGTTCTTCTGAGTTATTTAGTTATATCACCAGCTATCGAGTTGGTACTCGCGGTGACTGCACATTTTCCTATATATATTGTTCAATAAGAGAGAAACGATGGTAACATTTCCAGAACAGTGAATCTTAATGATCATCATACGTATTGTGATAGAGAGAAAATTGCTATCGATACTTGTACTCTTGCTAAAAGGAAATATTCTCGTCTTACTGAGGACAATATACAAAGCACTTGTACAAATGTTTCGTACAATACATGAAGGCACAAAAATGATCTTTTCCGAAACTTGAAACTGATATTGACTTCTCCCTCAGAACATTAGCTATATTACCTCATAATAGAGTATCAGCATCTAAATTACCCCATAATAAAGTGTCAGTGTCTAAATTACCTTATAATAGAGTATCAGTATCTAAATTACCCCATAATAGAGTATCAGTATCTAAATTACCTCATAATAGAGTATCAGTTTCTAAATTACTTAATAATAGAGTGTCAGTATCTAAATTACCTCATAATAGAGTATCAGTATCTAAATTACCCCATAATAGGGTATCAGTATCTAAATTACCTCATAATAAAGTATCAGTATCTAAATTACCTCATAATAGACTATCAGTATTTCACATAAGCGTCAAGTCACGTAATATGTTAAAAATACAATCAACTTGATAGGACAAAAATGCGATTAGGCAAAATATAAAAAACTAATATTTAGGACACGTTAGATTCTCAAATAATTGAAAGTTATATATAGCGTATAAATCAGCGTTTAAATCAGTAATCGCTCTTATCAAAAGATATACTAGAAAGTCCCATATGAAAAAATTAACTCAAACATGAGAGAGTCACATATGAATAAATTAACGCAAACCAAGTGAAAATAAGCCCTCTACAGTTTTGGCATCTTTAGATAGATAGATAGATAGATAGATAGATAGATAGATAGATAGATAGATAGATAGATGGATGGATGGATGGATGGATGGATGGATGGATGGATGGATGGATGGATGGATGGATGGATGGATGGATGGATGGATGGATGGATGGATGGATGGATGGATGGATGGATGGATGGATGGATGGATGGATAGATAGATAGATAGATAGATAGATAGATAGATAGATAGATAGATAGATAGATAGATAGATAGATAGATAGATAGATAGATATGGATGGATGGATGGATGGATGGATGGATGGATGGATATGCTTGCTAAGGGTCAGAAATTTAGGAAGCTACCATGAAATCGTTTGTGTTAGGGGAGTCCGAAAGACTTCCTCTTTGTAACTCGTATTTTTCACGATGTGTTAAATACTGGCTGAAAGTTGTAACAATGCCTTCAACTCGCTTTCCACACCTATGATATTTAATATCAAAAAGGTTAGATAAAACCATTCTTATCAACTGGATTACTAAAGTTAAAGACGATATTTCGCTTCTGTTTTGATTATGACTAAATCAATATGTTGGAGACGAAAAACATTTTTTCTCACTATTTTCGCAAAGAATTAAGGATTCAACATCCTATTACGACTGACAATGTTATATTAAAAATTCAGATAAAAGGTGTTTATTATAGCAAAGAATCATATATACTGTAATTTTTTTTTAGGCCGGTACTGGCTACATTTAGATGATCAAGGTTGAAGATGAATTCCATTTTGTTCGTGTTTCTTCAGCTTAGGATTGTTTCAGAAAGAAATGTTTAAATTTATTATCTCGATCCATCAGCAGGATAATTTGCAACCTCATTATACACAGTTAAATTAATTATAAGAATTGGTTTTTTTTATTTTGTTAATTGGCCTTTCCTGTTAGATAACCCTTGATAATTCAAACCGAATAAATAGTTGGCATCTTAAATTTAAAGTATTGTCACTGAATGAATAGTGCATATGTTTTGGGTAAAAACTTGGGTAGCACTTGCCTGCTAAACGATCATGGTCTCCAATTTTGTTTTAAAATATTTTTTTCTCGCAGATCCATAACATGCACTTATTGAGCTAAAATGTCTATCTTCATCAGTGAATGCCATAGTTGTTTTGTTTTGGGGTTGGGGTTTTTGTTGTGTTTTTTTTTTCTTTGTTGTTGGGTTGGGTTGGACATGGCATCTATTTGTTGAGTAATAATGTAATTCGTTTCAACATATATTTACATTTTGTTTCAGCTTGATGTACTCTCTTCTAGCTATTCTACCCTACCAGCTATAAAATACATGAATGCAATAACAAACTTGTAAACTATTGGCCTGGAACATGTATAAGTTGACTTGAGGTGCAAATACCGAACTGAATTTGCTTAGCTCCAGTGGACCTTTGATGCAAGCCTCGTAGTCGTCCTCAAGGATAATGATAAAATCGGAGATGATGATGATGTTGGTACGCGAGCTTCGTCTGCCTTATCTAGTATATCTTCAGATCGACCTAACCAATATACGAAGCTTTCAATTAAATGATCAATATTGTTTCTGACTTTAGCTGTTGATTCCTCTTCAAGCAACACGTCCATTGGTTTGTATACACTTTTTAACAGTCTTTTTGTTATATGTTAGCTTTCGTTCTGCATTAACAATATTCAATCTTCCTTGCAGTTATATTTCTTTCATCCTCGTTGCTTATTTGTGATGACGACAATTATAACAAAGGTGGTATACCAGCTTAATTATATTTTTCTAAAAACAAGGTCAACTCAGATACAATTCCATAGAAAGGACTCAACATGGATATCTTCTGTTTTCCATCACACCAAATACCCGGTGTTTGTCTTAAACTATTTCATACACATTTAGAGAGGTATACTCATTTCCCATTTACCGACAGAGAAATGTTACTAAGCATCTGTCAAAAATATTGTATCAGCAAACTGTCAGACTTACTTTTTTTTACACGAATACAAGTTAATTTTGTTTTTAACCTAATTTCAGGAATGTATATATATATATATATATATATATATATATATATATATATATATATATATATATATTCATATGTATGTATATATATATATATATATATAGAGAGAGAGAGAGAGAGAGAGAGAGAGAGAGAGAGAGAGAGAGAGAGAGAGAGAGAGAGAGCCTTTCAGATGGTGATATCTATTATTCTATCAAATATCTACTTTGTACTTTGGATTATTTCGTCGGTAAATTTGGTTCGTAAACTTTAAATACATTTGTTAAATGGTTTTATCTGTTATCTCTATTGATTATATTCAAAAGTCTTGCTATAAGGCAAAAATATATATACTAAAATCTCTCTCTCTCTCTCTCTCTCTCTCTCTCTCTCTCTCTCTCTCTCTCTCTCTCTCTCTCTCTCTCTCTCTCTCTCTCTCTCTCCTGTGTGGACTCTTCGTGCGTCCTAGAGTCATGTCCAGCTAAACTTTAAATGAATCAGTTTGGCGCATTTTCCGAATGACAATTTTCTTCATCAAAGATGTAATGTCATTGACAAATTCCTGCAAATGTTGATTTGTTTCCGTCATAAAATGTGTACTCTTTTACGTTCTGTTAAATTAATTTTAAAGAAATTTTTAACCTCCTAGGCGAAAACAAACCCAAAGTGACTGGCACCATTTTGTAGCAGTTTCCTAACTTCCTGTAAAATGGTAATTCTGTATAAGTGGTAACCTGATTAATTTTTGATATTTCAACTTTCACTTCGGCTGTTCTAGAAATTCAAACGCATATAAAAATCTTAGAATCTTTTCATATTTTCAACTTCAAACAGTGAGTCAGCCAACATATCCATAAACATGTTCACATTTTAGACTAGGTTCCTCGTAGACCTGATTATAATATTCTACAGTTTTCATTTATGTCCTATGAACTTGGGTCATATTACGTCTGTTTCATATGCCAAGTCAACGTATCAGACCGTAACCCTCCATCTCTACTAGGAGAAATCTCCGTATGATAAACTAAACCCAAGTAACCCAAGACATCTGAGCAAACCTACAAAATTCGTTGATTGTTTTTTTTTTTCTTGACCTCCTACGGGAGTACAGCTTGACAAGTCCTGGTGTATACAGCATAACAAATATGCCCCAGCAATCTATTGCAGAGTATCAATTTAAAAGCGTTCTACGTGGTATTTTGGTGATATTAAACAGCATCTCACTGCTGAAAGAGAACGCCTTAAAGCTGAGAAGATACGGCGTTCCACCAGTCTCACTATTCATAAGGAGATATATGAAGCTACAAAGAAGAACGGTTTCAAATATAGTTCATTGACCTACTACTGCACTACTATCACTGAAAATTCCCGTTGCAAAGAGCTTTTCGAGATTACGAACAATCTAATATCATGGGATAAATGTCCACCAATTCAGACGACCTTCTTTCTGGTCGACCATTCAGACCTGTTACAAATTTCTTCTGTGACGTTCCGTCTATTAGATATAAGCTTGACAGAACAATTTCAACTGACTCATCATTACCATCCAGTTATGATACAAAATGACCACAGCAATCTTTAACAGCATTTTGAACCTGTCCTATGGATTTTTTTTGCTGACAGTTGTGGCAAAGAGCATCCCAAAGTCATGCGTACTCGATCCGATTTCGAGATCATTGCTACTTGATTGCTTAGATTAAATATTGCCTTCGCATACCCATGTTATCAGTATTTCTCTCCCATCAGGAGAATTCACATAATGTTTCAAAAGCAGCCATTGCTAAGTAAGCCTCTGTTGAAGAAACCGACACTTAATCGAAACGACGTAAAAAACTGAAGACCTGTTTATAACCTCTCGTTCTTTAAAAAAGAAATCTTAGAAAACGTTGCTATATTCAAACTTGTATCTCGTCTGAACTCAAGTAACCTTTTTAGCAATGTACAGTCTGTATAGTACTGAAACTGTCCTTCGAATAGTTAATGACCTTCTCTTTGCCTTGGATTGTGCAAAGATTACAGTACAGTCCTCGCCTTTCTTGACTTGTCTGCGGCATTTGACACAATAGACCATGATGAATTACTTCACCGTCTTGAAAATGTATTTTGTATTCACGGTACAGCCTTACTACGATTCAAATCCAATTTAGTCAATAGGATGCAAACTGTCCGCAAATGAAAAACATCCCACCCTAGTTAATCTGTTTTGGTGTTCCGCAAGGCTCTGTTCCCGGCCCCGTTTCTTTATTCGAACCACTCAGCTGTTCTCCTTGTCATAGTCCAGCATCCGGTATCTCACCACTTGTACGATGAAGACACTCAAACAAACAAATCTAGCTGCCCAGCTGAAGTTTTGACTACCATCTATGGTGTAAAGACATGTATTTTCGATGTGAAGTAACGGAAGACATGTAACAAGCAGCAGCTGAATAATGATTAAACTTAAGCCATCCTAAACACCATACAAAGACTTTTTCATTTATATCCTTTACCTCAGTATTGTTTAGCATCATTAATGCCAACACCAAGTCACAGTCAGTACGAAATGCACATACGCAAGGCTGCATATCTGGAACTGAGACACATCACCTCCATTCACAGTTATGTTTTGGTTATTTCTACTAAAACACTTGTTTGTTCCTTGATACTTTCCATACCGGACCATTGTAATTTACTTCTATACGGTTTGCCTCAGTATCAGTATCTACTACAGAAACTTTAGAAAGTTTAAAACACGACTGCTCATGCCAACCTTAGATTACGAAGAACTGAGCACACACACACACTCTCTCTCTCTCTCTCTCTCTCTCTCTCTCTCTCTCTCTCTCTCTCTCTCTCTCTCTCTCTCTCTCTCTCTCCTCTCTCTCTCTCTCTCTCTCTCTCTCTCTCTCTCTCTCTCTCTCTCTCTCTCTCTCTCTCTCTCTCTCTCTGCTCTGTAACCTTCACTGGCTACCCATTTGATCGAGAATCAAAAACAAAATTTATTCACTATGCTAGATTTCGTCTACTGGCTCCAGTCCAATATACATATCCTATCTAATCTATGTTGTCAGACATGTGAATATGGGACAGAAACTTATGCTCCTCTGCTGACCCATTCTCATTGTTTCCACTTCTAAAACAAAGTCATGCGGACTAATAGTCCGAGTTTCCTCTGACCCTTGCCACGCCATTTTTGATATATAAACAAGTATATTGGGGTGTAGGGGCAAAGTCCATTGCCTACGGCACTAGCCTGCTTAACAAACTTGAACGATCTTTTATCGAAATATAACTGCATGAAATCGATAGGAATGTCATTTTTTTCTTCTCATAAATTGCGAGCATAGCATTCATTCATTATATGTCTAATTCGCTGAGAGACGAGACGAAATTAAAGCGTCGACGAAATTTGACCTGGATCTCGCTTTTTACTTTCCTAGTCACATGACTACAATAATCTCGCAGCAGACTACTAAGTGGCGACCGTATGCCGACACTAAATCGTGTCGGCGAATTCCAACTTTTCGATAGGCAATGAACTCTGACCTTACACCTCAACATAAATTTCCGAATATCAAAAATGGTGTGACAATGGTAAGAAGAAACTCGGACTAGCGGACATTTATTTGCTTACCAAGGTACAGCTACGTGGAAGAAATTGACCATAGATCTTTGACACAAAGACACTGTGATCGTTTTCAAAAGAGCTCTTAAAACTCACTTATTTAGATACCAAGAACAGACTTAAAAACATAATAATGTTTTCTTTCTTAAATATTTCAGCATGCTTTTATTTTATAATTTCATGGTGTTTGTTTTTGTAATCTTATCGTTATATATGTCGTTATGTGTTGTCTAATATTGTAAATTTGAGATTTTAAATGATATGCGCTGTACTTAAGTTCACATTATTAATATTATTATTTTATTATTTTTATTATTATTAAATATTATTAATTTATTATTATTATTATTATTATTATTATTATTATTATTATTATTATTATTATTATTATTATTATTAGTAGTAGTAGTAGTAGTAGTAGTAGTAGTAGTAGTAGTAGTAAGTTTTGTGATTTTTTTTTTGTTTTCTCATATTTCTCAGTTCTTTACGAGTCTGTCAATCATGTGTATAATTCTTCATCAATTGTTTTTAAAGTCAAAAGTTTGCTTCATTGCTAAATGTCAATATTTTGTTTTTAATTTAAATATTTTAGTACTTAGGATGTATGTATGAAAAAAAGTATACTATGAGTAGCTGGATATAAATTTTACAGCCCCAGCTTGGACTGGGTGCTCGACACTGCTCAATATTTTAGTTCTTCGGCAAATAAAGAGCAAGATAGAATCGCGACCTCCTGCTTAGCACCCAGTCGCAGGTGTGAACGATTTATAATGTGAACTTGAGAACTTTTCAACTCTCTCCGGCCATTAAGGTTATGTCTAGCACTTAATCTGGGACGAACCCTTTAACTGCATCCGTTTTAATCTGAGCACAGCTGACAGTACTGCCAGACATTCCAAAAGCTATTATTTATACCTATATCATTGATGTAAACATAAACCCTTACTATTCTATATCAGAATCGTGTTGGTGTTGTGCGAAAAATTGTATACATATCGTACTGATGCTCAGTATAGATGCAATCGTGCCTTGTACAATCGGCACTGAAAGGACGGCAACTCATAATTGTCAACAACTGGAGAATTATCTCCCTACGTGTGTGATTTGGATATTTAACGTAGCTTTAACAATTTCATTCAGTTTATAGCATGTCTAGCACTGAGGCATCATGCAGCAGACATGTAGCATAACGTCTCACCCAATCACACTATCCTAACAGCAGGTCGACCAGTCCAAACACTAACCTCTTAATGCTAAGCGCCTGTTAGTACTATTTTTATGTCTTTGTAATGACCAAGGTTTGAACCCGCCATCTCCTGCAATCGCGGCGGACACTCAAGGCCACCGGAGCGGTTTAGCATGTATGTAATGACAATGCTGAAATTTAAATTAATTGGTTAAACATTTTTTTCTTACATTACTTGTTGCCCACGCAAAAAATTCTGTACTGTTTTGAATTTAATTAAGGCCCAGCCCCGTCATTACTTACCTGCTAAAAACTAATTATTGTTTCTTTTTGATAATTATAAGAGGTAAAAGTCAGTGTTCCGAATAAATTAATATTGTGAATCATACCCAACGTTACAGTTTCAGATGGCCATTGATTGCTCACCCGGATTTTATGGTAAAAGTTCAAAATAAACGTGCAAAACAAACAAAGAACTAAGCAAGAAGGCGAATAATACAACAATGAAGAACTTACTAATGCATGGAGGCAAACTTTCCCATCCTCTACTCGTGCATTTGATTGTGGTAAACTTTATAAAGTCAGTGAAGCAGATGTATTCCGCGATTGAACCAAGGTTTCGGCCCGTGAAGGAAATCAGTGTGTGGCCATGTGGTTTGGGTGGATCTCCGCAATCTGTTAATGACAGGGTAAAGCACCATAGTATAAATATCGGTCTACAAAATATTGAGTAAAAGTAATTACATTGAAATTCGCTCTAAACTATATTAAAACTAAGTTTTCATTGGACAGATTTTTCAGTAAATTGTATTGGGAGTAATTTCCAATACAGGACACCGGCCACACTCCAACATTTTTCTGGTTACATCAGATTTGTATTACACGATTAAACGTGGTTATACTCGCACAAAAGAAACAAAAAATTATCAAGTGTAAAGAAGAAATAATTTAATTATTCAAAGAATACGCACAAAACGCAGCTACTACCCCTTAGCTACGATTTCCCATCTATAGAGGACGCTAGCCGGAAATGACGTAATTTATCCCCACAAGACGTAGTACATGCTTCTTGCTGTAGAAAAAAAAAAACATTATAAACCATGGATAGGGAACATTTAGATGAAAGTAGTGAAAACTAATTTACAGTTACTGCTCGCTTCAATTTGTGTTTATCCATCACCCGGGCTTTTAATGCTTGCTAGATGTGATCATAATTTATAGTTTGCAGAGCAAATAGTATACAAAACAATAACGTGCTTTAATAACACTTTTGCAACCCTTGCTCACAGTGGATGTATTTTAAAATATTGGTTTTTATTTGCGAGAATCGTCAGACCGTCGTATAGTTTATCTGGATACAATTAATCTTGGTCAATTTGAACCTTGTAACCTCATGTGTGAATGGGAGATGCTTATAAGCAATCGGGTGATTATCCGTCTCTTTTTTGATTTGACAAAAGCGATATACTCTACAGTAAGGATGCATACGCAAACCACTACATGGATATATTATTTTCGTGGGTATATCTTTCTCTTTAACAAATTTCTTAAATTTTATTTTCAAATAAGTGGGTTTTTTTATCATTTTTTTTTTTAAGTTACGTTGGGGGGACACAAAGTCAACACAAAATTAATTCCTTCCTTTTTTGTATGGAACAATAGAGCAAATATGATTGACGATATTGACCAGTAATGATAGTCAAGTAAAGGTGTGTTCTAGTTGTCTAGAACCGGGTCATGTTATGAAAGATTGCCCTGATTTTGTGTGCTACAGGTGTGGCGAACAGGGTCATGTAGCTAAGAATTGCCAAAGGCAACTGCGTAACAGTTGTGGAAGTTTTCTTTTAATGTATCCATGTGGGGAAAAGCGCCAAAAATGCCACAAAGATGCCAAAACATGTTACAGAGAAGGCATTAAGGAAGTTCATATGCAGGTTTTTGATGTTGCGAGGGAGTAAAAATTATTGGAGTTCCCGAGTGCCAAAGATGATGAAGAAGTAGTTGAGGCTGTTATACACGATAATGAAAGTGGAAAAAGTAGGGATGAAAATAAAAGAAGAGTAGATAAGACTGAGGAAGAAGTAGACAACTATCTTATTATTACAGACAGATCGGTGACAGATAAAGGACAACTTGAAAAATTAAAACAAACAATAAAATTAACTAGCAAAAGCTTCATATTGCAGCAACATTTACAAAATACTCAACATTACTCTCTCTCTCTCGTGTAGCTGAGTGTGTATCATATGCAGCAGCATTACAACGTGAAGCCTAAAATTAAATATATTTGTTTATTATCTCATGTACACTATTCTTAGAAAAATGTATACATATTCTGTAGAATAGTATCTGTTGTTTTATTGTTTAATAAATGAATATTGATAATTTGACAGGAAGACTTAAATTGAGAATGTCGTTGTGCAGATGCATATATTTTTAGCATGAATATATATAGAAATATTTCAATTAGATTAACCACATCTGCTTGTGTTGTCTCTCTCTCTCATATATATATATATATATATATATATATATATATATATATATATATATATATATATATATATATATATATATATATATATATATATATATATATATATATATATATATATATATGTGTGTGTGTGTGTGTGTGTGTGTGTGTGTGTGTGTAGGTTTTTTTCTCTCCTAAAACCTATTCCTAAAACGTATCGTACATAGTATCTACTTGTTGATTTAAGAAAAAGAAATTGTTCAACCTAGTGTTAAGTTGAGCAGAATTGTCTTTCGAGTTGGGCCGAATTGCCTTGGACCAAACTGACTATAATCCGGCATTAATAATACTACTTTCCCATCCCCTCACCCTTTTCTATCTCACGGCTTGAATTCACATTTATTTGTTTGGTAAACAGGGGCTTTTGGGAAAAGAAAGAATACTTTTCTTCATCACTCTTTTGGTTACACCCTTATGCAACAAAGTGCATCTTTTTTGCTGTACAAAGCACGATCGTAAGATATATCACAAAAACTTTTACGTTGGGTATTTAAACTTTCAATGGTTAGATTGAATAGAAGGGATAAATGTACGTTATATCCGTGTTTGACATTCGGAAACTACCGATTATTTACGGAGATTCCCGAATATATTTTGTCATCTACAAAAGTGGATTTTTAAGCCGAATTAGGCATTTTTATGGTAGGCCAACATAACAAATACGTTTTGTTTATAGTTATAATAATATCACACGTTTGTACAATATAGGTGACCTGTAACCTTTAAGATATATCGAGATTAACTTACTTTCCTCGAGATTAACATACTTTCCTTCTTTTTGCAAATATATTTTATTTTGATAAGAGATTGCTTCCTTTACAAACAATTATGAATCTAATTCCCCAAGGTTCCTAAACGTTCTTATGACTTACTAATCTGGGTTCAAACGTTCATGACACGAACGGAAAAATAATTAAGCGATTTACCAGATATTGTACTTTGATAAGAGATTGCTTCTTTTACAAGCAACTAAGAACCTAATCTTAAAATTCGTGAACGTCCTTATGACTTTTTACGCTAGGGTTCAATCGTTCAAGAGACTAATGGAATACTGATTAGACGGATAAAGATGTGATATACACCTTAGCTCCTATTAGGATAGAACTCTTCTGGTTTGGGACAAAACGCACGCAGTGTCGGCGAGATACTGACATAATGCACTTAGTATGCAAATCTAAGGGTATCTTGAAGCAGTATAAATAGCACAGAAGTTGCGTGTATCCTCAATTCGTTAGTCCCTATCTCAGAGAGAGAGAGAGAGAGAGAGAGAGAGAGAGAGAGAGAGAGAGAGAGAGAGAGAGAGAGAGAGAGAGAGAGAGAGAGAGAGAGAGAGAGAGAGAGTTATCTTCTTGCAAGTAAGAACCGTATGTGCTCGAATCAATACCTTTAAAGATAACGATTTCTGTAGTAACTTTTCGTAGTTGCCATATTCTTGTAAGTTCTCTTTTTATTTTAATATTATAATATAATAGATTATTTAGTTAATTTTAAGATTTGATGTTCATTCGTATTTGTATGAATTTGATACCAGCTTCATGCTAAGATTTAGTTGGGAATAAAATATTCGTTAGGTAATAAAGAATAATATTCAGTGATCTATTCCAATTCTGTATTCTAAATTAAATGGAGTAAAATGTATTTCTTTAAAATGGCTCTTGCATTAATCGCAACTATTGAATTTTATGCTCTTTAAATTAAAGCGACATATAAAAAATTGTATTGCATTCAAAATGCAGAAAACTATACAAGCGTATGAAGTTGGTAGATCGAAGGAAAATTATTCAATATGTATTGTAATTAATGGCCAGAAGAACAGAATTACTAACTTGTGTGTAAATGGACAAAATGGCTACCAAAAGTATTCAATATGTATTGTATGTATTTTTCAATATAAAGCTTTTTTATAAGTTGTATCCCTAGAATGTAGCTTTGTTTATATATCTATATCAATAAAATGTTAGTCCCAGACTCAGAGAGAGTCTTTCTATCTTCTTACAGTAATTCCCGCTACCTCTTGCATCGCCAGGTCTGCCCTAAAAGATGTAGTCGTTACTACACCATTATAAGTGACACATTATATTTAAGAGAACCAAACTCATTTCTCTCTCTCTCTCTCTCTCTCTCTCTCTCTCTCTCTCTCTCTCTCTCTCTCTCTCTCTCTCTCTCTCTCTCTCTCTCTCTCTCTCTCTCTCTCTCTCTCTCTCTCTCGGATTATAAGCCAATGGATCTCTTAAAGCTGCGAGTATTTCCTTCTCATAACAGAATTGGGATTAAAAAACCAACACAAACGCCGATAATTCCGTGCAACTAGTTTCGCATATAATATATGCTTCTTCAGGCACAAAATGTTTTGAAATAAACGGATGACGTCTTTACAGGCTAAAATAACAATTACGTCATTACGTAACTTCATAAGAAATTACGTCATTAGGTAACGTCATAAAAACAATGCATAATCACAACAACTATATATATGACAGGATCTAAAAGATACACAAGTCTCTAATGAAACCTGAATCAGTAAAATAATAACATAACATAACATAACATAACATAACATAACATAACATAACATAACATAACATAACATAACATAACATAACATAACATAACAACATAACATAACATAACATAACATAACATAACATAACATAACATAACATAACATAACATACCATACCATAACATAACATAACATAACATAACATAACATAACATAACATAACATAACATAACATAACATAACATAACATAACATAATTCTTCTCATAACAGGGGATGAGAAGAAGGTTATGATTTAATAATAGAACAAAATTTCTCATAACATAATTATTAAAGAATGATTGGGACTATCTGGAAAAGATAATGATTAGTTCCTGAGATACATCAAATATTTTATTTAGTGACTCTACAAACAAGCATAGCAATCCTAACACCAACACTAACATCATTTTAGTGCACACAGAGGCCGATAATTGGAGGCAATATATTTTCCTGTTTATAATGAGCAAGATAAGATTTGTTAATATTAAAATTAATATTAAAATCGATATAATTTGTACTTAGGAGGTGCTGAAAATTTAATAGTTCCATTTTACATCGAAATGTGCATCCTATATAAAGTTCATTGAACATTGAAGAAAATAAATACAAGAAGATTATTTTTTAAAACCATCAATTATAAAAATAATAAAGCTCAGTGTATCAATTTATAAATAATTTGCTTAATATTTTCGTAATCTTTTGGGGTAAAATACTTTTGACCGATTTAAGTTTTTTTAATATGAATCCAAATTATTTTTTCTCCTTCTGCAAATGTACACCAAGAATTTTGAATAAAAAGTTACTATTATTTAGTATATCCATTAAGAACTATTTATGCAATCGGAGCATTACTGAGTCTAATACGAAGTACAATTTAGTCGTGAAAATTTTAAGATCAAAGTGAAAGACAAAATTTGAAAGAAAGGGCAAATTTTAAAATAATTCAGAAATGTATCCTTAAGACAAGAAAGTCTCTGTAGATGAAGCTAACATAGACGCACGAAAACATAGATCACTGTGACCTGTTAGTCATGCGTTGCTCTTTTTATAGAACTGAGGTTCACGTTAGGTACAACAAGTTATCCATAAGCAGTCAAGCAGAATAAGTTTTACAGGAAGCTTAACATTTATCTTTACAGAAGGGTGTGAATGTTGCTACACGTGCTTTCTCTCACCCGTTCTTAACCAACGCAGCAAAAGTCGAGTAAAAAATCACAATGAAATGTGATCTGCTTATCAATTTACTTGGTAAAAGCATATCATAAGAGAGGAATTATTATGTACGTATCGTTTCGCCTCGTATCAGAACATGCACAAAAGTCTTATTCGTGTGTTCGTATCTTTATGTGATTGCGGTTGTTTTGTGTGTGTGTGTGTGTGTGTGTGTGTCCTCTTTAATTAAAGTGGCGAGTTGTCTTTCTTTGGAATGCAATCTGCGAGTTTTCTTTCTCTGAAATGCAATCTTTGCGAGTTTTCTTTCTTTGAAATGCAATCATTGCGAGTTTTCTTTCTTTCTTTGAAATGCAATCTTTGCGAGTTTTCTTTCTTTGAAATGCAATCATTGCGAGTTTTCTTTCTTTGAATTGCAATGATTGCGAGTTTTTTCCTTTGAATTGCAGTGATTGCGAGTTTTCTTTCTTTGAAATGCAATCATTGCGAGTTTTCTTTCTTTGAACTGCAATCATTGCGAGTTTTTTTTCTTTGAATTGCAATCATTGCGAGTTTTCTTTCTTTGAAATGCAATCATTGCGAGTTTTCTTTCTTTGAAATGCAATCATTGCGCTGTCTGTAAGACATAAATGCCAGCACAAAGTAAATAAACAATCTTGAAAAAAAAATGGGTGGGAGAGGTTGAAGTACGCGAGCACTTACGACTGAAAGATAGAATGACTGCAACTAGAAGGCTCAGACCGATAGCTCCAGATTCTAGTGGTTTAACGCCATAACCCGACAAAGGCACTGAAAGAAAATAATGTTCAGAAACATAGAACGTGTTTACATAAGAAAGGCTACAATATAAGATCTTGCCATCGAAATTTGTAAATCTCATTAAATAGTGTCCCCAGTACAAGACGGGAAAAATGCACAATAGGTCCTGCAAACTAGCCTTATCTCTGCGCAGATTCTTTATTTTTCGGCAGCTTTTTTGGGGCTGTTATTACTCACAAAGTTTCAGTTTGCAAACTTTTTAGGTAATTATTCCTGTTTTGATTTATTACGTGGGTACTTTGCAGTCAAATGTACAATAACTCTAAATGTCAACCATCTACCTATTTAAAAAAGAAGGGGATTTTATTATATAGGATATGTTATTCTATAGTGTAGTAAATCTAAATCGACATCATTTTCTTTATTTATATTTTCTTTCTCCACAGGCATAACTTTTTATTTCTGGCAACATATAAATAAAATGATCTGGCAAATTAGCAAGAATAAGTATTAGGCATTCAGCTCTTTAATCCATATTATTAACAAAATTATGCATGTAAACAAAATCGTTCAAACAATGGATACCTTTCTATTTCAATTTATTATTACTGCTATAAATGTGTGCATTAATTATTTTTGTGTAATTGCTGATTTTATTCTGTTATTATAATAAAAATTCGTTTGTTTGCCAGGAACGGACTGGTTTTTGGCCGTCACCTTGTTAGGCTGGATAGAACACTAGAAAATTAAAAGTACGTACTGGTTTTCCAGGAAAGTACTATGAGGTCTTAATTTAAAGTTAAAGCTGAGCATCCTGCTACGTTAGAACTTTAAACGTTGACGAAATGGCTATATTATAGAATGTGTGTGTGTGTGTGTGTGTGTGTGTGTGCGCGCGCGCGCGCGCGTGTGGTGTGTGTGTGTGTGTGTGTGTGTGTGTGTGTGTGTGTGTATGTTTCAACCGTTGCTCATCTCTAATTGATATTTTGTTCAGAACGTATAAGAAATATTTTTTGAACCATCGTTATCTATAAACGAAAATATTTTCGAGCTCTGTTTTCGAAATCGTCCTAAACGTAAGATCTTTATGAATAAAGTTATCAAATGTTCTGATAATTATTAAATAGTCTACAATGTATATACCTAATGATAGATTGCTAGCATTTATTTCATTTCACTACTCGAGTTCTTTTCCATATATTTCATTCAGATTAACTTGTACGTAACTAAAGTCAATGCGAGCGTTAGATTAATTTGTACGTAACTAAAGTCACAGCATCAGAGTAATTTGTACGTAACTAAAATAACAGCGTTAAATTAATTTGTACGTAAATAAAATCACAGCGTCATATTAATTTGTACGTAAGTAGTCACAACGCCATGTTTATGACATCATCAATATTATTTGTCATGAGTTTGATTCAACCATATTATAGCAAACAATTAAATATAGTTTTTTTTGGTTTCTCATATAGAACAGTGACCAAACACATATAGACATATCAATTTGTCAAATGCATTTCATTCCAAATAAGCAAAAATATATGAGAAACATTAAATATTTTTATTTATATATTACTTATTGATTTATTTTGCGTATATGTTTTTTTTTTAAACCAATGTTATATATGTCTCTCGTTCTTTTTAGCGGAAATTGTGTTGTTGTCATTAGGAAATAATGTACCTTGACAAAAAAAAAATCAAAATTGATTGACAACTTTTGTACCAGCAATAATAGCAAACATATGCAGGACGGACAAAGATACAGACAGCGATCGACAGAAACAAAAAGATCAGAAGAAACGATCGTCATAATTGGCAGAAAACTGAAACCCGCGCGCACACACACACACACAAACATGCATACATCCCACATACATACATACATACATACATACATACATACATACATACATACATACATACATACATACATACATACATACATACATACATACATACATACATACATACATATATATATATATATATATATATATATATATATATATATATATATATATATATATATATATATATATATATATATATATATATATATATATAAGCAAAAATATTTATATATATACTAAGTACCTGATTGAGCTTGTGCTGGTATGACGCCAGTAGGAGGAAATCGTTGTCCCAGCGAAAACTGGCCAGACAGGAAGGAAGTCATCTATCGGTAATTGAGAAGGGGGTTAAAAATAAAAGTCTTCAAGAATACGATGATGTGCGAGTTACATAAGCTCGGACGAAAATTCCAGATTTGAATATGCAAGCTTGGGCACTAATAATCTGGAGGAGCCACCTGCAACAATATGTCTTCGTCTATATTCTGATTAAATGATACTACGTGATCATAGGCAGCAGGCCCTTTCAGAAGGGGAGAGAAGTCCGAGCCACTTCGAGAGTTTGATGCCCCTAGGCCCTAGTACTATTGAAATTTGGAATGCCAAAACATGCCCATATAATTTAATATATAAAGGGTTTAAGGACCACTAGGTAAACAACCAAGTATATTTGGGTTTTTTCCTTTAGAAATGTTAATTTCAAAGTCGCTTTTTGAGGCCACTTATGGATTGAGGATCGGAACAAATGCCCCTAATGTCCTCCACCCCCATTGGGCCTTATCTGCTTGTTAGCATAACATAAAAATAATTTATAAAAACGCTTACATAAATATAAATCAATCGTAGACACAAATTAAACGGAGCAGAAAGAAATTAAATTGCACTGTTTTAAAGGAATGATTGACTGAACAATAAACCTACACATTACACAAACATGAGTTAAATTATTTTCTTAAGTAAGAGAGTATATATATATATATATATATATATATATATATATATATATATATATATATATATATATATATTTGCATGCAAACATATGACAGTGAAAGATATTTTACTAAATACTAGTATCTTATGCGGGGAGGAACACTAAAAGGGGAATGTCAAACACGACTCTTTTCCTTAAATCAATTAGGTAGAAAGTTTGATGGAGGGACAAGTTTTTACGACAGGATAGTTTCGGATTTGTCGGAAAGGAAAAAAACCTTCAACATCTTTTTATTTTACCTTAACATAAAGGGGCTGTAATGGAAAAGGTTTAAAGAATATTAAAGAAACATACGAAGCAGGAACCAAACTGATGCTTTATCAAAGCCCACTGACTGATATAGTAATACGCACCGGAAGTTGTCAATAAACATGACAGAAGTAATAATGCAAGAAACCGAACAAAAGTATGTCAAACTATTCCGTTACTTTACGAAATGATATATCTGGATAAACCTTAGTACTAATATTAGTACCTGACAACATCAACAGCTTTGAGATACCCTTAGTCCTACCTTGTGGACACAACCACAACAAAACAAGTTGAGGCTACGACATCGTAGTTAGAGTAACCTAAATTTAAACCTGGTTTAAAGAATTTCAATATATAAAGCAACTTTTGAAAAGGGATACTTTCCTAACTTTACCATTGTAACATTTAAAAATTATTCAAGTAACTTTACATTACTCAGTCCTGTTCAAAGTGAAAGATTTAAAGGGAGATAATGTCTAAAGCATCGTTTTAAGAACAGAAAATACATTTATATCACACACAAGATGTCATATGCAAAGCTGAATCGACTTTATTAAGAAAGAGATGGATGACAAAAGGCATGTCTCTTTGAAATTATAAATGATAAGATGTATACATGTCTCTTTGAGATTATAAATGATAAGATGTATAGTTTTCACTTAACATTTAAGATTATTTGAAATTATAAATGATAAAATGTATAGTTTTCACTTAACATTTAAGATTATGATGCATTTAAATAATTGACGAGGAAGCGCAATACATCTAACAGTTTCAATCATGACTATTAAGAGTCTTGTGGTTTTGTTTTAAGCATGAAGAGCTGTTAGCATGACACAGATGTAGGAAAAATTATGAATTAGAGCATGAAGTATCGAAGGCAAGTGTGGTATATGAAACACCTGACGTAAAAAGAAAATACGTCCAAAGTCATTACAGGTAAATAACAAAATGGTACATAATACAAAGATCAAAAGGTGACAAGGTCCTAACACGGCAATAAATGATATAATGTAGAAAATGTCCGAGCAGATTTATAAATGATACAATGTAGACAATGTCTTAGCGTGGTAATAAATGATACAATGTAGACAATGTCCTAGCAGGTTAATAAAGGATAAAATCAAGACAATGTTATAATTCTCTACATTTTTTTTTACCTTACGATATATTTTTCTCTATGGAACTTTTTTGTTTCAAATGTTTTCTCCAAAAATACTCTTGTCAACTTTGTTGGATTTTCAACGAAATTTGTTTTTAATACTTTCTATTTTTGCAATACGGCTTTTAAGTTAGGGTCACATTCTTTTCTAATATCTTTTCTTAAATGTTCAATCAGCTTTTCATCCATTTCAGCATCAGATTTTATAACCATCATGTTCGAACTGACAACCTCTACAGCTTTGAGATAACCTCTTAATTCTATTTCTTCTTGTACAGTGAATACTTTTCAATGCAGTTCAAAGCTCTCCACTTTAAATTGTTCCACATCGACTGAAGTCCCTGCTTCTCTTACCTATTCAACAAATTATCGTATTACTGTGTGGCTTTTATGGCTTTATGGCTTTTTAATTTTGAACGGGATGTACAGGCTCATGGTCCTATCACCAGGATATTGTCAGGTACATAATTAATGACCTCAACATCTCATAAGAATTGTGCACATAATGAATTACCTCACTTTCTCAAAAGAACTGTGTGCTGAGTGTTATCAACTTCTAAAATGATTACGGGTATTAGGTACATAATGAATGTCCTCGACCACTCATAAGGACTCTAAACATAAGGTACGTAATGTAAGACCTCGACCTCTCATAAACACTGTGAACATTAGGTACGCAATGAATGATTTCGACCTCTCATAAGGACTGCGGGCATCAGGTACATAATGACCTCAACCACTCATAATGACTGTGACTATTAGGTACATAATGAAGGACCACGTAAGGACCGTGTATTAGGTACAGAATAAGCGACCGCAGCCTCTCATATGGATTGTGGCCTTTAGGTACATAATGAATGACCTCATAATGACCGTGGTCATTAGGTACATATTGAATGATCTCATAGGGACTGTGGGCATTAGGTACATAGTGAATGATCTCATAAGGACTGTGGGCATTAGGTACAAAAAGAATGACATCATAATAACTGTGGGCGAACGCTACATAATGAATAACCCAAAAAGGAATGTGTATTAGGCACATAATGAATGAACATTAACCTTCCTTAAGGACTGTGGGCTTTCGGAACATAATGAATTACGTGAACCTATATCTTTCATACTCAAAATATCTTTTTTATTATCTAACCATCATGGACTAATTTTGCGTGCCTTTAAAGAAATGACATGACCTAAAAATGAAGTATTCTGGCATGCCTCTTACTTTCAAAGCGGAAATCAACATTTCTTGTCTTTCTAAAATAGCTACTCAAATTATTGTTGATGGACGTGATAAAATATCCGAGAACTAAAATTATTATTCCATGACTATTTACGTTTATCCTTATAATTTACAATGTATGGACACGTACGTAATAAGCCATTGAATGGTAAATCAAAATGGTGTAGTTTTTCAGGTTGATTCAATATTACAGAGGATCGCATAAATACTGTAATAAAATTAAGGAGATGCGCATTTAGCTTAAGCAATTTGTAGGTTTGTGTGACTACATGCTTGATTATTGGAATTCGGTGCAGTGGGGATATTCCTTAGAACGAAATAATTAGTCAATTATTATGAGCAATTGTCACGGAAAAAAAGTGTTATTGAGTTTCTAAGATGCCATGGTCAATAAGTAGTGAATTCAGACCCAAACCGCATGACTATCCTTGTCGTGATGTAGCACTTTATAAAACCTAATGGTGTATATCGGTGTTGTGACTGCGGCGGCAGTATTTATGGTAGTAAACCGGTAAATTACACACTGGAATAAATGAGAAAGGACTCAGAAGATACAGTTGCATATGTGATGTAGGTTTACTTGTGTGATGTGCCTTGAAACGGTAGATCGACTGGCCTCAGGTGGGTAGTTAAAATAGTGTTAGGGATTGTTGTACAGTTTCTACGGTGTGAATTACTAGCGGAACGGAAAGTTAGTGCAGAGAAACTGTGCGGTTGATGGTTAATTGGCAAGTTGTAAATGATGTGGACTTACATTGACTAGTGTAAAATTTATGCATAGAATGGACACGACGGGCTTTCCAACTTACAACTTTAGTTGTATAGAAGTCTTGTAAATATGGGGTAAACTTATTACTTCTAGCTGGATTCGTGCCAGGGTTTTGACACCGCTCGGTCAAGCAAAAGACCCCTGGCTTGTAACAGTAATTTTCACCAGTGCTGTTAAGTTCAAATACGAGATCTTTTTTTGCTAACTTGTTAAGTGCTCTCTATAGACTGATTATTCAATTACTGGCACTGTAAATACGAGTGTCAGAAATTTCCATGTAGACATTGTTATGTATGTATGCAGCATTCAACAGTTTCTCAAGATTTTGGCTGTTGTAGGATCAGCGAAAAGACGCAGAGTGCCATCATGCCAAATCTGGGTAAAACGATCTAAAATTTAATTTCGCCAGGACAAAAACTGAAAGTAAGGTTTGTCATTCACGTAGACGTTGAATGCTTGAATTTTCTTGTGAGATCTTCGCTTTCCAACAACCAACAAATACAACACAAGTTTATGGACAAATCTTGTTCTGGTTTTGTTACAGCGCAGTCAAATGGTGGAGTAACTGAGCCACCAATGTTATAAATTGGTCACGACTCAGTTGACAATCGAGGTTACAATGAAGTTACCGCGAAATTGATCCGACAACAGCTCTCTTCAACCGCAGACAGTGTTATGACCAGAGATAACACACAGCCAATCTTATTAGATCCATAAACGAGAGACGTAGATGTGGACGTGTACCTGGACATCGAATAAGGTTATAGCACAATGATACGTTCATATCAGAATGATAATATGACACGTTCATATTAGTATGTTAATAAGAACATTCATGTTAGTAGTATAATATATAACTTTATTTGGCGGGTTCGCGCGCGCACTCGTATATATGCGCGTGTCATGTGAGGACAAAATCATTGGAGGTAGAAAGCTTGAACTTAGATCAGTAGTAAGAAGTCTAAATTGTTATTACCATACTATTAAATCACTAAACATTCGCGATTTTTAATCCCATGTACGCCCTATGCTGTACCAAATAGGATAGTCCGAACAAAATAACGAGAGGGCACTTGAAATTCCCGACACCGTTAAATCAGTTTACTGGGCACGCACTCACTAGTATATTTTACACTGCAATTGTTGGTGGTGATATTTGTATTTTGTGCAATTCTTTGCTTATTTTACTTGCATTTAACCCGCTATGGCTTCTAAGAAAGATGCAAGTGTCAGTGATGGTGTCAAGCGTGAACTCCAGTCAATATAGATATAATATCGATAAAGTAGAACTGTTGTAAAAACTGGACCGTAGTGTTACCGTGCGAAAAAGCTGCGTGACACATGGTATTTGGTTCATCAACTGTTTACAATATAAAGAAGCAGAGTGACAAAATTTTTAAGTACCCCGGATGTCCCACCTGCAGCATCTAAAATCCATGGTGAAGCAACCAACTCTGTAACAGACAATAATCCTGACAGCCCTCAATTTCCAGACCTCTATGATTAACTATACAATTCTAGGAAATTTCTAATAATTGCAACGTTTGGAGTGGTAGTACAGCACCATTAATAGCAAGAACAGTAATTAATAAACCAGTTTCATGTATACATGTATTTATGAATTACTGTTACGTGACCTTAGTTGGTTCGGTAAAACTGGTAATCCAGCAAGGCTTTGGAGCCAACGGTGCCGGAAAATCGGTGGTGTACCTGTATTATAAGGCGACATTTGCTTTCCGTATATTTACTTTATGAAATGGAAAGTGAACCATAAACGGGCCAATTTCCCCCCACAATCATTCACTATTAAAAGACCGTAAACGGGAAGAAATGCAGCCGAGAGAAGAATAAGCGGCTAAAACAAGTTTGATTATGCACTAGAATCGTCCTCTTCTGCATAAAATAAGACATCATGCATGCTTGATCCTGCAACTCAAAACGAGGCAAAATATGGAAGTAATTTGTTCGATCAAAAAAGCTTTCCCCGTCGTTCAACATGCCAACGGATGTTAATTACGACCCGGAAATAGTCGCGAATGTTACGTAACGCGAACTTTTGATTTAGCACCCTGCGGTGATAACTATCGTATTTGTAGCCAATCCTAAGTAAATTAGATATGATACTGTCAGGAGCTCGTGACCATATGATATAATTCATAGAGGATAAATCAGAGAAATGGACTACACTGTATATTGCCAGTTATAGTTTACTTCAAACGTTCCGGTGTTTTCAAAACCGCTTACTTAGCTGTGATGGTGCAAATAAGATATATGGTATAAAAGTAGTATTTAAACTACTTGAGAGTACATGGTTCAATCCCATAGCAGTAATGACAATTGCACCCATCCCCAAATAAAATGAATCAACATTTTCGAATCACATTAGACATTACATTTTATAGAATCCAACAACAATGGTGAAAATTTTGGGCTTGGAAACATAAGCTATATTTTACAACCGTTTTGCCGTTCGTCGGTGGTTCATTCCAAGGTTTTTTCCGGTTTCATCTGTCGCCATATATACTGGCCGCCATGTATATCCTGTCGTGCGGTGAAATGGCGCTAAACCCAACCCAACCCAACCCAACCTAACCCAACCCAACCAAATCAAACGTCTTGTGTCACTTCTACCAATTTCCTGTCCGATTACTTTTTCGTAATTGCTCACAAGTTAAGGAAATGTTTACAAAATATGCATGGCTTGCTGAGAGAGGATGAGTTATGAGAGACAGCTAGAACTTTCTCAAATACAAGCTCTTCGCTGACAAATAGAAAAATAAGGAGAGGGCAGCTGTGATCTTTCAGATGTAACAGTGCAGTTCGAAAGAGAATACATTTTTCTCATTCGGCGCTTTTGAAAATGTAATGTCATGGAATAAAAAAAAGGTAATATATTTTCTTTCCTTCTTTCGTCTGTGAGATTAAAGAGGAACACTGAATGAATAGATATCGGCTGAACTGTTGTTTTCTTATTTTTTCATGGTGTTCAGAACATAAAAGTGAAGGTGCACTGAATTGTTTGGAAAACACTACCTTGTGTTTGTCAGATAGAATGAACGAAACTATTCGTTCTTTTTTCTATCTAAATAATTTCTACTTAAATAAAAACTGTGATGTAAAAAATCTCAAATGGGTAATGAATTAATATTAAATTTATGAAACTCGTTGAATATTGTTTAGCTTTTGCTCGTCAATACTAGCAAAAGCTGGAGATTATTCAGCTCGTTTCATATATTTAGTATTAAATCTTTACCCATTTGAGATCCTCTATTTATATAATGTAAAGGTTTTGACTTCTATTCGCTTATACAGTAAAAAGGTAATTTACTACTGTGCACTTTTACAACCAAAAGATCTTTACTTCTATAGACCATTCTTAATAAGATTCTCATGAATATTAATTTCTCGCGAAAACGAGGCTAAATTAGGAAGATCGCGACTGCATAAAATATATTATGTAGATTCCTTTTGCGAGAGAATATATTATACTGATCGAGGCTACAATGGATGTAATGTATTTTAAAGAGATTGTTTCCTTTTGTGTAAGAATATTATATATTAAAGAAATACCTATGTATACATTATAGTGGCGAAAACTTACTTTATATGTCCATTCTCTAAGTTGATTTACGTCCTATCTCGAGTGTCCTTTTTCTCTACAGCACACAAAATACAAGTTATCGAAAGAGAAAAGAAACTACGCAAAGCATGAATTTTGTTTCTGATTAGGTATGGAATAAATGTACAGCTATGATTATCCCATACTTTGAGCAAAACACGCTGTCAGAATAAAAAAATTACAAAATGTGCATAGTGATACAAACTGCCCTTTTATCCAGTCACGTCCCCCAAACGAGTAGAGACTTTGTGGTGTGCTTTAAAGTGTTTTGTGTACATGTGGGTATGCTTGCATTTTAATTTGTATCAAAAGTGCACAACCTTGTTGTTTTTATAGTGTTTGCTGCTTTTAGTGCCTGGGGGTGGGAGGGACTGGGGTTTTCCGTTTAAATGACATATTTTTTTTCTTTTCTGAATCATCTTTTCAACTGAAAATATAGCTATACGATTTTATTTATGCAAACGCATTTTTTTGTTTCAATAACAGACTGGCAGTTATATATTTATCCACAAAACAGCAGGATTATTTATTCAACCCTGTTTGAAAGCCATATATATATATATATATATATATATATATATATATATATATATATATATATATATATATATATATATATATATATATATATATATATATATATATATATATATATATATATATATAGTCAATGCACCCTGCCCCCAAACACACAAATTGATCCCTTATTTATCCGAACTTCTTCACTGAATAAAATTAATATTATTTTTTGTGGAGTTGGTAAATGGTTGATTTTTAACACCCAATATGTACATGCAGACATTAGATAAAGTAAACATAATAGAGAAGAATCATGTCTAAACAATAAAAGATATTGTTATTTTATGTATGGGATATTCTGTTAATCTGTTTATTAAAATTATTTTCTCCTTAATTTTAAGATAACCTTTATCGGCAAAACTTAGTCCCCATGGCTCTAACAAATCT